>JAQPPZ010017064.1:0-317500 GCA_028583015.1 Wollemia nobilis | reverse complement strand
GAAAATGATATCAAGGACTTAATGGAGGAAAATAAAAGATTAAAAGAATAAAAAAAATGTATTTGATAATGCAAGATATAAATTATCCATGGAGAAGTTACTTGGATATCATCTAATTTTCCTAATAGTAGATGAAATATTTTAATATTTTGATGGATGTTCCAATCAATAGAATTCATATACTATGTATTAAAAAAATTACATCTAAGGTACCATGCATTTTATTTTAATTTTTAATGATAAATTTAACTAAGAATCAAGGCTTACCATGGATATTTTCATTCGTTTAAAAAATATAATTATCATCAATTATAAATGAACTATTTTAAACAATAATGTTATCATTTCTTCTTCTTTTTTGGAAAGGAATTTGAAAAAATTATATTAAAACAAATATCATTTACAATTTTGGATGAGACTCCTCCCAACCTTATCCAAATAGAACACATATTTACAACAATAAAAGAAGATTTGCATTGGAGCCAAAGCTCCTAAACCATATTTCTATAATGGTTGTCCACTTGTTTACAATAGTAAAAGAAGATCTACATTGGAGCTAAATATCCTAAACCATATTTCTACAATGGCTATCCAAATTAGCTAAACAATGGATTTGCTCACCAACATGTCTAATCCTCTCATCCTCAATAGCCATGTCACTATGCCATTGAACCCCTACCTCCTTATCAATACCCATCTTAGCCAAGAAGTTTGCCACTTTATTTAGATATTTACTCACATAAACTAGAATCACATCATCTAATTCCCTTCACAATTATTTAATTTGGGTGACAAGAATCCTCAACCTCCATGTCTTCAAAGAAAAATTCCTTAGGTTATAAGACAAAGTTACAAGAGCATAATCCTAGAATTAGATACTCAAATATTGGTGGGTCCTTCCCAAGCCTTGTAGTTCCTAATAGAGCACTATCTCAACATGATTCTTGTAGACCACTCCAATTCTAGCTCTACTTATACCTTTTGTAGCTCCATCAGTATTAATTTTAATCTAACCTTTTTGGGGTGGTTTCCAACTAGCTATGTCCTACCCCTCTTGCACTACAAATTCCTTCTCCATCATTCCTATATCATCCTGAGTTTCCTCTTTAGCATATATATCCATAGTTTCTATTACTTTGCTCCAAATGACCTACCAAATGTCATTTAAGGATGAAAATATTTCTCTAAAAATTCTACCATTTCTCTCCAACCACTCTTGCCACCAAATGAAATTTAACCAAAACTTCCAATTGATACAAATAGCTTTAGATTTAAATCTATCCCACTTCCACATCTTTCTCAAATATTAATTCAATTCAAATCACCATTGTCTCAAATTTTATAAGTTAAAAACCATCACTCCTAGATCTGGAGCATGAATGGGAACTCAAAAATCAAAAAGTTATATGTTTCCTCACTCTTGTATCATAAAACACATTAATATGGATGAGTGATTACCCTACATACCATATTATCAAAAGTAAGAATTCCATTGTGCATGAACTTCCAAGCAAAGAAGTTTACTTTCGACCAACCCTTAGATTGCCAAATTTTTCTCTAATCCTTAAATTAATATGCACAAGGGGGAGGTTCTGGAAGGATATTATCATATACATATTTTATTGTGTAGACTCCAAGGCTTACATAGCTCCAAGCTAATTCATCCTCATCATATCTACCTATGAGAAATATTTCTACCAATATTTTATTTATGATGGATGTCAATTCTAGAGGGATTAGAATTGGCCATTCATCCAACTTATTAAACTACTTAAAATTATAATCCCCCAACTGACTAGTGTTGAAATAACTTTTAATTTAGAACCAATCCCTAATTTCCATGGTTGTTTTTACTGGTTATAATATTGGAAATTCAGTAATGATTGGTCGGTTTTGATCCCATGAATCTTTCTAAAATTATGCCTTCTCCCCTCTCCCCACTTTCCAAAATAATCCATCTTTCACTACCTGAGATCCTAACTTTAGAGCCTACCACACTAAGGACCCATTACCATTCAAAGATAAATGACTCACCTCATTTGGATTCACCTATCCCAAATATTTACTAGTTAAAACTCTATTGAATAAAAAATTTGGTTGGGAAATTCACCTCTAGTAAAGCTTTCTAGACAAAGATTAATTCTTTAACTCTGATATCCTCAGTATAAAATCTCCCTTTACCTTGGGGTGCCTTAATTTCTTCCAACCTACTAAGTCTCATTTCCTCTCTCCTTTTACTCTTCCCCATAAATATTTTCTAGCCATCTTGTCCAACTCTTTCCATATGGTATGTGGGGAAACATGGACACAAAATTTATAAATTGGCATGGCCTGAATAAATGATTGTAAAAAAATGAATCTACCCTCAAAGCTTAACCATTTGTGAGACCAATGATTAATTCTTTATTTGATAAAATCCAAATTCCTCTAGATATCTATTTTAGTTTTTTAAAATGCAAAGGGACCCCCAAATATACCACTAGGAGAGAGGGTCTCATGTATTCAAAGATCTCTAAATTGTATCCAGAGGCCTTTGATCAATATTGAAAAAAAAAAACACTTTGGATTTTTTATCATTGATGACTTAGTTTGTGATCCTAAGATAAACATTAAGAGTATCTCTAATCATTTTTGCTTCCTTGAAGTTGGCCACTCCCACTAATCCTGTGCTATCCACAAACTATAGGTGAGTCAAAACTTCCTCACACACCTTAATACCTGTTAGGAAACCTTGTTGTATTCTCCTCAAGATGAGTCTACCCAAACCTTAAACCAATATGAGAAAAGCATAAGGTAAATAAGGATATCCTTAATTAAGGCCTTAATTAGCTTCAAATGATTATGAGGGAAGGCCTTTGATTAATGTTGAGTATGTCAATGTAAAAACATAGCTCATGATCCATTCTATATAATCTTGAGAGAAACTAAAGGCTACCATAATCCTTGACAAGAAGCTCCACTCCAACCTATCATAAGTCTTTGACATATCTAACTTTATGAACATTTATCTATTGCCAAATTTTTACATTGAGTGGATTACCTCCTGAGATAGAACCACACCATCCAATATTTTTCTGCCCTCTACAAAAACCTCTTGCTCTAAGGAGATAATGATATGTAGGAAAGGTTTTATCCACTCAACCATTACCTTTGTGATTATTTTGTATATTATGTTGCATAAGGCAATAGGTCTATAATCTAAAATATGCACCCCTCCATTTTTTTAATTAAGGCAATGAATGTATGCTTTAATGTTTTAAGTATTCTTTTACTACCTCTAGATTCCTCTATAATAACCATTACATCCTCCTCCAAGTTGTTCTAGAAGGTCCAAAAAACTCAATTATAAAGTTTTCATGACCCTCCTAGATGGACCTTGGACTACGAGAAAATAATATATTAATTGATGATGCTTTAATACTCGATTTTTTGCAATTAAGCAGCTATGCAATTTTATTAGATATTGAAGAGTATGATACTGCTAGAAAATTTCCAATGTGTAGGATCAAGTGCACTCTAAAGTGGAAGAAGTTGAGTCATCCATCGAATATGAGGGTACTTGAGGTTGGGGAAATGATAACAAGGCAAATCAAAGGTAATATAGATAGATACCTTCATATAGGCATACATTTGGTTAGGGATAATCATAAATAGCTAGCCACCTTGAGCCCCAGACTAATGACCTAGTAGCTATTGTAAGTTCTAGAGGCTAAGACAGGTTATTAGATTGATGGAAAGACTCCCTCGTTGTTTGTTGCACATGCATGATTGTATTTTACTTCAGAACTATTTACCTTAATAATCAGTGAGCTATGAATGAATGGGTTGTCTTCATAACTCCTTGTATGCTTTGGTAAATAACTTATCATTCTTTAATAAAAGATATCATTCTTTAAATAAATAGTTGGTTTATTTAAATAGTAAAATATATCATTCTTTAAATAAATAGTTGATTTATTTAAATAGTAAAATATATCATTCTTAAATAAATAGTTAATATAAATGAAATGATAAAGGATTATTATTTTAAATAAATAGTTAATTTAAAGTAATACAAAGATCTCATTTTAAATAGATGAGTAATTTATATTAGGGTTATAAAAGTTTTCATCTTGAATAAAATATGATTTATTCTAGAAAACTTTGGTTGTTTTATATCAAGAAATAAAAGAACCCTATTAAGAAAATAACTATAGACGTTAACCAAGTTGAATTGATGTGGAATTTGCCTAATCAAAATGGCCAGTCAATGTTGGTTTGAATGTGATAAGACCCCTTATGAGGATGGGATGGATCACCTTCAGAGATCTGATCGGACCAACTATGCAAAGGGATGCCTCCTTAATGACAACACCTTGGGCAGAGGGAAGAGAGGATGTTCACCCCTACCACCTGATGGATGTTTATGGAGAGTTAAGATGGGTAGGTGGTGGATGATAACCAAGGAGATAGGATGCAATTGGATAGGAAGGGAGGACACAGTTGAATGGGGAATAAGGGGGCTATTGGAAGGAGCAACAACATAGAGTTGAAGGAGAAACTCAGTGGGAAGAAGGAGAGGAGGGTGATGACATTTTTGAGCAACTCTGGCAACCAATGATGAAAAAAACCAAGTTAGACTCAAAATAAACTATGAGGTGTATTATGTTTTCATTTCTCTGGTTTTATAAGTCATCAGGATATGGGACATCGTTGGTTACGTCAACTTCCTTAAAATCTATGGTAGGTCCTTCCTTTAAATTTTTAGTACTAAGTTTGAGAGGTGAACCTTTGACTCACCACATGTTAGCGTTATAAAACCATGAAGGCTTGTGACCATGTTTAACCTCCTCAACCATGCTTTAGATGTTGCACCTCTATGATTTTGTTATTGCATGTAGCCCTGGTTTTTAGTAGCACCTGTGTGTGTGTGTGTGGTAGCCAGTTTATAGAAGCACTGTAGCCTTAGTTTTGGGCAACACCTGTGCGTGCAATCTACTAGTTGTGCCACCCCATGATCACCACCATGACCATTGATCTAATGAATGGATTTTTGTAGGTTAGAAAACATTAATGTTAGGATAGCAAAGGTATTCATCCACACATTTGAATGGTTAACCCTTATCCTTGATGCTCATAGTCATGCTATATTTTTTGTAGGATCCCAACCACCTTAGATAGTTATCTTTAATTTTGGTAGCGTAGCGATATGGCTACAATTGTGCTATAATGAATCATCCATGCTATGGTTGATTTTGGCACCAAGGGATATCTCATAAATACTTCACCTACTCCCAGATTGGTGTGGGGGCAAACCGTCTCTATAGTGTTGTGGCCTAGGTGCCTAATACTCCCTTCTAGGTGCTTGGTTCTCCTTTCATGAGAGTCTCGGCTGCTGGTTATCTATGTGTAGGAAGGCAATTAAACCATACTTGGTTTGCAGAACCTTTGATATTATTTCATTATGTTTAATGGAATATTAAGAACAATGAAAGGGAATAACCTTTGATGTATTTCATTATGTTTAATAATAATATTATGGGTAATGAAAAGAAAGAACCTTTGATATTCTTTCATTATGTTTAATGGCAATATTAAAGATAATAAAAGGGAAGAACCTTTGATGTATTTCATTATGTTTAATCATAATATTATGGGTAATGAAAATGAAGAACCTTTGATATTATTACATTAAGTTTAATGGAAATATTAAGGATAATGAAAGGGAAGAACCTTTGATGTATTTCATTATGTTAATCATAATATTATGGGTAATGAAAATGAAGAACCTTTGATATCATTTCATTATGTTTAATGGCAATATTAAGGGTAATGAAAGGGAAGAAACTTTGATGTATTTCATTATGTTTAATCATAATATTATGGGTAATGAAAAGGAATAACCTTTGATATTATTTCATTATGTTTAATGGCAATATTAAGGGTAATGAAAGGGAAGAACCTTTGATGTATTTCATTATGTTTAATCATAATATTATGGGTAATGAAAAGGAAGAACCTTTAATATTATTTCATTATGTTTAATGGCAATATTAAGGGTAATAAAAGGGAAGAAACTTTGATGTATTTCATTATGTTTAATCATAGTGTTATGGGTAATGAAAAGGAATAACCTTTGATATTATTTCATTATTTCTAATGAAAAAATTAAGGGTAAAAGGGAAGAACCTTAACTCAACCAAACCTGATATCAGCCCTATCAACACCAGAAGGTGGATATTGGGAGTGGGAAAAAAAAGGGAAGACCTTCCATAAATGATAAAAAAAAGAAATGGATAACAAAATTGTCAATGGCATTCAAAAGACTCTTTTATAGGACCTTTTTAGTTAGGAGAAAGACGATTCAAAAAGATCCAAACCTCCCTTACAGTAGTCAAAAGGAGGCAAAAAAATTTCCAAAATTTCTAAATAAAGATCCTCTCATGGAATGTGAGAGGCCTCAATAGTGTTGTCAAGCAAAGACTTGCATGCACTTTGAGGAAGGAATACAGGACCACTATCATGATTATGCAAGAAAAAAAGATTGACCAAAAAAAAATCCAAAAAATTGCTAAATCTATTTGGAAGAATAGTAATTTCAATTTTAGCCTTACTCAAGGCACTTTAGGGGGATTAATTTATCTATGGTATTCTAGTAAAGTTGAAGGTAGAATAATATTTTCATTAGATAGAGTTCTAAATATTTTGTTCCACTACAAAGACAACAATTATTCATGGGTTTTATCCAATGTTTATGCCCCCAACAATCCAAACAGTAGAAATACCTTATGGGATACCTTGATATACATGAGGAATGATTTCAAAAAATTTCTATGGATTCTTATTGGATATTTTAACTCCCCTCTTTTCCCATAAGAAAATCAAGGAAGAAATATCACTCCATATAGAAGCATTGAATATTTTCATAATTTTGTAACTAACAATGAATTAATAGATATTCAAATTAAAAGAGAAAAATACACATGGAGCAACAGGAGAATTGGGAATCAGCATATCCAAGTTAAGCTTGATAGATTTTTTCTTTCTCAAGAGGCTATTCCTTTTATGGGTGATGCTAATATCATTTGTATCCCGAGTTGACTCTAATCATTGTACCCTTTTGTTTGAAGCTGAAAAAGGCCTCAATTTCAAGATTCCTTTCAGATTCAAAGCCATGTGGACGTATCACCATGATCTTCGTAACAAAATATTTTATTGGTGGCAGTAATATTTTTTGGGGTCTTTCAATACTCAAGTTTCCCATAAACTTAAGGTTATTAATTAAAACATCAAAATCTAGAATAGGGAAGTTATTGAAAATATTTTTGAAAGCAAAAAATAGATAATGGATAAACTAAAAAGTATTGAACAACAAATACAAAATGGGCAGCTAAGTGACCAAATTAGAATTGAGGAGAAACAACTTTTAGCAGAGTATCATAAATTTTTGGTAAAGAAGAGATGTTATGGAGGTAGAAATCCAAAGCCCTTTGGCTCAAGGAGGGTGATTCAAATACAATTTTTTCATGCTTCCACCCTCAGGCACAAAAGTTCATACAAAATCAGGGAATTAACTAGAGGTGACAGCTCCATTACCAGGGATATTTTTGAAATTTCAGATAAAGCCTCTTCTTTTTTTGAAGATCTCTTGGGTACCTAGCCCTAAAATTCTGATTGGTATAAGAATCAATTACTTAGTCACATTCTCGTCCTAGTCACTCTAAAAATGAATTCCTCTCTCATAAAGCCTCTTTCTTAATATGAGATCAAGTAAGCTTTATTCACTATGCACCCTGATAAAGCCCATGGACCTGATGGTTTCTCCCCCCAGTTTTTTCAAACCTTTTGGGATATTATTGGGCAAGATGTGTGCAAGGAAATCACTGAACTCCAACATGTAAAATCCATCCCCAAAGGTATTAATTCTACCTTCATAGCTCTTGTTCCTACAAGGCCTATGTGCAACTCTATGGAATATTTTAGATCCATAAGTTTGTGTAATCTAATTTAAAAAATCCTATCCAAAGCTATGGCATCCAGAGTGAAAGAATTTCTTCCTCAAATTATTGATCCATGCCAAGGTAATTTGGTAAAAGGAAGATCTATAACTTATGGTATCATAACTTTGCATGAAGTCCTCTATTCTATCTACAACAACAAAAAAGTTACTTTGGTCCTTAAAATTGATATGAATAAAGTTTTTGATAGTTTCAATCAAGAGTTCCTACTTGTTATCATTCTCAAGTTTGGTTTCCATAGAGAGTGGGTCAAACTTATTCAAAGTTGCATTTCTAGACCTTGGTTCTCAGTTTTAGTCAATGGGTCTGCAATATGTTACTTCCCAAGAAAAAAAGGGCTTAGGTAGGGGATCCCCTATCATCTATTCTCTTCATTATTCTTGTTGAATCCCTTGGAAGAGTTCTCAAAGCTACTTGCTCGGATGGCATGATCTCTGGTGTTCAAGTTGCTTCCAACATGAGACCCCTTTCTCATCAGCAGTTTGTAGATGACACTATATTAACCACCCATGCTTTAGTTTGGGAAGCAAATTCAATTAAAGGTATTTTGAATCTCTACGAAGAGGTTGTAAGGCAAAAGATAAACTATGCCAATAGTAAAGTTTTATTTCTCAATACCCCCTATCTAGATAGGTCAAGATTGCTCATATTCTTTAGTGTGTCATATCTAAGCTTCCCATTGTCTATTTAGGGCTTCCCTTGTTCACTAGTTGTCCCAAAGAGTCTATGTGGAGCAATGTTATTGAAAGAATCAATAAAAAAATTTCAAGTTGGAAAGGGGCCCTCCTATCCAAAGTAGCCAAAGTTACTCTCACTATGACCTATCTTCAAAGTATTCCTATTTATTTTTATGTTAGTCTTCAAATACCCAATTTTTATTTATAATAAAATTGAACAGATTTAGAAGAGATTCCTTTGGGTAGGTTCAAAGGATAAAAAAAAGTTTCATCTAGTCATATAGGAAAAGGTTTGTTTACCCAAAAGTTAGGGAGGACTGGGTCTTAGAAGAATTAGTAATATGAACATGGCATTGTTGGCCAAGTAGGATTTGAAGGTGTTTACCAATTGCAATCATGAATGGGTGTCCATCATCAATTAAAAACACACTCACATATATAATTTTATGGATGAAAATATTCCTAAAGTTGGGTCCACCTTCTAGAAATCAATCCTCTAGACCAGACCTCTTATTCAAAGGGGAAATGGATGGCAGCTTGGAACTAGAAATAGGATAATTTTTTGGTCATACAGATGGATCTCTAATCAAATACTTAGTGAGAAAAATGGAGTCTCAGTGGTGCAACCTTTGCTGGATACTCTCATAGACAAAAAGGTGGCTAATTTCATAGACACTTAAATCCAACCCAAAATATGGAAAGAACTCCACATTGCAAATTTTGATGCCCAAATTTCAAATGTTATCACATAATTATGAACATTTTTGAGGGAAAATATAATTCCATATGGTATGTCTCATGATACCCTTCCTGGAAAGAAACTGAATTTGGTCTTTTTTCTGTCAAATCTGCTCATTTATTGACTGTCATTCCCCAAAATTCTATCATTCCTTTCAATATAGTTTGGCTTAAACACCTCATATCCAAATTTGCTATATTTTCTTTGTTGGCCATACAAAATAAGATCCTCGCTACTGATAATCTCATGAAGAGAGGGATGGTTGTTCCTAATAGATGCCATATTTGCTTGGCATCCTGGGAATCTATCAACCACATATTTATGAAATATTCTTTCTTCCAATCTATTGTGAATTTTTCTCATGTCCACCTTTCACATCTCCTGGACCTAACCCAACTCCTTGGCTATTTTTTCTTCTAATGGCCCATGCCTTTCAAAAATTCTAGGTTCTTTTCTTTGTTGAAATTTTATCTCCATAATCTCCTACGAAAAATCTAGCAAAAAAGAAATAGTAGAATATTTTTAAACACCCTCAGGGACTCTATATTTGTTACCAATAAAGCCATCACCTTTGTTGTTGAAAATTCTAATATTTTTCCTTGCACCAAACCACTTGATTCTGCCCTTGTGTCCACTCTTTTTTTTTCCCTTAGTATTCCCTCCAGTCCCAGCTCTACTCCTTCTAATCCCCATCCTATAATTGGCACTATGGACTCCTCCTCCTATGATGGCTTAAACTTAACTATGATGGTGCTTCTAAAGGAAATAAGGGTGCAGTGAGTGATAGAGGTCTAGTCAGAGATCACAATGGATTACTCCTAGTGGTATATGTTGAATTTATGAGTGTCCAAACTAACCACTATGCTGAAGCTCAGGCATTGTGGATAGGGCTAGAAGTTCTCATATATTACACGAGAAATTTATAAATTAAAGGTTATTCCATGAATGTTACAAAATCTATCATCAATGACATAATTCCTTCATGGAATGTGTGCACTATTATTCAGGAATCTAAGGTCTTGATGCAAAATTTTCACAACACTACAACCTACCATGTGTATCGATAAGTTAATAAGTCTACTTATTTTCTCACCAATTTTGGAGTTAGTCATAGGAATTTGTCCATATTACACCAAAATTTCCCTCAAAATGTTCTTAATGCTGCTATTGTCAACTTGGAAATGCACAATTGGCCTTGAGAGGTATGCTCACCTCAAAAATTTTGATGATGGGAGTGATAGAACTGCTTCTCTGGTGGCCATATTCAACTTGGTCCACAACACCATCCTTAAAATACTGGTCAAGAAACATGGCCAAAAGAGTTGTAGCTAAGGATATTACCAATGATTAGAGTTGGGTTTATGTCTTTTGAGCTCTATTCCCCTATGTGGGAATTTTGGTAATAATATTTTGACCCCTGCATGGGCACTGGTTTGATTTTACTTTATGTTCTCCTTAGACATGGGCTCTCTCTTTTGATCTTTCTTTTTCTATTAAACAACCCTTGCTTGGGTCTATTTTTTCTCTAGTCTGGTTCATGGAGCGGTTAGGGTGTAGACACCCTATTTTTTGCTTCTCTACGTACTTTTTGCCATATACTTATGTTTCTAGGTTTGGGAACCAGTTAAAACCCATATGGTATAATTTCTACCACCTACCAAAAAAAGGAAGAACCTTTGATGTTATTTCATTATGTTTAATGGTAATATTTAATGGGTAATGAAAGGGAAGAACCTTTGATGTATTTCATTATATTTAATCATAATATTATGGGTAATGAAAAGGAAGAACCTTTGATATTATTTTAGTATGCTTAATGGTAATATTATGGGTAATGAAAAGGGAATATCCTTCAAGGCTATTTCATTATTTGAAATAAAATAGGAATTAGATAATGAACATGAAATATGGTTTGTTTTGTAAATTAAGGGTATTGGACTTTAATTTATGAAATGAATAAAAGGGTTTATTTGAAGATTAAAGTAGATTTATTTAATTGGATAATGAATGTGAAATATGGTTTGTTTTGTAAATTAAGGGTATGGAACATTAATTTATAAAATGAATAAAAAGGTTTATTTGAAGATTAAAGTAGATGGCTTTAATTGGACATTGAATGTGAAATATGGTTTATTTTGTAAATTAAGGGTATGGGACTTAAATTTATGAAATCAATAAAAAGGTTTATTTGAAGATTAAAGTAGATGGCTTTAATTGGAAAATGAATGTGAAATATGGTTTATTTATCAATTAAGGGTATAGGACTTTAATTTTTAAGTAAGGGTTAGACCATTTATCGCAAGTAGAGAATAAAGCTTGATTCATGGTTGAATAACTCTCATGAGTAGATGAGAGGGAACTGAGAGGGAACTATGCATTGGAAAGTTGAATTGCTTGGGTTATTTGTATAGTTACAATTTGGCAATAAAATAAACAAATTCATTTAGAAGCATAACTATCCTTATCCATGAGTGTCTAGATTCCCTATCATCCTCACTTGATCAATGGAAGAGCAGGACGACCCAAGTCATAAGATGGACCAATGCACAAGTTTTCTCTCTACCTTACATCTTGTTTGATTATGCAATAGATTAGATTTGTGGGGAGATTTCCCTGATGACTAGATGTAAAGTATTGTTGTAAGGTATGGGGTTTACCATACGTATTTATGTAATGAATGAACAACATGATTGATGCACCTTGTATTTTAGTATTGAATGTGATTATATTTTTATCCTTTATATTGCATGTTATCCTTTAATAATTGCTTTATTTTTAAGTTATTTTTTCTTGTTTAATGATTCATGTTTTGTTAGATTTAGTATCTATACCCATTATTTGCATTTTTGCTTGAATAACTTTCACATAATTCAGAATTAAGTTCTAGGGTGAACTTAGAGGTTAACCTAAGGGCTTGATATCCCCTTAGGGATATTGGTACTAGGTTTAGGATATCGTACCAAAGTTAAGATAGCTTGTTAGAGGATAATATTGATAGCTTAATTCGTAGGATACATAGCATACCCACACATAATGGCTTGTGTGGAATATGATGATGCATATACACCTTCTAATGTTTGAAGGTGGTAATTTTAGCTCATCAATATTGATGAGATGGACGGAATTATGTGCTTAAAATAATATATTCCTACGCATAATGGACTTACATGAGGCGAATATTATGTGGTATAGTTATTGAGAAACTTGGGGTTGTTAAACAATAAGTTAGTCTAAGGTTGGTTGGGTATTTATGAATCACTCTCCTTTGTTTTAAAAGAAAAAATTATTTCTATCTTTGTGTGTTTTTTTTGTTTCTTGATTTTGGGTCATTACAAAAGCCATCTAGATCTGATGCTTTTCTAGTACTCATTCCAAAGACTACTTTCTTCAGTTCCTCTCTATCAATGGGTTTAAGTAGGACCCAATTTTCTTCTTAAAATATAAAAGAGGGTATGATAGTAAGAAATTCTTTTTGAGCCTCTTTTCATCTTGCACCATACTTTTCTTAAATAATTTAGCAAAATAATCCATTGAATAGAAATGTATACCTAGGATTGTATCAAAGGAGTGCACCCCCTCATCCTGAAGAGCTTCCATCTTATTCTTTTGTATCCTAGCACAAGTAGCCCAATGAAACATTTTGGTATTTTTATCACCTTCTAATAACCAAGTGGTTGTTGCTCTCTATTTCCAGTAGATATCCTCTTGGTTGTTAATGTCCTCAATCGCTTTACACAATGTATCATCCTCTTCTTTGAGTTGAACTATAATTATTCCTTCTCTGAAGTGTTTTTGAACCTCATCCCATCTGGCCACTAATGGAGCTCTTTGGACCTAGAATTATGTCTTTTTATCTTGCCTCCATTATTTCAGTTGATCTTTGACATAATGAAGCTACTTGTGGAATATAAACATTGTTGTCCCATATGTTGAGCATCCCTCTCCCCACCACTATAGAATTTTATTTTTGAAGTTCCTCTTTTTGTAACCAAAAGTTTTCAAATCTAAATGGTTTGTGATGCTACCCTATCTTGATCCCCACTTCCAATAAAATGTGAAAGTGATCCAAAATTGGACCCTCAAAGATCTAAAATATTAGATTCCATTTCACAAATGACTCCTTTGAAATAAAAAAATATCTAAATTCACCTTCCTACTATGTGGTTGTCTCCTCTTGTTAGTCCAAGTATAGTTGATTCCAAGATATTTAATATCCACCAAGTGTAATGCATGGACTTGGGGAATCATAATTCAATCTCCTAGATCCAAAATTGGGGTTCCCCCTTCTTGATCTCTAGATGATAATTTAGTGTTAAAATACCCAACAACAATCTAGTCTAAGTCCTCCCTCGAGATCCTCATATTATGCACCACTATCCATTAACGAATATGACCATCTAGGTTTTGAGCCCCATAAAAAATTATAATTAAAATCTACGTAGTTATCATATTGTTCCTAAAATATGATATGAGGATACCCCTACAAGCTATATGTTCTATTATCCTCCATTCAAGAGAGATCTAAAATGTAAATATCTCCCTTGAGTCCCCTTAGGTAGCCACTTACATATGACCAACATCTGTTAAAATTCTATTTATTGTTTTACACATAAAATCCAACGATATTTTTGTCTCCTAGATAAGCAAAAAAAATTGTATTACTTTTTTCTAAGAGTCTTCGAACAACAAATTTATGGGTTCTACTATTTAAACCCCTAACATTCCATGATTGTATAATCATTGGTTACCTTGAGACCATTAAGAGTCTATTGGCCTCACCAATCCCCCAGTGATCAATTTGTCTCCTTGAACTACTATCAATTCCTTACTTAATTTTCTATCCACTCCTTGAGAGTTGATATTTGTTTCTCTTTTCTACCTGAGTTATTCTTAGAGTTGGATTTTTTTCTTCTTTTTTACTTTACCCATGATGACATCTTTAATTATCGGCTACTATTGGTTATACACTATCAATTTCCCTAAAATATTTTATTGTGGTAACTCACTACACTTTATTACCTACTCTAGGATAGAAAGAGGTGAAAGAGAGGCTTGAACATGTTATTGTTTTCATTATTCCCATTCACTTCTTTCATAAATTGTTCTTCCTAATGTCTTGAAGATCTCATACCTATTTGAGGGCTTGAATTGTGTTTGCTCTTTGCCATATTTTTTTTTTCCTTCTCCTTATTTTGGGTTGTTGAAAACCATCTCCCTGTGCTTCTCTACCCTAAGAAATATTGAATATTTATTTATTGACTATTGACATACCCTCCTTAGGAAGATTTGAAATTCCTAAAGGATCCTCCATTTTTGTGTTCATATTGTTTGGTAAATATTGGGTCAAATGCCCATATTTACTCTACACCTAAAGAGTAATGCCTCATAATCCAGTTGTTGAATCTAAGATAGTCCTACAAGTTCAAGTTAAACTTCTATCAGAAAAGGATTCTGAGATCCATTTCCTTGCATAATCTAGCATAAAAAGTTGTGTTTCCTTCCATTGTATCTCTAGAAACACCCAAATATCTTCCAAGGTAATTATAGATGATTTCCAATATCTACTCACTTCATAACTCCATTGGAAGTGCATACAAATGGATCCAAATTGGGATAGCAGTGGGTTCAATTCAAGGATCAAATCCCACTCTCCAGGGTTGAACAAATAATCCTATCAGACCATGATTTCTATTTTTTGATCCAAAATATTTATTTCTATTGGCAAGTGAGAAAAACCTAATAATAAAATATCTATTACTAATAGAACACAAATAATAGTCACCAAGAGACACTTGTTTGATCTCTACCCATTCTTCCTCTAATGGGCACTAAATTTTTTGAAATTCTCCATAAACTACAAGTAATTCAAACTTGTCACAATGGGAGAATTTTTTGTTTGAATTATTACTTCATGCATTTGCATATTTAATTTTTCCAATGGTCCTATAGCTCGGGATATATCCACTGCAATAGAGAATTTGATTGCTTTTCAAATTCAAAAGGCTCTTCTTTGCTCTACTTGAGCAACTTTGAATATTCCTATTTTGAGTAAACCTAGTTTGATGAAGTTTTACTTGGATTAGACAATCAACCTCCCCTTTAAGTCTCCCGATGGTAGCATATAAGGTATTGAATTGGCTCATACATTATAGTGTTGTATGTTCCTTTTAGGAAAATTTAACTACCTTTCATACCATAACCTCTCTATCTTGAATTCCTACAATCACTATCTTAGAGTCCAACATTGTGGCCAGTTTTTTTTTATATACTTTAGCTTATTTCATTTTTGTAATATTTTTTTTTAGGCTTTTGTCCACTTCATTTTTTACCTAAATGTTCGTGTTGCTCAAAAATGGATCAAATATTATCTTATTCATTCAACAATTAGCTTAAAAAAATCCAACATCTTTGGCCCTTGCCTCATATTATAAAAAATCCCAACTAAATTGTAGTGACATATTTATCATGCTCCATACCAAGAAATAAATTCATCATGCTCAAAGCATCTTTTGAATTATCCCCAAAAATATTGAGGTGTAATAGACCTTGTGGCACTAGGTTGTCTTGGTCTATGTCCTCACATTATGTGCTTATAAAAGTCCATTATTTTCTAGTTTGAGAATGCCTCAAAGGATTCTTTCTCTTATTCTTTATTAATATGCATTTTTCCTACTAGTAAAAGCAACATTTATCTAATAATTGGACAAACAATACTTATTTTAAACTCTCTGCTCAAGGACCTAATTTCTTGAGTAGTGGGCTCATAGAATTATACATATGTCACAACCAATTCATAATAGAAATGAACCTTAGACACCATATATTATGCTAAGTAGCTGGTCTACCTTCTTGACCCAAAGCTTGTTAGCATCTTAACTTTGAAACTCTCCCATGCACCTATTTTCAAATTCTTGGTTCTTTTTGTAGTCTTTGGGTTTGAGAAATCTACAACTGGGTTGTTCAATTTCTTAATATTAGAGGAATAAGTAGGTACAAGTACTTATAGAGTCTCTGATACATGGGATACTTTTAGCTTGGGAATGCTAGACCTATAGGATGCTACATGACTATAAGTTATTTTCTTTTCCATTTTGATAGTAAATAAAAATTAGAGCTTGTGGTTTTCTTCTATGATTAGCTTCTTTGTAGATTTTTCTTAAAGGATTCAAAATGCTTTGTACTTCTAGAAAGCACCAAACCAAATTAGTTATAAAATTTCTTCTTTTCTTTGTATGCTTTTCACCTTTCCCTTTCATGCTATGCATTTATTAGCCCTTACTAATTTTACAGGAGTAAGTTTATCACTTCTCATGATGGATCCTTAACCTTATAAAGAATGCATTAACAAATTCCCAAATCCTTAAAGATAAATTTATTCTCATGATAGTTATGTTAGTCTTTAATCATGACTAGAGTGAGATTCAGCCTTGATATTTAATTCACGTCTTGTATATTAACATTAATTTTTTCCCGAGAAACTTTCAATGGAAAGAGCTTATTTTTGCCTTCAAAATTAGCTACTTATTGGATTTATAGGTTGGCCTTTTTCATCATTAGTGTCCCTTGTTGTCATGAATTTTAATTTCATCCATTGATTTTTGCATTTGGTTGGCCTTAGTTTGTGCGTTATCACTACTTAGATATGATCATGCCATACTTTGATATTTTCCCTCTTTTTTTTGAAATGTGTGGCTTTGCTTTGCACTCATATTAAGCCTTTAACTTTGTATATTTTATGAGGGTCAAGGTCCCATATATTAGTCTTACAATGGTTATTTTGTGATACTTGTCTATCATATCCTTCAACTTAGGTAATTTACACCTTTTATACATTCCTCATTAGTTTTTTATGGATATTCCATGTGTTATAAAGTTGCTTCCCAAATTATACCTCTTTAGTACTTAATTTTGTGGCTTAGATTCAAGGAATCCATTGCTTTTTTTAGTAAATTGTATTAACTATTAGAGATTCTCTATCTTCCCCTAAAAAATAATTCTACTTTTATGTGCTAGAGGTAATAGAGAGGGGAAAACCTTAGGTTGAACCTACTTTAGTTTTTTTGCTTCCTTAGTTTCAGATCTTACTTCCTCCTTGTTCCAGATTAATTGTGAATAGTTAAAAGTTATGGGTTATTCCTAGATAGAGTTCCTCTAATTTCTTCTTGAAGGGATTACCTCTGTAATTGTAGGTTTTCCTTGGGAAAAAATTGGCCAAGGAGAGATATGTTTGACAAATGGTCTTGGTTGTCTATTTGGAGGTTGAGTCAAAAGGGGTTTGGAAAATTATTTTTCTTCCTAGGTTAGATTATCACTTGAATATCTACCCCTTCTATATTTATTTTAAATCCCTCCATGAATAGGGCAACCAATTTATCCTAATTTTTGATACCCCTTGAGTGATACCACTAACAATCTTAGGGCCACATTTTTCTCTATGATTGTAGTGAATTCTCACTACACTTGGGAGGAGTAGAATTTTAGGCAATATGTAGAAGATGGTTCTAGTGAGAGAAGAGATCCATATTTCCAAAAGGAAGGCTAGAGAGAAACTAGATATAAATGAACCAAAATTTTGAGGGAAATCTTAAACAAAAATAAGCAAAAAATCTTGACGAACAAACCCATAGGGTCAAAAGCAAAATTAACCAAACCATAAATATGATAGCCTAGGATAATAAAGCACATAAAATAGTTAAAACCAAAAGGAAAAATGGTTTGAGTACACTGTACCATCTTAAACATCTAGTAATATCAAGCCAATGGTGAGAACTAGGACACCAAATGGGAGCAAAAGTAAAGATCACGCATAAAGGGGTGATGATTAGATTTCAATCAAGCTACCTCCAACTATGCTCTAAAATGTTAGGAGGGAAAATTTTTCTTTGGGGGATCCCATCCCAAAACCTCTACATGGATGATCATTGGCCCCCCATACCCCCTATATAAGGCTTCTTACCTACTACAAACTCCACTTGTACAAAATTATACGATTTCTCGAATGTATGGCCCCCTCTCTATGGAAAGGTAAAATATTTAAGACACCATCATAAGACCCCTAGATGAGTCACCATGGATATAATAACATTAATGACAAGGGATATCTACAACAAATCTCCAACATAAGCAATATGATCTCATCTCTAGTAATATCAGGCCCAAGGAACCATGGTATTACACATCATAAATGGAGTACCATGAGTGGGAACTTTTAAAGGGGGAATTTTAAATTTTGATTGTAAATGTTATAAATAGTTGTCTTTAGAACTTGGAAAGGAGCTGGGATTTGTTTTTATGTCTAGCATCAGACCTGTGGCATCTACTTTCTCCCTTTTCTACTCTATTTCTCAATCTAGACTCAAGCCTTAAGCCAATTACATGTAAAGGCCTCGAGTCACTTTTGATTATACATATTTTATAATTTTATGAGAAACCTATGTTCAAATTTCTATCATGCTTGGTTCCTGTAATTATCTTTCCCATTGGTTTGAGGTGGAAATTGTATTTTCTTCTTTGGCACATCACCATCCTTAGATAGGCTAGATAGTTTATATTTTTTACAATTTACTTTACGTTTTGTTTTCCATTTTATTTCTCTTTTACCTTTTGCTTTAAAGCATACTACGTAGATTAGAGAACTAAAGAAATATGAGTTCCAAAGAACACTTCCAAAAGAAAAAAGTTAGCCTTGTGTAAAAAACCTTGGAGGTTATAGGGTGGAGCCTTGTCCCACACTCCCTCAGAATTCCTAGGACTAGAACCCCAATACGTGGCATAGGGCACTAGACACACCCAATCAAAAAAGGTGATAAATATCAAAACCACAATCATGGACGTTTATGGCATCGAATGAGCACAAGGGGGTCACTTTTGACCCCCAAAAGTTCAAACTAGAATGCCCAGTGGGACCCAAATTTAAAAACGTTCATCCTCTAATCAAGAAGTCATATCATGGTTTCAATGAAGAGCATGGTTATCAGAAGCCACCATCCCTACACTGAGGTTGCAATGGTAACCTCTATAGCTAGCAACATCCTCCACCTAGTGAATCTACTACGAAAAGACAAAAGAAGAAAAGGAGGAAACCTCCAACAAAGTGTCTAAAGGCAAGTTTGTTGTTACATGAGCAAGAGATCTAGCACCAAATAAAATACAATACATGGCTACCCTAAATAATCCAAAACAAAGGAGGTTTTCCAGATGGAATAATATATGCCCATTATATTCATTGAATCCCTCAATGACATGGGAACACATCCTATTTTTGGTGATAAAATTTCTATCGTGGTTCACTAAGGAATATGCATTAACCCCCATATAGCACCTTTGATGCATTATCAACTTATGTTCCCTACATAACCTCAATCACCTAGTCATGACACTTAAAATGCTAGTGGATTCTCTAGAGAGTAAGGTAAAAAGTAGGTGCACAACCCTTTTACTTCACTCCATTATCCAATGGACTCAATTTTCTAATATTTTAATAGATAAATTTAGAGAAGAGGGAGACGAGAGACCCCCTCCTTGACCAACTGCTTCCCCTCATAATCTCCATTATAGAAATAAATTTTTCTATGCCACATCCAATCACTTCAAGTTTTATCTTAATTACTACCCCATGTCTTAAAGTCATACCACTGAAATAGATGTTGGTGGTGAAGCTCACACTGGGTTTGACTGGTTGAGTATCTGAGAATATAGTAAAGTACAATTTCAATCCAGTGTTCCCATCAAAAGACTAGCAAAACAAGTGGAGCAACATCAATGGGCCACTAAAACACCAATTCAAGAGTTAAAAGTACCACCAGAATTAGCCAACAAGATGAAGGAAATGCTCTTGTGTAAGCCTAGATGTCCTATTCGAGGTCTATAATTGACCAAAAGAGGGGATATTTTAGACAATACCTAGAGTCATGTTGCAAGAGAAGTGCAGTATGAGCTAGTCCACTTCCACTTTCCAGATCACTGGATGGACTTGTGTGTGACTAAAATCTGGGATCCTAATGGACTTCATGTAAGAAAAGAGCTTCTTTAGCCTCAAAATGGTGAAAATAAAATATTTTTGTAGAATGTGGAATACATACTCTAAAAAGATCAAAATCAAGAGAAATTCAATACCAATGTCAATCTAATTGTATCAGAGGAACCACTCAAGATCCCAAGAGTAAGAAGGAAGTGACTCAAGCAACAACCAAAGGGCCTTTCAACTCCATGCCCAATAGATAAAGGTCATCCATACCCTTGTAACATATGTATTATAGTTTTATTTTATTGTAAGCAATTACCATCATTTACAAGCAGCCCTAATTTTTGTAAAATTATGGGGATGTGAGGTTGTAGATTGATTTTTAAAAATTTCACCTCCCTTCCTCATCCCTCTTTTATCCCAAATTTTGACTTCACACTGAAAAACACAAGCTTATACTGAAAGGGGGGTGAACAGTATAAGACCGCTTTTTTCTTTTTCCTTCAAATCAACTTTCAATTCAATATTATGCAGTGTATAGAAAGAAGTAATAAAAACAATGCACAAAACACCATCCACAATAGAGACACAGTAATTTACATGGTTCACCCAAAGCGGGCTACTCCATGGATAAAATCTCTCACTAAATTTTATCAACTCAAAATCTGGGAATACCTTTCCCGATTACAATATTTATGGGCATCAACCCAAAGGAGACACCAATCCCCTAGCTCTGTTCTAGCTGGTGATCCTCTAGAAGACCTCTGCCTCCTCTACCCTTAGAAAATGGAACTCTATCCATAGAAGACACTTGTCTTCCCTGCTCTGGCTGGAGACCTCTGTCCTCAACTCTATCACCTCCAAAGCTGGTCCTTGAAATTGCACTAAAACACAGTCCTTCGGTCTTAGCACAAATGTCCTCGATCTCTTTCTCTGATCTGCACCAAACACAGTCCTTCGGTCTGGCACAAATGTCTTTGTCCTATTTTTCTATTCTGCTCAAAAACACAGTCCTTCACTCTTTTTGCGCAATCATAGTTGCACTTGATCAAACTTTGACCTTTGCACCTCTGCGCAATTACAGCCGCATATACTTTGTGCACTCTGCTTCCTTGCGATCTCTCTCACTTGGAAGATTCAACAGAATGCACTCTACTCTCGACGATCAAACTTATTCACTTTGCACCGTCTACAAACACCGCTCTTCGAACGCACACTTCGATTGATATCATTTTCTCTCCAAGCAGCCTTGCTTTTAAACTAAAACTTTCAAGGTCAAAACCTTGATCTTAGTTGGCTGCAACCCTTAACTTCATCGGCTATAAAACCCTAAACTACGTCGGCTCAAATTCAACTCTATCGGCTTCAACCGCCTCTATGGTTCTATAGCTTTTCTCATGAAACTACAACATGTCACGATATCACGACACCTTTGCAATCGAACACTATCTTATGGCTTTTGTCGTGATATCGCGACACTTTCTGCTTCTACTAACGTCATCTTCTCTTCTGTCATGAAATCACGACCCTTCTTGCTTTCTCAACCTTTTCTCGTCTTGCACTAGCGAAAACAGAACATGTCGCGAAATCGTGACACTTTCGCTGCCTTGAGCTTCTCTCTGCATTACTCCCATGAAATAGAAACATGTCACGAAATCATGACGCTTTTGTCTTCATAGCCTTCCTTTCTACTTCTATCACGAATCGTGAAACTTCTCCTATAGAAGACCTGCTTCCAGTTTCTATAGTGAAATCGCGACACTTTCTCCATCCGTAAGCTTTTCTTTCATCCTGTCACAAAATCGCTACATCTTCATCCACTGGCTTCTTCACTTCTGCTTGTCGCAAAATCATGACACTTTCTGCATCCGTATGCTTTTCTTTCATCCTATCGCAAAATCATGACGCTTTCAACTTTCGTACGCTTTCTTTGTAGCCTGTCACAAAATCACGATGCTTCTCATTTCAGAATCTTCCCTTTGCTACATGTCGTGAAATCGCGACAGTTCTCACTTTGAGCTTTTTAGCATGTTGTGAAATCGTTATAGTCCTCACTTTGTCTTTTGCAGCACATCAAGAAATTGTGACTGTTCTCACTTCGAACTCTTCAGCAAGTCACGAAATCGTGACACCTTTCGAGTAACTTTCTCTCTCTTCAAACTTGTCACGAAATCGTGACAGTTCACACTGTGGACTCTCTTTTCAGCATTATGTCACGAAATCATGACATTTTTCCTTTCGGACTCCCTCTCCTGCAACATGTCATGAAATCATGACACTTTTCGGTCCGTACAATCTTCTTTGCAATATGTCATGAAATCGCGACACTTTTCCTTTTTTGCCTTCCTGCACTTTTTGAGTCACGAAAATGCAACATGTCACGAAATCATGACACTTTCCACCTTGCTCTCTTTCTCTACCAACATGTCGCGAAATCACGACAGTTTTGCCAGCTTCTTCTCTCTCTTCCAACATGTCGTGAAATCGCGACAGTTTTGCTAGCTTCTTCTCTCTCTTCCAACATGTCGCAAAATCACGACAGTTTTTCCAGCCTGCTACAAACTTTTTCTAACTTGTCTTTTTTTCTTTGATCTTTTGCAAATGGGCTACTATGATATTTTTGGAAACCCACTGTCCATGCTCTGAATAATCTGACATTAAATCAAATTCCTTCAAGAGCTTCTTGACATCAATGACAACTTCTACACTTGAGCAAAAGCAATGTACCCAAAGTACCCAAAATTGCCAACAATCTCCCCCTTTGTCATTGATGGCAAACCTTTACTAAAAACACAACTCAAGAGCCAAAACTAAAACCAGTTGTGCTAACAACTGAGAATCTGCCTTTGAAATTTTGCTCCCCCTGACTTGAAGCTCTTCTCTTCACTTGATGCTCTCCCCCTTACTCATATCTCTCCCCCTTTATCATCAATGGCAAAGGGTCACCTTTGGGGCTTGGGACTAAGAATGAGCCTCTTAGCTTAGTCCCTCCCCCACCTCCTGATGAGGTGATTAAAACAGGGGTGGGAGTAAAACTCCCATTAGGCACTGATCATCATCAGCATCTACAATTTCCTTGTCGGGCCTTCTTTTGAATTTTTTGTCAATATTCCTGTTCTTGTTCCTGTCACTGTTCTGATCCTTGGACCTGTTCATACCACTGTTCCTATTCCTGTACCTTGGAAGATCAGCTCTACACTGTCTAGCTATGTGACCGTCATTGTTGCACTTATAACAGGTAATAATGTTATTTCTTTTAGGCATACATGTTCTTCAAATCCACCTATTCTGACTAACCGAGTTCATGTTATTAGCCTTGTAGAAAAATGCCTTATGCCCAAACTGATTACAAGAGTAGCAATACCCTTGAAAGAAATTGCTACCTCTGAAACTATCATTTACCTTCCTTACTTGAGTCATGCAATGCACATCCATGTGACCAAACCTGTGACATGCAAAACATCTGTCGTGAAATTTTCTTTTATTCGACCTCTTGGGTCCCGAAAACTTCTTCTTTGCAATCTGAATTTCGTTTTCTATTTTTGCCAATCTATCACTCATGGACTCATGATCTGAAGTACTTTCTTCATCAGAAATCTCTTCCTTTTGAAATCTCTTGCTAGATTCCCCAACCTGTTCCTTGTGCGGCTCAACAAAATCGAGACCTGTTTTATCTATTGGTTTTTTTTGACCTTTGATGAGAGACTTAACCCTTTTGGAGCTATCTTGAAAACTATGCAGTTTATCCTTGTACTCTTTAGTTTCCACTTCCAAAGAAGCCATTTTCTGTTCCAACTCATTATATTGAAGAATCTTAGACTCTAACTCATCCTTGAGTTCTTGTGTCTTAGCCATAGAGAAGTCAAGACTTTCTGTAAGATCATCTCTCTCCATACAACATTCATATAACTTATCCTTGAGTCTGGCATTCTTCTTTCTTTCCTTTTTCAAAGCACTAAGAGCATTGGTAAGTTCACTTTCAAGATCCTTTATTTGTTTGCTTTCCGAATCATAGAGTCTTTTACTGATTTCTTATCACTAGAGGTGCTACCCTTTTCAAAAACCATACAAGCATCTTCCTTATAGTTTTCTGAAGCATCCTCATACATACTAGTAACCAATTCATTATTTGTGCAATCATCCTCAAGGTGATCAAAATTTCCACATCTAAAATATTTCATGATAATGAATCTATGTTTCGGTTCTTCCTCTTTTTCTGATATGAACAACATCTCGTTTTCACTATCACTTGAAGAACTTTCATTATCACTACTAGAACACTTACTTGCTTTGTCTAGGTAGAAACTCTTCTTGTGCTTGTGAGAATACCTCTTTCCGTGATTGCTGTGCTCATCTTTGTTTTTCCTGTGATGCTTATACTTTTCAGAATCCTTGCTATTAGAAACCTATTTCTCTTCATCACTTTCATTCTTGGAAATAGTACAGTCAGTAGCATAATGACCAAACTTTCCACAATTGAAATATCTTATATTTTTCATTCTTTTGTGCTTTCTAGAGAACTTGCCTTTCTGTCTGTAATATGCCTCTTCATCACTAGAAGACTCATCACTCTCTTGAAGCTGTTTACCCTTGGATTTCTTGGTAGCCTTGAAAGTTGCCTCTTTCTTGACATCAACCTTCACTTGAGTTCTCAACTCAAATGCTGTAAGTATACTATGGAGCTCATCCTTTTTCAACTTATCCAAATCTTTAGCTTCCTCAATAGTAGAAATCTTTTCACTAAATCTATTAGGAAGAGATCTTAAAATCTTATCACAAACATCATTTTCAGCAAGCTCAAGACCTAAGTCTTTCATGGAGTTAACAACCTCATCCATACGAAGCATGTAGTCACTAATCTTTTCATCATCATTCATCTTGAGTTGTTCAAACATACCTTTGAAGTGTCTCAACTTGGCCTTTTGAACATTTACATCACCTATGTGAACCACTTGCAGTTGTTTCCACATTTCACTAGTTATCTTGCAGTGAATTACTTTGGTGAGATCTACTTTCTATAAACCTTTTAGGATTGCATTCATTGCTTTTGAATTGTTGTGATGTAGGAGCCTATCTTCTTTAGTATATGGACCATTTATAGGAATAGTGTACCCATCTTCAATCACTTCCTCCAAAGACCAAAATCTGATCCATCAAGAATAGGTGTTGCATTGCCACTTGAATAATCCATTGTGTTCTTTGCTAGCTTTTCCTTCAAGCTGTTAAACTTTCTGAAGGCACTGGCTCTGACACCAATTGAAGAACACAAGCTTATACTGAGAGGGGGGGTGAATAGTATAAGACCGCTTTTTTCTTTTTCCTTCAAATCAACTTTCAATTCAATATTATGCAGTGTATAGAAAGCAGTATTAATAGTAGTAATCAAAACAATGCACAAAACACCATCCACAATAGAGACACAGTAATTTACGTGGTTCACCCAAAGTGGGCTACTCCACGGATAAAATCTCTCACTAAATTTTATCAACTCAAAATCTGGGAATACCTTTCCCGATTACAATATTTATGGGCATCAACCCAAAGGAGACACCAATCCCCTAGCTCTGTTCTCGTCGGTGATCCTCTAGAAGACCTCCGCCTCCTCTCGCCCTTAGCAAATGGAACTCTATCCACGAGAAGACACCTATCTTCCCTGCTCTGGTTGGAGACCTCTGTCCTCAACTCTATCACCTCCAAAGCTGGTCCTCGAAATTACACTAAAACACAGTCCTTCGGTCTTAGCACAAATGTCCTCGATCTATTTCTTTGATCTGCACCAAACACAGTCCTTCGGTCTGGCACAAATGTCTTTGTCCTATTTTTTTGGTCTGCTCAAAAACATAGTCCTTTGCTCTTTTTGTGCAATCACAGCTACACTTGATCAAACTTTGACCTTTGCACCTCTGTGCAATTATAGTTGCATATACTTCACGCACTCTACTTCCTTGTGATCTCTCTCACTTGGAAGATTCGACAGAATGCACTCTACTCTCGACGATCGAACTTCTTCACTTTACACCATATGCGAACATCGCTCTTCGAACGCACACTTCGATCGATATTATTTTCTCTCCAAGCAGCCCTGTTTTTATACTAAAACTTTCAATATCAAAACCTTGATCTTAGTCGGCTGCTACCCTTAACTTCATCGGTTGCAAAACCCTAAACTGCATCGGCTCAAATTCAACTCTGTCGGCTTCAACCGCCTCTGTGGTTCTGTAGCTTTTCTCATGAAACTACATGTCGCGATATCGTGACATATTTGCAACCGAACACTATCTTATGGCTTTTGTCATGATATCATGACACTTTCTACTTCTACTGATGTCATATTATCTTCTATCATGAAATCGAGACCCTTCTCGCTTTCTCAACCTTTTCTTGGCTTGCACTAGTGAAAACGGAACATGTCGTGAAATCGTGACACTTTCGCTGCCTTGAGCTTCTCTCTGCCTTACTCCCGCGAAACTAGAACATGTCACGAAATTGTGACACTTTTGTCTTCATAGCCTTCCTTTCTGGTTCTGTCATGAAATCATGACACTTCTCCTATAGAAGACCTGCTTCCAGTTTCTATCTCAAAATCACAACACTTTCTCCATCCGTACGTTTTTTCTTTCATCTTGTCGTGAAATCGCTACATCTTCATCCACTGGCTTCTTCACTTCTACTTGTCATGAAGTCGTGACACTTTCTGCATCCGTACGCTTTTCTTTCATCCTATCACGAAATCGTGACGCTTTCAGCTTCCGTACGCTTTCTTTGTAGCCCATCACGAAATCACGATGCTTCTCATTTCAGACTCTTCCCTTTGCTGCATGTCATGAAATCATGATAGTTCTCACTTTGAGCTTTTCAGCATGTCATGAAATTGTGACAGTCCTCACTTCGTCTTTTGTAGCATGTCGAGAAATTGTGACTGTTCTCACTTCAAACTCTTCAGCAAGTCGTGAAATCGTGACACCTTTTGAGTAACTTTCTCTCTCTTCGAACTTGTCACAAAATCATGACAGTTCACACTGTGGACTCTCTTTTCAGCATTATGTCGTGAAATCGTCACATTTTCCCTTTCGGACTCCCTCTCCTGCAACATGTCACAAAATCGTGACACTTTTTGGTCCTACAATCTTCTTTGCAATATGTCGCGAAATCGCGACACTTTTCCTTTTCTTCCCACCTTTCGAGTCACGAAAATGCGAAATGTCGCGAAATCGTGACAGTTTTGCCAGCTTCTTCTCTCTCTTCCAACATGTCGCGAAATCGTGACAGTTTTTCTAGCCTGCTGCAAACTTTTTCTAACTTGTCTTTTTTTCTTTGATCTTTTGCAAATGGGCTACTATGATCTTTTTGGAAACCCACTATCCATGCTCTAAATAATCTGACATTAAATCAAATTCCTTCAAGAGCTTCTTGACATCAATGACAACTTCTACACTTGAGCAAAGGCAATGTACCCAAAGTACCCAAAATTGCCAACACACACCCAATTAGATAAGGCATTGGTTCTTTGGGTTCCTTATCTTTACAACATCCCATGTAAGACACTAGAATTATAGTGAATTCTCACCACACTCAAGAGGAGAAGCATTTTGGGCAATATGCAAAATATGACTAACCCATGGGATCAAAAGCAAAAAAAATGAACTAGAGATCCAGTAGACCAATATAATAAAGCATATAGAATAGTTATATTGAAATTAAAAATGGTTTAAGCACTTTGGCCTATCTTAAATATTTGGTAATCTCAATCCAACAGTGAGAATCGAGACACTGGATGAGAGAAAAAGTTGTATGCAAAGGCATGATAACTAGATTTCAATCAAGCTACCTCTAGCTATGCTTCAAAATATTATGAGGAATTTTTTTTAATTGGGGGCTCCCACCCCCAAACCCCTACATGGAGGGCTATTGGTCCCCATACCCCCAATCCAAGGCTATTACCACTGCCCTAAACCCCACTTATTGTGCAAAATTATATGGTTCTCTAAATGTAAAACGGGCTCTATGGAAAGGTAAAATATTTAAGACACCATCATAAGACCCCTAAAGGAGTGGTCATGTATCTAAGAATATTAATTAAATGGGATATCTATAACAAATATCTAGCATAATCAACATGATATCATCTCTAGTAATCTCAAGCCCAAGCAACCTTGGGATTGCACACCATCAATGAGTACCATGAGTTGGAATTTTTAAGGGGGTAATTTCAAATTTTATCTTTTGATTGTAAATGTTATAAATAGTGGTCTTTAAAACTTGGAAAAGAGTTGGGATTTGTTTTTGTGTCGCATCAAACCTATGTCAACTCGAGCCTTGAGCCGGATACATGTATAGGCCTCGAGCCTCTTTTGATTATGCGTATTGTATAATTGTATGAGAAAACCTGTGTTCAACTTTATATTGTTCTTGGTTCATGTGTTCATCTAGCCCATTTGTTTGAGGGGGAAATTATATTTTCTTCTTTTGTGCATCACCACCCTTAGGTAGGCTAGATAGTTTACATTTTATAAACTTTCCTTTATGCTCTATTTCCCATTTTCTTTATTTTTTATATTTTATCTTGAAGCAGCCTAGGCTAGGAGTAGATTAGCAAACCAAAGAAATACAAGCACCAAAGAACACATCAAGAAGCAAGAACCCAAAATTGGGTAAAAAAAAATTGGATGTTATTTGATAGATCTTTGTCCCATGCTCCCCTAGAATTCCCAATGAATGACACCCTCACACAAGGTATAGGGCACTAGATGCACCTTCTTGTAGAGGTAACATATGCTAAAACTATAATTTTGAGGGATCACAATACTAAAGGAGTGCACGAGGGTCCTTTTTGGTCCCCAAAAACTATATCAGTATGCTTTATGAGATCCAAATTTGAAAATATTCATCCCTTGATTAAGAAGTCAAACCATGGTTCTAGTGAAGGTCATGATCATAAACTTGCTAAAGCACTCTATAAATTCACCTGAAACTCCATTGATAAATAAGAATCAAGAAGAAGAAGAAGAAGAAGAAGAAGCCACCATCCCTAGATCAAGGTTACAGTTGGACCCTTCATCTAGCCAACAACATCCCCCACCTGATGACTCCACTATAAAAAAAATGTAAAAGAAGAAAATGGGAAAGCCTCTAATGATGTGTCTAAAGGTGATTTTGTTATTACATAAGCAAAATACCTACCACTAAATTAGTGACAACACATGGTTGCCCCATTTATTCCAAACTAAAGGAGTTTTCCTATATGGAATAATAGTTTTCGATTACATTCGTTGGTTCCCACAATGACATCAGAGAACATCCTAGATTTGATGATAAACTATCTACCATGGTTCATCAAAGAAGATGTAGTAACCCCCATAGAGCACCTCTGGTGAATTTTCAACTTGTACACCCTACATAACCTTGATAACCTAGATAGAACACTTAGAATGCTAGTATATTCTCTTATAAGTAAGGAAATTTTTTTTGCATATAACCCTTCTCCCTCACTCCATCAGCCAATGGGGTCAGTTTTTCAATCTTTTGATAGAGTAATTAAATGAAGAGGGAGGTGAGAAACCTTCTTGAACAATCTCTTTATAATACCCACTTTGATAATAACTTTTGCTATGCCACACCCAATAACTTCAATTTTTTCCTTAAATACTACCCTAGGTCTTAAAATTAGACCATAAGAACAAACATTGGTGGTCAAAGCTTACACCAGGTCTGATTGGCTAAGTATTTGAGAAGATAGTGAAGCATAATTCCAATCTAATATTCCCACTAGAATACTAGCAAAAGAAGTAGAGCAACATCAAGAGGCTATCAAGACATTTTCAAGAGCCAAAAGGACCACTAGAATTAGCCAACAAGATGAAAGAAACACTCTTGTGTAATCTTAGGTGTCCTATTAAAAATATATTATTGACCAAAATGGAGGCCATTGTAGACAAGCCCCAGAGTCATGTTGTAATATAATGTTAGTATGATCCAACCCACTTCCACTTTCCAAATAACTAGATGGACCTATGTGCGACTAAAATTTGGGATCCTAATCCCTATTAGGCTTTTGATCTAACAAAAATGGGTACTTGCTTCATCCAAGAAAATATCTTATTTAAACTAAAAAAGGGTGAAAATAAAATATCTACCCAAAATGTGGAATACATACTTTGGTAAGATAAAAATCAAGAGAAAATTCAATATCAGTGCCAATCCGATCGCACTAGAGGAGCCACTTAGGTAGTTTCTTAAGGGTAAAGGTGTTCTACCGAAAGGTCTAAAAGAAGAGGAAGAAGGAAGTGACTTAAGTGATAACCAAGTGGCCTTTCAAATCCATGCCCAATAAATAAATACCACCCATACCCCTTGTAACATATGTATTATAGTTTTATTTTTTTGCAGGTAATTACCAGTATTTACAAGCAACCCTAATTTTTGTAAATTTGTGGGGATGCAAGGTTGTTGATTGGTTGCTAAAAATCCTACCTTCATTCTCTATCCCTCTTCTACACCAAATTTTAACTCCACACCCAATTAGGTAAGGTAGTGATCCTCTGGGTTCCTCATCTTCATCAATATGAAGATCCCCTATGAGCCACTAGAACTCTAGTGAATTCTCACTACACTCGAGAGGAGTTGCATTTTGGAAAATATGTAAAAGATGGTTCTAGTGAGAGAAGAGCTATACAATTTTTTAAAAATAATACAAAAGCATGATTTGATATGCATGAACTATATTCTTGAGGAGAAGCTAAAAAAATAAGTAAAAAAGCTCGATAATTGGATCCATGGGGTTAACAGCAAAACAACCAAACTAGAGATTTGGTAACATAGGATAATAAAGTGCACATAATAGTTATAAATAAAATAAAAAATGGTTTGAGCATATTGGAATAGGTTAAACATCCAATAATATCAAGCCAACAGTGAAAACTGGGACACCAGATAGGAGCAAAAGTGAAGACCACACAAAGGGGTGGTAACCAAATTTTGATCAAGCTACCTCTAGCTATTCTCTAAAAATTTAAGGGGGAAATTTTAGCTTCAAGGGGTTCCACACCCAAACCCCTACATGGAGGTCCATTGACCTCCCATACCCCTCAGTCAATACAACTACCACTATCCCAGATCCCATTCTTGTAGAATTATATGATTCCCAAAATGTAAGACCCCTCTTCATGGAAATGTACAACATTTAAGACACCATCATAAGACCCCTAGAGAAGTGGCCATGGATCTGATAACATTAATGACAAGATTTTTCTATAATAAATATCCAGCATAAGCAACATGATCTCATATCCAATAATATTAGGCCAAGCAACCTTAGGAATGTGTACCATAAATGAAGGAGTACTATAAGTAGGAATTTTTTGAGGGGGAATTTCAAATTTTGAATTTTGATTGTAAATGTTATAAATAGTTGTCTTTAGAACTTGGAAATGAGTTGGAATTTGTTTTCATGTCTAAAATTTGACCTATGGCATCTACTTTATCCCTTTTCTATTGTCTTTATCATCCTATACTCAAGCCTTGAGCTAGTGGCATGTACATACCTAGAGCCTTTTTTTATTATACATATTGTATAATTGTACAAAAAAACATGTGTTCAACTTTTTGTTGTGCTTGGTTCATGTGTTCATCTATCCCACTATTTTGAGGTGGAAATTGTATTTTCTTCTTTGGCACATCGTAACCCTTAGAGGCTAGATATTTTATGTTTTCTACAATTTACTTTATGCTTTATTTCCATTTTTCTTTCTCTTTTACCTTTTCCCTTGAATCAACCTAGGCTAGGAGTAGATTAGCAAACTGAAGAAATATAAGTGCCAAGGAACACACCTAGAATCAAGAAGCTAGCCTTGGGTTAAAAACCCAAGAGGTCATATCGAAGAGTCATGTCCCATGCTCCCCTAGACTTCAAATGATTACCACCCTTGCATGAGGCACAAGGCACTAGACACCTGCTAGGTAAATGTGACATACATCAAAACTACAGCCACATGGGGTCCTACCACCTAGGGAGTGCAAGGGGATCACTCTTAACCCACCAATAGTGATATTATGCACTTGGTATAGGAATATCATCTCCTACAAGTGCTCAAGTGGGGTTGTTGGACCCTCACTAGTGTAGTCTAGTAGTATTCTATTATTGACTTTGGAAGCTTCCCTAATATAGTTAGAGGCTTTGGCAATCATAGAAAAATTTCATTATTCCAGTCCAAGGGTAATCTAGATGGTGAAGTGACCATGTTTGAGACTTGAACTATTTCTCTTTAGGTTGAAAATGCACTATTAATAGTAACAAAGAATTTAATTATGAGTTTTTATTTACATACCTCTAGATCCTTTATTTGCAACATAGTCGTTGGGTGAATGCAGTTGGTGCTTTGAGAGCAAATAGACCAAGGCCTTCATCGGAGCCTTAATTTGGTGTCCTTAACTATAGATACTTCTAGATGTTTGTTCCTAAGAAAAGTCACCAAATGAGTTTGGAATACTTCAAAATGTAGAAATAGATAGAGACCCTCACTAAAGTATAAGCCTAAATTGTTCTTGCAATTACAAGACCAAAAATAAATCAATGGTTTTTATGAATGCCATTAAATAATTGTCCTCTCTAATCATCTTTTCCATTGAATAGGGTTTGGACCATAATTAGGGATATCACACCTCACATGGAGTAATACAACAAAATTAGTCTTGAGAGCATGAGGTTCAACTCAGTTCGGGACCTATGGGATTTTAACAAAGGTCGGTTCCTTTACAAGATGTGATCTTGGGTGCACATTTACTTATATAACAACATGGGGGGGAAGGGTTAGAGAAATAAAAATAAATATAGTGAAAAGGAAAAAGCCTAATATAATAAGAGGTGATGCACCAAAGATAAAAAAATATCCCCTATCATAGTAGCTCTAATTGTAATGTATCGGTGTGAACACTTCCTCTCCTCAACATACATAAGCAAAAATTTAAATACAAGCATACACACACAAAGGAGATGGGTCAGGGTATGAGAACCAAATAGATGTGTAGACCTCTTAAATATATGTATATATATATGCAAGCAAGATATTACAAATATTATGCCAAATGTGGGGGTTTGGGTTGCCCGCAAGACCACCTAGAGATGTGTATACTACTATACAAAGGGAAATGAAGGAAAATTTATACAACTCATCAATCCATTATATGGATAAAATCACTACTATATATATATATATATATATATTATAATTAGGGAGAGTTTCCCTCAAAAATTTATAGGATGATTTGACAACCTCAACTAGTCCTTATGCATATGTTAATAAGGGAACCCTTTGTAATTATTATTGTCAGATGCATGACTATAACTACTATGTTCATTTTTAATATTTTTCCTAGAATGTTAGGCTAAGATGATATTGGTAGGTGATGCTTAACATTATCACTAATAACATATCAAACTATCTAACCTACTTTCTATAGGAGTTTACACAAACTTACTTCTTTTCTGCAACCTAATTATATTTTTTGTAGGATTCAATATATTATAGTACCAAACTTCAAATTCAAGCATAATCTCAGTTATTTCATATTCCTTATGTAGGGTATTGACCACTTCATTGAAACTTTTCCTTGTTATCCTACATCAAGATTCTTAAAAATTTTAAGATCATACTAGGTATCTTATTGGGAACAACTTGGTAGGAGGTTCCTTTTTATTCTCCATTGGAAATTTAAATGTTCCACTCTTTGAGTATTTTATTTTCATATGTTCTTCTTTTTAGGAAATTTTATATTCTCCATATCTTACCAAAAAAATTTATTATCAAAAGATGCATTTTATTTACATTGATCAATCCATTCTTTTGCTTTATGCATCCCAAGAAAAGTTACACATGAAAACTTGAAACTTTTACATTTCCCTTCCACTTGAAACTTTCACAAAATCATGATCTCTTATGATCAGGATTCCTTTGTCTTCCACCATCTTGCTTTTGCTTGTTTGAGGTTAAACTCTTAGTATAGTGAGAAGTCACAAGAATATGAATTTAAATTAGTATATGCCTTGGTTTTTTAATAAAATCTATAAAAGAGTTCATTACCTTAACTTTTCCATCATTAATCCCTGAGTGCCCTAGCGAACAAGAGCCCAAAGAGCACAAGAACAATTTACCAATACAATGAGTGAGAGGGTAATTTAAAAACATAGTTGTCAATCTATCTATTCCATTCCCTCTAATTCTCATTCCCATTTTTAGAGTATGCCCAGTAGATAAGGTATCTACTTTCTTGATTCTATATCTCTAGTGAGAAAAATACCCCCCTGAGTCACCAGAGCTGAAGTAAAAATTCACTACATCCAAAAGAATTTTTCCTTAGCCATCTTCACAAGGTGACCGTAATGAGAGGCCAATCACCTATTTAAAGGATAAGTGATAAGGTAGGGTTTGCACTCACCATTTATTTTAAAAGTTAAGGATAGTTGCTAGTTTTCAAGGAAAAGTAATCGATGGAGAAAACAAGACTAGCATTCATCATTAATTTGTAGATCCACAATAAGCACTGACACAAATAAAGTAGTTAAATAAGAAACCCTAGGGTTTTACAAGTTTTTTATTGCTCATCCAATGACCCACACCATTTCATGAAGTCATAAAAAACGTTAGAGGAGAACTCCACCATTGGTCTAGGTTTAGGCATATGGAAAACACATTGGGGACTTGAAAGGAGATGTCCCATAAATATGCTCATCCATAAGGGATCTACCATTTATCTTGAGTAGATACAAGATCCAATGCTCCATGGAGTTTCATAGAAAATGATAAGACACTAGAGCATAGGGGTTATGTGAGTCATCTAATCTTGATGATCCATGAACCACATCATTTCGTATAACCTCTTTATCCTTTACAATGATAACTAAGTGAGGCCCTACCATTATTTGAAGCACAAGAGCCTTTTTAGTGATAAGTAAAAGTGACTCTATCATTGGTTGAAATGCAATGAAGAAAGGGATTTTTTATCTCTCATACGATCAAGCTCACATACCTAATTCTTTCATATCTAATTGATCTTGTAGTGGATTTCTATATGGTTTCCATACAATCTCCCCATCATATATTCAAAATATACCAATGGTAGGAGATCGGGGCAAGAATAATCTAACCCATGAGGGATAGGAAGGGATGTTGAAGAATATAGATTACAATATCTTGTAGACCATTCAATCTTAGACTTTGATGGTCCATGCCATCTTAGGAATCTCTTCAACATTTGGTTAAAGTGTAGCAAGATCAACATCTTCAAGTCAATCCTTTTGCATCTAATTATACCTATTATGGCCATACACATGGAAATTGCATTATATTTCCACACTATGCTCAAGCCTAATCCAATATCTTATGTAAATTAATAAGGAACAAGGGTGATATAACATCAAAGAGTAGCACCAATTACCTCATCCTAGCAATTAATGACCTAAGAAGAAATACACAAATAAGCAAAAGTGTAGGAGGAGCTCCATTGCTTATCCGATCAAAGGAGAAACATCTCAAGCCAACTGACTCAGGATAGGCACAACCTTCCAAGAGAGAGATAAAGAGACTCATAAATATAGTAATTGCATAAGAACATTGGGTTCACCTACAGATGTCATTTGGATGTAGCATTCTAGGAAAAGTGGTTGGCATCTTAAAGATAGTAGAAGTGGAAGCTCCAGTATTAGAGGTTTTGACCCCTTCAAAATTGATAGCTCTAATTCCAAAGGCCTTGAAGACATTAGCATTGAATGCTGATCAATCTCTCACTTAATTCAGGGAGGATATTATGAATAATTTGTACATTTTTTAGGGGGAAAACCCTAATCCTTGTATGTAAATAGTAGTTTTATTTTCATTATAGGCATAAAAAATTACTGATTTGTACCTATTAGCTAGCCTTGTGTTTATTTTCCTTCCACTTTTCTTCTGTGTATAATCTAGACTCAAGCCTTGAGTATTTTGTTAATGGCATTTGAACTTCTTATGGTCTAGTATCTCTATACAAAAGTTTATAATATAATACATGAAGTTGTGACTAATTTTACTTTATCCTATTTCTTGTATGCATCTTACACTAGAATTATTATGTGTTAGATACAAATCATGTCACTTTTTTGCTATTATTTTTTGTTGGTAGATAAGATACTATAGCATTAATACCAGGTTTTACAGGTTGACCCAAAACATTTTACAAAAATCATCCCAGGGTTGTTGATGAACATGTCCTTACTAAGGATCCTATATATGTAAAATCTACATGCCGCCAAAGCCATTACATCCGGTAAGGTACATAGCCTATTATCAAAAAGAAACTTCCCATACAAAATTTTTGGTATACCCCGAGAAAACACACCTGCATCATAATTACAAAAAAAGAAACAAACACATATCCCTTCCTTGAAATAGTGGAGAAACAAAAAGTTGCGGACACACATAGTAGAGTACTAAAAAAACTCCCACAAGCTCTGTATTGATAGTTACTCTTAATAATTCTTTGGTAATTGCTTTCTTCTGTATATGAAATACTTTGGGACCACATCTCGTCTTGGCCAATTAGCCTTGGAGAAGTGAACCCACTGGCTAGATTTATGGTGATGGCTATTTGGTGGTCCACGTCGTCCACGTGGCTCTGTTTCGAAGTCTTATATTTTTGTTTTTTTTCTACCCTATGATTATCAACCAACCTCAAATTACTAAGATGACTAGGAGCCATGTTATCTGACATATGACTATCCCCATTAGTCTTTGTGGTATTTCAAAGTAGCATCCACCAAGACTGATAGCTCGAATAATTTTTATTGTGAGTCCATTTCAAAAAAGAGACGGGAATACACATAGCCTTCGAACTTACAGTGTCTTTCCTATTGGTAAATTTGACTATCATTCTTGGAATTCTTGTTGAATAAGCTCCTCTACTTTGCTCGGGACACCGTGTTCCAATTTGACAAGTTTGTCACCATCGACACCTAAATTGGCCAGCTTATTAGCAACTTTGTTAGCTTCCCGAAAGACATGTTGGGCTTTTCTATCCTGTCTTCCCTAGAAAAGGATCCTAGCCTCTTCAAAAATTGTTTTAATCCTCCAAGGAGGTGTTTTCCAATTATTGAGGAGATTTATAACATGCATAGAGTCTCCTTCTATGATAAAATTGCCTTCTAAGTCTTGAGTCATTTTAAGGCCTCTCCACATAGCTCTAGCTTCAGCTTCATTGTTTGTCCTTGTTCCTAAATATTTAGAAAACACAAGCATCATATTCCCATTATGATCTCGCACAATGCCGCCAGTGCCTACTCTTCCAGGATTATCCTTAGCCGCTCTATCAAAATTAAGCTTAAACCAACTCATAGGAGGTGGGGAACACTTAACATTGGCTCTAGGGTTGACTACCCTAGGCACAGACTCATCTAACAAGGTTAAGATTAAATATTGAGCAATCGTGGTCTCCTGCAGATGAGGTTTACGACTATCAAAAGGGATAAGGTTCACATTCTCATTGGAAAAGGATGGGATCCTGGCAATGATAGTTTGATGATCATGGATAGACTCATTAAAGACTCTATGGTTCCTTTCTAACCACACCTGCCAAATATAGTGATTGAGACAAATTTTCCACATGTATCTAAGTCTTTGTCTTGAAAATGGGTAAGGCCACTAGACGAACAAATCAAGTACGATGGCTGGTTTAACCCAGGAAATATTGAAGGCCTAAAAAACCCGACTTAGGATAGTCAAGGAAAAAGGACACTCAAGGAAAATGTGATAAATGGTCTCCCAATTAGCCCTGCATAGATAACAACGATTAGTGATACAAATACCTTTATGCATCATATTATCAATGGTTAGAATTATTCCTTGGATAACCAGCCATGAAAAGACTATAATTTTTGGAATTAAATTTTTTATCCAAACTAAGTCCTTTTGGAGGACAAAATCCTCATCATCAAGCAGAATCTTGTAAGCTAATTTAACAGTGAACTGCCTATTTTCCATAGGATCCCAGGTCACTTGATCTTCCTTGGGTATCATGGGGATAAACTGTTGCTCAAGAATGTTACAAATATCATTTGATTCCACTTGAAATCCTTGAATCCTTATTTTTTTCCACTTCATTCTGCCTCTATCCTCAACCATATAATCGGAGACTTTTCTACCAATGAGTTCTTTCATGATATCTCTGATTCGGGCTAAGTTAGGATATTGCGTCAATGGTTCATCCTTAGACCACCTATCATTCCAACAATTTATCCTCTCACCATTGCCTAAAACCCATCTTAAACCTTTTTTGATGATTTCCTTACAATTGAGAATTGCTTTCCAAAAAGTAGAACCTCTGATTGAAACTAAGTCACTTAGAAATTCCATATTTTGAAGATACTTTCATTTGATGATAGCTTTCCATTCATTTTCTTCTCCAGAAATGAGGCGCCATGCCTGATTAGCTAGTAAAGCTAAATTCATATGAGCAATTCTCCTTAGACCTAAGCCCTAATTTTCCTTGGGTATGTACACTTTGGTCCATCCTACAAGGTGTATCCTTTTTTTCTCCTCTAATCCAGTCCATAAAAAATATTTTTGGAGTTTCTCAATTTTCTAGAAAACCTTCATAGGGGATTTGAAAATGAAGAAGAAATATATTGGAATGCTCTGAAGAGAGGCCTTAATGAGGTTCAGCTTTCCTGCTTGAGATAGAAGATGACATTTCCATCCAACAAGTTTTTTTTTAATTCTTTCAATAACCTTGTCCCACATTGACTCTCTCGGAGAACCAATGAAAAGAGGGAGACCAAGATACGAAGTGGGGAGGTTTGCTATATCACACCCTAAAATTTTTGCAATCCTTCCTTACCTTTGAATAGGGGTGTTCAAGAAATATAACTTGCTTTTACTGAAATTAACTTTCTGACCTGCAGTGTCCTCGTAGAGTTGTAGGATGTATTTAATTCTTTTGGCCTCAACCACCGACGCCTTAGTAAATAGAAGGGTATCATCGATAAATTATTGGTGATAAATAGCCCTAGTGAGAGATGTTGCCTTGATTCCTGATATTAGCCTTGAACTGCAAGCATTTTTTATGGTTTTGCCTAAAGCTTCTGCCACAATGATGAATAACATGGGGTTGATAAGGTCCCCTTGCCGAATTACTCTATGACTTTAAAAGTAACCAACAGTTGTTCCATTAACCATAATCAAGAACCATGCTTTAGAAATGCATTATTTGATCAAATTAACCCATTGGTGGTGAAAACCAAACTTAAGAAGGATAACAATAAGAAAATCCCAATTTACCCTGTCAAATGCTTTGTTCATATCAAGCTTGAGGGCAAAAATAGACTCGTTAGTCCTATGAGCAGAGTGCAGAGCTTCATGAACTGTGATAACTCCATCCAAGATTGACCTACCCTGGACAGAGCTTCCCTAGCATGGATCTATGATGCGGGGCAAGACATATCTTATTCTATTTGCAATGGTTTTATTTAGGATCTTGTAAGAAACATTGCACAGACTGATTGGCTTGAAGTTAGCCATAAATTCAAGGGTTTTCTTCTTAGGAATTAGATAAATAAAAGTAGATTTGAGACCTTTTGGGATATGATTGCTTGCTTGTAATTCTCTGATAACAGAAATTACATCCTCACTTACGATGTACCAAAAATCTTGATAGAAATAAGCGGGAAAGCCATCGAGTCCTGGGGCTTTGTCTGGCTCCATGCTAAATAAGGCTTCCTTAATTTTCTCATCAAAAAAGGGAGCTAGAAGCTTAAGGTTTATATCCTCATTTATTATGCTAGGAATAGATTGCAAGAGAATATCTTTGGCCTCCTCATTGCACTGCGATTCCTGACCAAGGATAGAATTGAAATAAGTTACTGTCTCCTTTATGATTTATGTTAAGTCTTGAGTAATAGAACCATCTGCTTTTTAAAAAAAAATTATCTTGTTATTGCTTCTATTTCTAAGCGTGGTGTCATGAAAAAAATTGGAATTTGAATCTCCATATTTCAACCAAAGAGCACTTGATTTTTGCCTCCAATAGATTTCCTCACAGGCCAAAATGTTATGAAACTCTGCTAGTTTTGTTCGTTCCTCCTTCCTAGTAGTTTCATCAGCATCACCATGTTGAATCCTCTGATCAATTATCTTCAAAATTTCAACAACCTATTTTTTATTTTCAAAGAGGTTCCCAAAGACCTCTTTGTTCCAAGTTCGAAGCCTTTCCTTAACAAACTTTAATTTGCCAGCAAGTTTAAAAGTTGCACCACCCCCGACAGGCTACTGCCACCACTGAATTAAGTTATCTCTAAAACTGGAATGTTTGATCCACATAGATTGAAATATAAAAGGTTTCTTGAAGGACAGAGAGTTAGGGATCTCTAACAAAAAGAGATTATGATCAGAGGCAATTTTAGGAAGGGCTTGCAGGGTAGAATCACCAAATAGAGTTGTAGCCTCCTTTGATAGAAAAAACATGTCAAGCCTTTCTTGAATGAGATGACACCCTATCCGTCAATTTCTCCAGGTATAATTCACTCCTCTAAGTTTTACATCCATCAACATGTTGGAGTTCAAAAAGTCATTGAACTCATGCATGCTCCTTATAGGTGGTCCATTTCCACCCATTTTTTCTAAAGGGTAAAGAGGAGTGTTAAAATCCCCAGCCAGAATCTAGGGGACATTATGGAAGATTTCACTCATATTTCAAAAGTATTCCCACAATAGAGCTCTCCCTTGAATTGAAGTCGAGGCATAAATATTTGAAAGGATCCATGACCTGTTGTTGTTTATTTCCTTAAATAAAACACTAAGAACCTTGTCATATTTCTGAATAATGATGCCTTCTACTATCCGAGGATCCCACAAAGTCATAAGGCCTCTAGATGCTCCTCTGGATGATTTGCAAACCATCTCCCCTTGATTCTAGATTTTTTTTGCTACTTTTTTGACTTAATCTCATCAATTTTTATTTCGTGCAACATGATAATAGTTGGATTCACTTAATTTCTTATTACACTAACTTCCCTATGTTTGGGTAGGTCATTGAGGCCTCTCACGTTCCATGAGAGGAACTTCATTTAGATTTTTTGGGATTTCTTCCTCTCCCCCTCCATTTAGGGGGTTTACCTAATTTGTTGTCTTCAGAAACTGGAATAACCTATTGAAACAAGGTTCTCTATTTTCCATTGGCAATGTCATTATCAGTTTTAATTTTTTGATGCTCAGCATTTGATATTATCCCTCTTCTTTTTCACTTCCAAAATCTATAGGAGACTTCATAGTGCTCCTGGTTTGTTTAGGACTAAACTGGGGCGAGGCAATTTGTTGCAGAACTGGACTACCATATTCCTCAGTATGAAGAGTTTCACATATCTCCACCCCTACATCCAAATCTTCTCCTTTTTTCCTGTATTTCCCTGGTCTACGGGACGACCCCTCAGTAGGATTCACCTGGCTCCTTGTAATGATGTTAGGGAGATGAGATTTTTTATTTTCCAATACCTCAACTTTCTTCCTAAGTTCTTTAGCATTAGGGTTTGGCTTTGGGATGCCCAATGGGTTTGAAGTATTTTCAACATTGGGGTTTAAGGATCCCGACTTCAATGGGGATTCTAGATATCGATAATTAGGGTTTGGCTTTGTGATGCCCATGGGGCGTACAGTAATTTTAGCATTAGGGTTTGAGGATCCTGACTTGGATGGGGATTCTAGAGAGTCAAAAAGGTTAGCTTGAAGGTTCTAGGCTTCCATGTCTTTCGATAATCCTCCTACTTTGGATAGAATTGAAAATTTATTTGAAACTAGAGGATTGGAACTTACTTGAGTATTTTGGTTGCCAACAACCTATTGTTTTCCTTTGTCTTGTTGGGACCCTGCACCCTCTATTTTATTTTTTGGTAGACATAGTTTGCCTGATTAAAATCACCTCTACGAGGGAAACTCCTCAAATTTCCTCTATCTAGCATTTCCTACTTGTGCTTTTCTCTATTCATTGTCAGGTTAGGGCACTGATTGCATAGATGTCCTTGATTTTTGTATTCTACATAGAATGTCGATATGTTCTCGTATTCTACCAACTATTTTTTATAGTATTCTCCATACTCTAGCTCCACAAACCTTGGCAATTCATTATCCAAATTAGCATTTACGTAGATTCGTGCATGAGTCATCCTTGTCCTGGCCAAGGTCATATGGTCAATGGATATTAGGTCCCCTATAGTTTTGGCTATGCCTTGGAACCAATATTCATTGAAGAACTGGGCAGGTAGACTTGGGAGACGAACCTAAATAGGGGCAATGTTAATATTTTGCTTTTTAGGGTCGAAATATTCATCCCATCATCTGATAAAAAGGCTCCTTTTGCCCAAAAATAAAGGACATCCTATTAAAATATGGTTAGCATCCTCCATATTGTTAAAACGGATAATGAAGAACCCTCAAGTTAGAGCTACCAACTCTAACTGCCTACCGATCGCCATTTAGCCGTCGCCCAAGCCTTGATAGTCTCCATGTCCGGCCTACCTCCCAAAAACTTGCCTACCAAGGATAATTCTTCCATTGAAAGAAAAGGGCTCATGGAACTTGTCGGGGCCAAAATTTTATTATTTACTAGAACTAGGGGCGAAAGAGAGAGAACCTCCTTTCTTTTTCCTCTAAGAGTCTCAGCAAAAGACAACCACTTCTTGGGTCCCGCATTATCCTTCGTATCTTTTTTTTGAGGTATTTCTGAGGAGGGTCGGGCCCTCGTGTGATGCCCGCCTCCAAATCTGCCACAACCTGACCGCATTCCTCTGGATCCTTTCTTGATCCATGCTTGAGGTTCCCACCTACCCCTTCCATACCCGCTCTACCTTTGCCACCTTGGCTGAGATTCCTGCCTAGAAAAATCAAATCCTCACTCCCGTCGCACCTGCTAAACCTCAGCTCACTCATTCCTGATGATGCAATGCTCGGTTTTCTAAAAACCCATACTTTTTTTTTATCAAATGATGCATATGTTCATTTTATTCTAATTATGTACAAAAGGATGCTTTTGATTTTTGGCACATTGCCTTTGCATCTTAGGTTTTATTTTTTGCAAATATCTCTCCATTTTTCTTGATGAATGAAAGTAGTGTAGAAATAATGCACTAAATATCATATTAAACAAGGATCCAACCTTAGAAAAATCTTAAAGGTTGCCCCGTAGTGCATCTGATGCTCACGAAGCTTCTCAATTGTATCTCTCTACACAAGGTGTGGGTGTCAGAGATGCCTAGCCACCATGATAGACAACTATGACATTTTGAGAGACCAATAAAAAATACTAACATAGTAAAATGGATAAAAATGAGCATCCATAAGATATAAAATATGACACCCACATCTCTAAATTTAGATATAAAATAAATGGCTAAATTCAATCATATTTTGCGCAAACATGGATCTCTTGTTGTGTTCAATAAAACATGAATTATTTGGTCCTCAAGTATGGTGATGCCATTTAGACTAGTTGATATTTGTACAAAAATGTATATAAAAACATAAAATTTACGATAAAGAAAAAGGTATACCTCTTTTTTATTCATAAGGATTGCATATATATATAAAAGGATGCATTGAATTCTTAGAGGAAAAATTCCTTGTTCATTTCTTTGTACACATAGGAATAGATAGCTAAGGTTGATGATAGTTATAATAGATTGAATCAAGTTATTTAGGCATCTTTTTAACTCAACTTACTAGAGCTCAATATTTTGATTTTTGATTTGAGGATGGGAATATTTTTTTATTAAGTGTGACAAATAACTGACAACTATTTGAATAATTTTGGGCACTTAGGCCATTTGAATCAAGCCTTATTAATTTACTTTTTGCATTTCTTCATTTATTGAGAGGACTTTGATATGACAATGATCACTTTCTTTCAAAATCACATACTGACATAAATTTTTAGTATGTTAATAGTTTTAGTCCTAATTAGGAAGACCAATATATTGTTTTTATTTTTTAATCATGCCTTGAAATTATGATGGATATTTAAATAATCCCAACTTAAGATCCTTTATAGGTGATATCCTTGAATTATAATTGGTCTATGGTTGAGTGAATTATATCATGAGTGGGGTTTTCCCTACCTCAATCAAAAACCTTGTATTTTGGCATGGCACTTTGACACTTCACAACCTTCTAAATGAATTCTCCATTTATTTTTCCTATTATACTTTCTAATTGGTTGATCCAATGGACATAAAATGTCATGGTTTTTATATATTACATGCAAGCATAGTTGTGAAGATCCAACATCTCTATATCTCTCCAACATGGCCTTAGTGAGAAGAATATAAAATGTCCAATTTGCTCTACAATGAGGTATTTTGCTTCATGAATGTATCTAAAGGTATCCTCAAAATTAAAATGCTCTCCCCCCTAAAAAACAAAAAAAAAAAGTGTTGAAAAAACATGAATCTACAAAATTTCACATATAAAGTAGAGATAGCAAACCTTCTTATAAGACTTCATATTTTGAGTGCTAAATCAAAATGAAGTTAGTATATAAAACAAATCTCTAATACAAAACTAATATCTAGATGATGTAGATGCTTATCTTTAGAAGGATAACAATTTATGTTGTCAAATGTTATTATTTGTTTGAAATAGAATTGCATGATAAAATCTATAAATACTTTTTGTGCATGTACAATTTTTATATAACAATTTACATAATTTATTATTGAATACTTATAGTAATTTTTCATCTATACTTTCTATTATCTATAAATAGGTTGTGTAGATGTAATGGACTAGATATTCTCCAAATATCTCAAAATTATATCAATAAGTGTAGATATTTTACAAAAATATAATGAAGAGATAATAACTATAGAGAAAATACAATGCTTGCCTTTATAAATATTATTTTTAAGAAAAATAAAGTAATTATTGTAGACACCTAAAACATGTCATATTGAGGAGACTACCTAAATGAAATCCTTTTAGACCATAAAATCCACCTTGGGCAATTTTAAGGCTAAAACAGTGGTTTTCACCACTTGAATGGGTACAATTCCCCATAGAGCCTTGGTTGTCTTGACCCGAGATGATCACCAAATTGTGGTCATCTCGACCCAAGGTGATCGCTAAAAAGCAAGTTTAAAAATAAAGGGTACATAATTGGTAGTCAAAACTACCAGTTAACCCCATGCATGAACTCACAAAAGACATAAAGCACTCCGCATGGGCCAAAATTAGAAAAAAGACACAAATTTCAATCACATGAGATTTCAAAGATAAGCATTTGCGAGTTCTCTTTGCTTTTTCATGTAGGGTGCTTTTGCCATTTTTAGCTTCCACTCAAGAAGTCTATAAATTAGCACTCACCCCTCAATTTGAACCTCTGAATTATTATACAAAGTTTCTAAGATCGACAATTAAATTTTTTGAGCAACGAAGTGCTACCAAAATCGTACCTCAAGCTCAAGCTTTCACATAATGAAGTTATACCCTTTTTGATCCTCCAAGCCATCCTGTTTTTGAAATTCATGATGTCAGACTACTAAAAAGGATTGGATGTTACATTCTTGTATTTTGTGCAATCAAATACCCTTGCCTCAGTTATCAATATGACCCATCAAGTCACTCTCATTATGCAACAATCCATCGAAAAATCCTAGGTCAATCTCAAACTTCACCCCGACTTGACCATGAAGAAATACAATCCCGAGATAGTGATCGTCTCAACCCGAGATGACCTGAAAGAAAGGTTTTCTTGATCTGAGATGACCTTTGGTAGAGATCTATTTTCTTTAATATTTATTTTATAGTATCTTAAATCTACTTTTTTTCTCTTATTTTTCTATAGTAGGTTACTTTACTATTTTTGCATTTGATACATTTCTATTTCTACATTCATTATATTTAAAATGAGCCCAATTTTGGTAGGCTCTTCACCTACTTTTGATAGGTTTCTAGTTTCTTTGTGTGTAGATAACATGATTCAATAAAGGACAAAGGAGTTCAAGATTCACATCATACTCACCATGATGGTCATGGAAAACCCACCCCCAAACAGTTTGTATTAGCAAGAAGACCATTCAGTGCATCAGGATGATTCATAGGGGATTAAAACCCTCCTATTTGTATTAATTGTATCGCACTTATGAACTCCCTCAAGGGGATGTGATTGTAATATGTTTTGATAAAGATAATTTATCATTAATAAAAAGGACCCAACTCATTTTTATTATTTTTATCATCATGTTTTGATTATGTGCATGTGTTCATTATTGCTTTATTGGTGCACAATTTTTGAGCTCTAAGATGGTGATCATGGTGGGATGCCAGTCCCCTTTTTAGCTTTTTTATGGATTATTGATAAATTTTATGTTTTTATAGGTACATAGTCATAACCATCTCAGGTCGAGATGGTCCTTGTATTGCAATTGTCTTAGGTCAGGATGACCTTGGAGCAAAAGAAAAATGTGATATAGGGCTATAAACAACACACAACAAGAGTGCCGAGATCAACAATGCACGGGCCAAAATTCCAGCAAGTTTCATTAAACAGAGGTCTTAATTCGAATACACAACAATTCCCAAAATAAATGGCCAGGAGTCCCCCAATACAATGCATGCGCGGTCTTTTTATATCACCGGCCCCAACTTCTTTCCATCATTACATCAAGTGCGGGATTCCCTGTAACCCTTCGCACGAATGTCCTGTGACCGCTTGCAACATGCTTGCCGGGTGCCCCGTATTATCATGGTGCGGGGTGGCGGAGTGCGCTGCGGCCGCTTGTCAATCCTTTCGCCAATTCATCATTCAAAGGGATGCGTCACAGCCGCTTGTAATTTGATGCCACGCGTCCCCTTGCCAGAGTCCCTGTAACCGCTCCATACTCTCGGGCCACCTGTAACTTCACGCCACGTGTCCCTCTGCCCTTGGTCTCTGCAATCGTCGGCTGGTCAACGTCGTGAGAGCTCTGGTCGCGATATCGCGACGTTTTTGCTCCAATACTTTCTCTCTCCTCTTTGGTCGCGATATCGCGACGTTTTTGGCGTTAGGCTTCTCTCTCCTCCTTGGGGCCGCGATTCCGTGACACGTCACGAAATCGCGACGTCTAGGCCTTTCTTACTCGCTTTCCTCCTTTGGGCCACGAAACCGCGACATGTCACGATTTCGTGACATCTTTGCATTCCGTACTTGCTGCTTCGTTTCGGGCCGCGAAACCGTGACATGTCACGATTTCGTGACCATTTCACGCCCTTGAGTCTTCGGCTCGAAAGTGTCACGATTTCGCGACCACTTTGCGTTTAAGAACCTTTCTTCTGGAAGTGTCACGATTTCGTGACGTCTTTGAGCTCTGCCTTCGAAGGTGTTGCGATGTCTTTATGCTTTCAAGTCTTGCCTCCCAGAAGTGTCACGATTTTGTGACGTCTTTTAAACTTTGTCTTCGAAGGTGTCATGATTTCGTGACGTCCTTTAAGCTTGCCTTCGAAGGTGTCACGATTTCGTGACCATTCTTGTGCCTTAGAATATTTTGCCGAAGATGTCCCTGTGCTTTCAAATCTTGCTTCCGGAAGCGTCACGATTTCGTGACCATTTGGCGCTCAAGTGACTTTGCCTCGGAGCTGTCGCGATTTCGCGACCGTTGGGCGAAGAAGCTACTTTCCTCCGGAATTGTCACGATTTCGTGACCGTTTGGCGCTGAAGCTGCATTCCTTTGAAAATGTCACGATTTCGTGACCGTTTTGCATTCCTTTGAAAATGTCATGATTTAATAGCGTTGGCCTTCCATTTGAAAAGGTCGCGATTTCGCGACAGGTTTGGCCCGTTGGCGACCTTCTTCAAAAAGCGTCGCGATATCGCGACAGTTTGGCCTGGCGACCTTCTTCAAAAAGCGTCGCGATATCGCGACAGTTTTAGTACTTAAGGAAAAAAATACATTTTGGGTGATGCAAGATTGCAGCTTCGCCACCGGATGCTCCTGCATCAGACACCCAGGGTGAGTTTGAGAAGTGACCTCACTTCTGATCTTTTCGAGGTAGACCCAGGCGATCAACCTCTGCCTTTGATAACCAAGTCGCATCTTCCATGGGTCTGCCCTTCCATTTGACTAGATACTCAGAGTAATTCTTGTTTCGAGTACTTCGGCCCTCGCGCGTATCTAGAACTTCTTCTATCTCGTCCGCAACTGGAATGACTGCTGGAATGCTCCACAAATCTGGATTGGGTATCTCACTGCTTTCTCCTTCATGATACTCGGTCAAATCCGAGATGTTAAACACGGGGGAGATGTTAAGTTCGCTTGGTAACTCCACCTCGTAGGCATTACCCGAATCCCGTTTGCCAATGATCTTACATGGCCCAAATTTCTTCATTTTTGGTTTGTTGTAGGTCTTGGCGGGGAAACCGTTCCTTCCTCGGATGGACCATGACAGAATCTCCTACTTGGAACTCCTTAGCTCTGCGTTTTTGATCCGCCCTTGCCTTGTACTTGAGCATTCATCTTGGCAATGTGTTTTGTCACTTCCTCATGCACTCCCTTCAGGTGTTCAGCAAAGTCTTCTGCTTCAACATTGCATTTCTCCCTCGGATCTATCCTTCTTAATTCTGAAGCGTTTCTTGGGCTGCTCCCATAGATAATCTGGAATGGGGATTTATTTGTGCTCCTATTGACCGAGTTGTTATACGCGAATTCTGCTTGCGGTAGAACTAGATCCCATCCCTTGGGCTTGTCCCCTACCAAACATCGCAGTAGGTTGCCCAAACTCCTATTAACCACCTCTGTTTGGCCATCTGTTTGGGGGTGGTATGCAGAACTGAACTTTAACTCCGTCTTCAGTTTCTTCCACGGGGGTCTTCCAGAAATAACCTACAAACTTGGTATCCCTGTCCGACACAATGCTTCTTGGCAGCCCATGAAGGCGTACCACTTCCTTAAAGAACAAACCAGCTACATGGACCGCATCGCTAGTCTTCTGGCACGGGATAAAGTGTGCCATTTTTGAAAATCTGTCCACTACCACAAATATGGAATCGTGCCCCCTCTGCGTCCTGGGCAAACCAAGCACAAAATCCATACTAATATCTTCCCACGGTCTTTCAGGTATAGGTAGCGGTTGATACAAACCAGTAGGCTGCCTCATACCCTTTGCCATCTGGCAAATCCTGCAACTCTGCACAAACTTTGCCACATCCTGCTGCAATTGTGGCCAGTAATAGTTTTCACTAACCAGTGAGATGGTCTTGTCACGATCGAAGTGTCCAGCTAAACCCCCATTGTGCTTTTCTTTAATGAGGTTCTCTCTCATTGAGCTCCTCGGAATGCACAACTAGTTCCCCCTAAACAACATTCCATCTTGAATCGGGTAATCCAACCATTTAGTCTGTCCAACGCAACGAGGCGCGGTGCGGGGCTTTCCAAGCTCCTACGAAATCGGGGTCTGCGGGGTATAAGTTCTTGAGTTCAGCAAACCCAACAACCTCCACTTTCATTTCTAGCATCGGACATTGCCTCCTACTCGGTGCATCTGCCACCCTATTGGATCTTCCACTCCGATGCTTCAGCACAAAGGTATAGCTCTGCAGGAACTCTACCCATTTCGGGTGCCTCCGATTCAATTTTCCTTGTTTGTTAATATATTGCCAGCGCTTGATGGTCGGTATAGAGAACAAACTCCTTGGGCAACAAATAATGCCTCCATTTCTTAAGCGCTTGGACTATGGCGTAGAACTCTTGATCATATACCGAATACTTTCTCCTGGCATCATTGAGCTTCTCGCTGAAATAAGCTACAGGCCTACCCTCTTGGCTCAATACGGCTCCTATCGCACTGCCACTCGCATCGCAGTCTACCTGAAACACCTTATTGAAATCTGGAAGTGATAAGACAGGTTGTTCGGTGACCTTCTTCTTCAGCATAGCAAAGCTTTTATCTGCTCCAACCGTCCACTGGAATTCCTTCTTGTTCCCCTTCATTGTCTCTGTAAGAGATGCACAAATCTTGCTGAAGTTTCTAATGAATTTTTTGTAGAAACTGGCCAGACCATGAAATGATCTAACCTCGGTCACACTTCTTGGGACAGGCCATTCTAGGATAGCCTTCACCTTTTTGGGGTCCATTTTGAGACCATTAGCTGATATAACAAATCCCAGGTATACCAGCTCCTTCTTCACAAAGTTGCACTTCTTCAGATTGATCGATAACTGCTCCTCCCGCAGTTTCTCAAAAACCTTCTTGATGTGCATCAGGTGCTCCTCTAAGGTTCTGCTAAAAATCAGTATATCATCCAAGTAAACAATAACAAATTTGCCCAGAAATTCCTTCAGAACCTCATTCATTAACCTCATAAAGGTACTAGGTGCATTGGTTAATCCAAATGGCATAACCAACCACTCATACAACCCCTCTCTGGTTTTAAAGGTTGTCTTCCACTCATCCCCTTCTCTAATGCGAATATGATGATATCCAGTATTCAAGTCAATCTTTGTGAAGTACTCGGCTCCACTCAAGCGAGTCCATGATATCATCCATCCTTGGCGGTGGGAACCTGTATTTAATGGTGATCTTGTTGATTGCCCGAGAGTCGGTGCACATCCTCCATTCTCCATCCTTCTTGGGTGCTAATACTGCTTGGTACAACACATGGACTAAGACTCTCCCTAATCGGTCCCTTCTTCAACGAGATCCTGAACTTGCCGATTTAGTTCCTCGGTCTCCACAGGCGTCATTCGATGTGCAGCCTTGTTTGGCAAGCTCGATCCAGGCACCAAATCTATGTGGTGACTGATCTTCCTAACAGGCGGTAAACCTTCAGGAACATTATCTGAAATGATATCTGGGAATTCTTCTAATAGTCCCATGACTTCCATTGGAATTTCCTTGCATCCTTCTTCCCTAACCCTGGGGATTATAGCATAGCACATATGATCCGGCTTCAGGCCTTCCAAGAATCTTACGCCATCAACTAGACAGGACTCGTGCCTTTGCTTGCATACTTTCTCATCCGCCTCCTTCGGGGGTTTTAACTTGTGGCGAACTCCATTCTTTGACGAGAGAATATGTGTTGGCTCGACCATCATGGACAACACTTCGGTCAAACTGCCATGGTCTCCCAAGCAGCAGGTGACATGCATCCATAGGCAAGATGTCACACAAAACCTCATCTTGGTAAGTTCCAATATTGAACTTCACCATGCATTGCTCACTGACCAGCACCCGATGGTCCTTTTGCAACCATGCAATCCGATAAGGGTGCGGGTGTTTTCTCCTCTCCAGCTGCAGCTTGGCAACCATTTCCTCAGAAACCAAATTGTCAGTGCTTCCATTATCTATGATGATGTTACATACCTTACTGCGCACTTGCATCTTGTTCGAAACAGGTTGTTCCTTTGGTCTCCCCTTTTCTCTTCATTTAACAGGACTCTTCTGATGATCATCGCTTCTCCTCTTTCTGCCTCCTCTGAGTGCTCGGACTCTACACCTTCGTCCGCTACGGCGGCTCGGGCCTGACCCTCGGGTCTTCGATTTGGCCTCTCTTGATGTTTGCGGGCGGTTGTATGCCCTGTGTCCTTCTTCTCCGTAGTTGAAGCAGGTTCCTCGAAAGACACCTCTGCCAAACCCTCGCCCAGACCTACCTCTTCCTCTTGGGTAGTTGTTGTTTCGATTGCATGGGCGTTGGTCATCCTCCTCTTTCACTTCTTTCTATTTTTGGCTACTGCTAGCTTCACCGATTTTCCCAAAATCTTTGTATCTTCCACCACTTGCCTCTTCCACCGGCTCTTCCACCCCTGTCCTTCCCTCTCTTGCTTACCATCAAACCTCCTATTCGGTTTCTCCTCCACTTTTAATGCAAATTGATATGCATCCTCTCTTGTGCTCATTCTAACCAGCCCCGACTCTTCTTGAATACTTGGTTCGCAATCCATTGATGTAACGTGCGACCTTCTCCTTATTCGCCTCCGAATGGCCGGTTCGATTGAGATTTGATAGAACTCTTCGAGTATATTCCTTGACGGTCTTACTAGCTTGTCGAAGACTCTGCATTTTCTTTAACAAGTCCGGCTCATAATCTGCGGGGATGAACTGCCTCTTTAGTTTCTCTACCATCCTATCCCACCTGGTGATCCTTTCCTTTCCCCTCCTGTTCCTTTCCAACTGCACTCCTTTCCACCAGATGCTAGCATGTCCTTTCAGCTTGGTTTTCGTGAACCTGATCCGATTTGGATCTGATATCTCTTCGTATTCAAAATACTCCTCCATGTCGTTGATCCAGTCTATCAACTCCTCAGGGTTGAGGTTCCCCGAGTAAGTGGAGACGTCAAATTTCAGCTTCTTCCCGATGCGGGAGATGGCCCTATACGGCCTAGCCTCTGCTTGGATCCAAAGCCTCTTCTTCGTCGGATGGAACCTCTTCTTCCCACACTTCATCTTCGCTGGGTTCTTCCCTTCTCGGCTCGACTCCTCTTCGAATTTCCTCTTGCAGGGCCTCAACTTGCCTCTGCGGGGCTCTTAGATCGACCTCCTCCCTTCTTGCTCGCCTGTGCCTTATACCACCACGGTCTCTACGCGGAGGCATCCTGCTTCTTCTTCGCAACCCACAACCACAGTCCTGGCGCAAACTGCCTCTCTGTTCGGCGATCGGTTTGCACTCTCAGAACCAACCTGCTCTGATACCACTTGATATAGGGCTATAAACAACACACAGCAAGAGTGCCGAGATCAACAATGCACAGGCCAAAATTCCAGCAAGTTTCATTAAACAGAGGTCTTAATTCGAATACACAGCAATTCCCAAAATAAATGGCCCGGAGTCCCCCAATACAATGCATGCGCGGTCTTTTTATATCACCGGCCCCAACTTCTTTCCATCATTACATCAAGTGCGGGATTCCACTGTAACCCTTCGCACGAATGTCCTGTGACCACCTTGCAACATCTTTGCCGGGTGCCCCGTATTATCATGGTGCGGGGTGGCGGAGTGCGGCTGCGGCCGCCTGTCAATCCTTTCGCCAATTCATCATTCAAAGGGATGCGTCACAGCCGCTTGTAATTTGATGCCACGCGTCCCCTTGCCAGAGTCCCTGTAACCGCTCCATACTCTCGGGCCACACGTAACTTCACGCCACGTGTCCCTCTGCACTGGTCTCTGCAATCGCCCGCTGGTCAACGTCGTGAGAGCTCTGGTCGCGATATCGCGACGTTTTTGCTCCAATACTTTCTCTCTCCTCTTTGGTCGCGATATCGCGACGTTTTTGGCGTTAGGCTTCTCTCTCCTCCTTGGGGCCGCGATTCCGTGACACGTCGCGAAATCGCGACGTCTAGGCCTTTCTTACTCGCTTTCCTCCTTTGGGCCGCGAAACCGCGACATGTCGCGATTTCGTGACATCTTTGCATTCCGTACTTGCTGCTTCGTTTCGGGCCGCGAAACCGCGACATGTCGCGATTTCGCGACCATTTCACGCCCTTGAGTCTTCGGCTCGGAAGTGTCGCGATTTCGCGACCACTTTGCGTTTAAGAACCTTTCTTCCGGAAGTGTCACGATTTCGCGACGTCTTTGAGCTCTGCCTTCGAAGGTGTTGCGATGTCTTTATGCTTTCAAGTCTTGCCTCCCAGAAGTGTCACGATTTCGCGACGTCTTTTAAACTTTGTCTTCGAAGGTGTCGCGATTTCGCGACGTCCTTTAAGCTTGCCTTCGAAGGTGTCGCGATTTCGCGACCATTCTTGTGCCTTAGAATATTTTGCCGAAGATGTCCCTGTGCTTTCAAATCTTGCTTCCCGGAAGCGTCGCGATTTCGCGACCATTTGGCGCTCAAGTGACTTTGCCTCGGAGCTGTCGCGATTTCGCGACCGTTGGGCGCTGAAGCTGCTTTCCTCCGGAATTGTCGCGATTTCGCGACCGTTTGGCGCTGAAGCTGCATTCCTTTGAAAATGTCGCGATTTCGTGACCGTTTTGCGCTGAAGCTGCATTCCTTTGAAAATGTCACGATTTCGCGACCGTTTTGCGTTGAAGCTGCTTTTCTTCAAAAATGTCGCGATTTCGCGACAGTTTCACGCCTTGGCCCTTTCCATGAAAAAGCGTCGCGATATCGCGACAGTTTGGCCCGCTGGCGACCTTCTTCAAAAAGCGTCGCGATATCGCGACAGTTTTAGTACTTAAGGAAAAAAATACATTTTGGGTGATGCAAGATTGCAGCTTCGCCACCGGATGCTCCTGCATCAAAATGGTAACAAAAATGGGATATCTACATTAGAATTAGACCTTCAAAGTAATACTTTTCATCCTTTTCTATCCTATATTTTGTAAAAAAAAATAATTCATTTCCTGTTCTGTAAATAAAGATAAGAAAATTTTCATTTACTAATAAAAATTGCAAAAGTTTTTTTTTAGGTTCAGGTCGGTCTAACAATAGCCATCTCAGCTCAATACGACCTTTGTCTACAGTTGTCTCAAGCCCAAACAAATTCTATTCACAACCATCTCAGTACGATATGATCTTTATCTATAATTTTATGGTTTGCCTACCTTGTTGCCTACTCAAAAATTGAATATCATATAAGGTTTTATTAATAATAAATGTACATTTTTGTATTTAGTGAAATATCATTTGTATGCTCTCTATTTTATTTTTGCAAAAATATTAAAATGAACCCTCACACACACATGAGACAATATAACATCGGTTAGTTGTATTTCATCACCAACGATCGACAACAATCACATGACATGAGCATTCATCTCCCACTGCGAATTGGCCCCTTGCAAACCATAGTAGCCCTCCCCGAGTGGTATTCTGGACTTCATCATCAAAAAGTCCCCTACTCTTGGGTGCATATCGAGGTAGGTCAGGGTTAGATGCAAAAGCCTAGTTGGGCAAGTAGCAGGACTTAGACAATGCGACCTCTTTTGGGAGGTAAATTATTTCCTTAGGATACCCATCAACCATATCTAGCATCCTAGGAAGACTTTTTGTCGTTTGTGTTGCATTCCTCGATAGGGGGTGTGCACAAACTACCTTTCATTAGTTTTCATTTCATTTACCTATTAGTTTTCATAGGAATAGGATCTCAAAACCAAAACACACAAAAAACAAATAAAAAACAAAATAAAAAATTATCAACAAAAATTAAAAAATAAAATAAAAATACAAAAAAATTGCTTTCTTGCTTGTTTTTTTATTTACTATTTGCATATTTTAGACAATGGTAACAACACACAGTCAAGCTCAATCAAGATCTAGTGCTATTGAATACCCACAAGGAGACATGGAACATCTCCAATATCATCTAGAGGATTTTGCCATCCTTGAATTTCACCGTAGTGCACATCATAACTTGAATCTCTTATATAAGGAATCTGACCTTTTGGAAATCCCTATTCAGGAAGCACCCATAGGTCCTAAATATGATAAAAAAGGAGACTTTCCTAATCTAGACACTTTGTTTAATTTTAAAAAAATAATCATCCACCCACTAAGGGGCATAGTGTCATGCATTTGCATCTTCACTCACCCTAAAGACCCATTAGAAGTAGCGCAAGAGTACATCATATACCAAGATGACTACTACCAAGATTCTCCAACTGAGCATCTATCTATAAATAAAGAACATGATCAAGAGGATACATATGTTAATCATCATCCTCGCAAACAACCCATGTAAGGTCTTGCATTCATTATAGATGAGGGTGACATAAATATCAATATGTTTCAAGAGAGATTGTTCATTCAAGAATGGTGTGACTTTGCATCGCTTTATTACGCGAAGCTTATTTTTAAACTGGAATACCAAGTCAATGTGAACTTTAGAGATCATAAAAAATAGGTTGTAGAACCTACTATGGGTGAGAGACAAGACAAGCCCATCCATATTTTAGATATAAGGGTAAACATACCCCATACATCTAAACAAAAAAATCGTACTCATTAATCACCTAGGTAAAACCTTAACTGATAACAACAATTGTATCAACTATGATTAGACCACCAATGATTAAGTTAGCAATGAGTGGACCAAAAACAGTCACACCTACCAAGGTTGCATCAATAATGGGTACAACAAGAGCAGTTACAAAATATATTGTATGAAACAGTACCTACACCTAGTACCCATTGGCTACAACAACGCATAAGGCACCCTACATAATATCAAAACCTTCCACCATGGCCAAACAAAAATAGTCTGTCTTGTGCACGACAAAATAAGCCACCCATACATCCTCAAAGGTACAAATTGCTCGAATAAAACAAACCATACACTTATCCATAGGAGTATGATCCTTCTAAGGAACCGTAGTTAGAATATCAAGAACCAATCAACACATACCATGAATTACCTTATAGGGACACACGTGTTGACAACACCCAACGACATTCACTTCCTCCTTGAGGGTAGAGGTGAGCGAATGAAATAATTTCATTGGATGCTTATAAGTTGCTGATAGACCACATTAGAGAAGAAAAATTTGAGCATAGGTTACCAAAAATCTACCTTGCATTAGCTTCACAACCAACCATTGCACTCATCCATGCGATCACCTCCATATCTTGAACACTTTGAAATACCAAAATTAGGTAAATTCAAAGGAGAGGAAGATGCTCAAGAGCATGTCACTCATTTAATGAATGTAAGCTTTCATCTTCAGAATGATGATACCCTCATGCTAAGAACATTTCTAATAACCATTGCAAGGCCTACTTTAGAATGGTATAATCATCTACCATGACATAGCATCCATTCCTTTGAACAACTTGCAAATGCATTTTTAGAATTCTTTTCATTTAGCATCAGGAAAAAGGTAACATTGACTAACTTGTATAATATTAGATAATTTGAATATGATCCAGTCATGGACTACGACAACCGATGGAGAGAAATAATAACCAAGTTGCCTTTCACCTTACCCATAACGGAGCTTACTAGATTATTCACTAGGAGTTGTTCAAAGCAAATCTTAATTTTATTACAACTCCAAAAATATCGAACCTTCGAGGAGGTCCTAACATAGGCTAAGGTCATTGAGGACATTAAACTCTAGGAAGGCGATATTAATCTCCATAAAAAGGAATGGATGAATAAGAATGCTAAAGGAGGCAACATGCAACATAAGGCATCTCCAATAAGTCAAGTTATTTTGAGTGTCTTCATGCCCTCAAATCAAGCCATACCACCACAACCTAATTACTAGGCTTAACCTCCACCAGCCCAATATCATCCACAATACAACCAAAAGCACGACCAACAATACCAACCACCATGAAAATATACTGCTTTACCAAAAATATTAGCATCAATTTTCAATCAATTATGTGAGGTACATGCAATCCATCTCCCTGAGATTCATCCAATATATCTAAATAAACATAAAACAAAGTCTTATAGGGAAGATAAATACTGCATTTACCATCAATAAAGGGGTCATGACCTTAAGTCATGCTACTTCGTTAAAAATATTGTGCAAAATATGATTGAGAGGTAAGATATTTAGATTGATAACCCTCTTACCCCAAATAACCATAACATAGGAGTCTTCTAAGACCCTTTGCCTTTACATGAAATAAACACAACACTTACCAATCAACCAGAATAACCTAATCAAGTTAATCAAGTGTACACCTCTCCATCAAAACAAGAGTTTGTTGAAATGATCAGCATGGCGACAAGGGACCATGAATACCCAAATCAATCTATGGACCTTGAAGTTATGTCTAACATTTCCCCAACATCATAAACACCTCTCAAACCCACACCAAATACACCTTAATCACCTACCAGTCACCACCAAAATCCATCAATATCCACCCAACCACCCCCAAATTCTAAGACCTATGACCAACATCCCTTCATTTCGCAACACCAACAACCTCCTCAATAATACCAGCAACCACCTCCACCTGGTCTACAACATATCTCAACTTGGCTATCCAAAATTGAGTTACAATTGAGTTACCAAAACAATTATCTACAAAAAATCCTAAATCAACTCATGAACATTGAGCTAAAGTTGAGTCATCATCAACCTCATCAATCTCTACATTAGCCACATCACAAACAATATTTTTTTTTTGGGATTCTCAAAGTATCAAACCTTCCTCACACTCACCAATCATGAAAAACTTTGGCGATGCTTAAGGTATCACACCTTCCCCATGAAAAACCAAAAAAAAATTCAAAATCATAAAAAAAATAACAAAAATACAAAAACATAGCATCCGCTCATTCCATCACGAATTGCATATTATTGCATTGGTTATCTAGTTGCATTAGCTATATTATTTTATTGCATTTGCATTAGACTATTTCATTTTTTTGCATGCTAAGTATAACACCACGCTTTTATGATTGTCATCTATCTTAATCAAACCTTTTATCTTGTTATAAATTGCACTTTTCCTTGTGATATTTTGATTATTAAGGAATCCTTGTAAGATAGGATAGATATTGTATGCCCATCAACAATGATGTTTGTACGACCACTGACTATTTTACGTACACCTCTTAGTGTTCGAAATTTCATAAGGAAAACACACACATCCATCAAATCATTTCCATCCACATTTTCATCCTTGGTGTTTGTGTTTTCACCCTCATCCAGTAAGTTGTTAAAGGGTGTTCAATAGGGTATTTCGATCATTCAACCATTCCTAGTTTTCTTTCAGATTTTGTAGAAAGTTATCCTAATTTTTGAAGGTAGGGTCTTGCTTTAATTGTACCTTGTATATCTCAAGATACCAAAAAAATTCACATTTTTAAATACGAGTTTGCACAAGGAAATACAACACTACAACATAGTCCTTACCCCTAAAATGAAAGGTTTCCCTTGCTCATCCTATTATGCACATGGTCTAGAATGTTGAGAATTGACAAAAGTATAAGTTACCCCTATCCAAAGCAATCCAAATCCCTTGCTCTTCCACAAAACGAGAAAGTATCCCTAAAAAAAAAATATAAATCCCTTGATCTTCCACAAAACCAACAAGTATCCCCACCCCAAAAAAAATCAAAAGAAAAAAGGGGGTGAAGAGCTTGAATCCCTAGAATTCTCAAATTTTGAGAATCATGGGGTGATCTTCATTACCAAAAATGGTTTATAGATATCCGCCAAGCAATGGAGTAGTATTATGCATGGTGATATTTCTATCACATTAGCAACCTTCTTTTTTATAGACCAATATCATCTTGCAGATGAGTTAGCTTTTGGTGGCTTGTATTACCTAGTAGTCTAGTCCAACTGCATACACAACTAAGATAATGATGACCATATATTGATCCCCATTACAACAATGGGCTATAAATGCCAACCTAGTAATGGGGTAGTCTTAAATATCATATTAATAAACTTCACTATGCACACACAGGGATATTGAATATTTGGATCTTCTTAGCAGATTTTTATATTTTAAAGTCATGTATAGTCAGTATACAATTTTTGACTAGTCAACTAGGGTGTTTGAATCTCATGAAGCACCTTGTTGTTCCCATGTAACATCTAACTGTCTCACATCCATTAGTCACATTTTGTTACATTACATTTTATTCCATATAGTTTACCTTCAAATGTATGACTTTTGTGAAAAGGTTAACATTTTTATTAATGACTTTTATACATTATGTGGTGCTTACAATTAGTTTGTTTTTGCATCTTAGATTCATTCATTATGTTTTAAACATATCATAATACACATCATATTTTTCATCATCATGCCATTAGTACATCACATACATACATAGTTCCATGCATACATAATAGCTCTATCATATCAAAAACATTCATCTAACATACATGCATCATCATATCACATAATAAACATCAACTTGGGGGGGGGGTGGTTCAAGGTATTACACCTTCCCCAACAATCACATCAAAAAATCAATAAAATTGGGGGTGTTCAAGGTATCACACCTTCCCTCGACCATCAATCAAACAAAAATACAACTTGGGGTAATCAAGGTATCACAACCTTCCCCACCAATCAATCAATTCAACCAATCCAACAAAAGGCTTAATCAATCAAGTGCTTTTGCCTTGCCATCAAGACTTTGGCATGGTTTTATCAATGTAAACATCAAATCAACATATCAAATTCTAGGTTCAAAATGTTGCATCCTTTTGTCAAAGGTTGCACCCTTTGCCTTGCATTCACATCAATCAACATATCAACTACCAGGTTTAAAAGGTTGCATATTTTTGTCAAAGGTTGCATATTTTTATCAAAGGTTACATCATTTGCTCATGTTCACATCAATAAAACAATCACAAGGCTCAAATGTGTGTGTCCTTTTGTCAATATTTGCACCCTTTGCCTCGCCATCTCCAATTCAAATTCCAGCTCAAAGGCCCCAAAGGTACCCAAATCCCTTTGGTTAATCAATTCAAAAAGCCCCAAAGGCACCTAACTCCCTTTGGTCATAATTTCAATCAAAAGGCTCCAAAGGTACTTAACCCCTTTGGTCAAATCAATTCAAAAGGCTCCAAAGGTATCTAAACCCTTTGGTCAAATCAATTCAAAAATCTCGAGTGAACCTCGTATCTAGTGATTTACTCTAACCACCTGGCGGTTGCAGCGATTGGTTATCCATGCAATCTGATAGGATGAGTAAATTACCATAAGGCCACTCATAAAAATAAAAAATAAAAATAAAATACATAAAAATAAACTATCTTGGGTTGAGATAGCCTTAAAACTTCACTTTTTCTTGGGGCACCCAAGCTCATCACATCAGTTTGGTCAAGCAACTCATCACTTTCATAATTTTTCATATCCTCTATTGACTCATCACTTGAGGGGGTAGTCATATAAATTACAAAATTCAAAATCAAATCAATAATCAAACACTCAAAAGTGTAAATTGCATTCATTCAAGAATCATTGCCAAAGATAATCATACACCCTCCTTGCTTGGGGAAAACAACAAGCAAAAATAAATTAAAAATAAATTGGATAGCTAAACTACCTGATTGGTATCCTTTGATTTTTGACTCATATCATAATGTCTACTCGTAAGGTTACCAAAAATTCAGCATACTCAAAGCCATCGATTGTGGACTCATATCATAATGTCTACTCATGGCTAAAAATTTTACTAAAATCAAATCCATTAATTCATTGAAAGCAATGATTCAATAGTGCATACTCTTTCTATGATTGGGGCATCTTACATTGATTTGTTTAATGAATATCATTAACCATCAAATCGACCATTTTAGGTTCTCTATTTTTGCTCTACATTGTGTTGTCACACAAAGCATCCCAAAAAGAGGTATTTGTAGACACCTAAAACATGTCATATTGAGGATACTACCTAAATGGACTCCTTTTAGACCACATAACCCACCTTAGGTAGCTTTAGGGCTAAAATAGTGGTTTTCACCACTTAAACGGGTATAATTCCCCATAAAGCCTTGGTCGTCTTGACCTGAGACGATTGCCAAACCATGGTCGTATCAACCTGAGGCGGTTGCCAAAAAGCAAGTTTAAAAACAAAAGGGTGCATAACTGATAGCTAAAATTACCAGTTAACCCCATGCATGAACTCGCAAAAAGCATTAAGCACCCCACATGGGCCAAAATTAGAAAAAATGCATACAATTATCAATCACATGAGATTTTAGAGATAAGCATTCACTTTTCTTAATGGTAATTTGCTATTTTATTTTTCATGCAGGGTGATTTTGCCATTTTTAGCTTCCACTCAGAATTCTATAAATTGGCACTCACCCCCTCAATTTGAACCTTTAAATTCTTGTGAAAAGTTTCTAAGATCGATAATTAAATTTTTTGAGCAATGAAGTGCTACCAAAATTGTACCTCAAGTTCAATATTTCACATAACAAAGTGCTATCCTTTTTTATCCTCCAAGCCATCCTACTACTAGAAATCATGCTATCAAACTACTAAAAAGGATTAGAAGTTACATTTCCATCTTTCATGCATTTGAATACCCTTGCCTCGGTGATCGATCTGACCCATCAAGTCACTCTCACAGTGCAACAATCCATAACAAAAATCCTAGGTTGATCTCAAACACCATCATGACTTCACAGTCTCGAGATAATGGTCATATCGATCTAAGACAACCCGTAGGCAAGGTTATCTTGATCTAATATGACCTCTAGCGGAGATCTATTTTTTTTACTTTTTTTTTTATAGTAGCTTAAATCTGTTTTTTCCTAATTTTTACAGTAGGTTACATTCATGTTTATGCATTTGATTCATTTCTATTTCTGCATGTATCATCTTTAAAACAAGTCTGATTTCGATGGGCTCTTCACATACTTTTGATACATTTCTAGTTTCTTTGTGTGCATATAACATGATTCAACAGAGGACAAAGGAGCACAAGACACATCATATTCACTGTGGCAGTTACAAAAAACCCACCTCCAAATGATTTGTGTTAGCAAGAAGACCATTCAGTGCATCAAGATGATTTAGAAGGGATTAAAATCCTCGTATTTGTATTGATTGTATCGCATTTATGAACTTCCTTAAGGGGACATGATTGTAATATGTTTTGATAAATAAAACTTATCAATAATAAAAAGGACCCGACTCATTCTTATTATTTTTATCATCGTGTTTTGATTATGTGCATGTGTTCATTATTTCTTTTACATCATTATTGCTTTATTGGTGCATGGTTTTTGAGCTTTCAATCATATTGTAAATAAATGTGAATTTGAATTGTGACATATCCTTTTTTTAAGTGAAAAATCCCTTGCAGGGCCATCTTGGTATAAGAGACCACGACCAAGGGGTTCTACACCGTCAAAGTCACCCAGGAGTCATGCTTGGCCCTGCCCGCACCAACATTATCAATTGGATTATGGGTACCCAATTCAACTTTTTGGTAGGGTGGAGATTTGAACCTGGGACCTCCCTTGTAGGATTGCCCTCTCCTCTCCAACTCATCTACAACACCTGGGTAATTGTGACATATCCTTATCTATGTAAAAAAATAATTAATTAAAATAAATATAAATATAATATGATAGAAATGAGTAAAATAACCAAAAATTAAAAGTATAGGATCAAAAAATCAGTTATTTCAATAAGATAGGTAAGGTGTGAAGCCTATTATAGGAAATCCAAAATAAAATTGGTTTCAATCACTTTGGCAAGCTTCAGTGGCTTGAAGACAAATTGATGACTAGATGTGGTAATTGGAAGTCCTCAGATTCTCCACGTCACATCCTTTTATATGGGTTCTATGGATATTATATTTATCCTAAATATAAGTTATTATATATCATCATAATGGTTGCACGAGAAAACAAGAGAAAATAAAATTAATATTTTCACGAAGATCATTGTCTATGTTTAGAGAGATTAAGGTGGTAGATTTAAAAGGAATATTGACATAATTTTAAAAAAATTACCTCCCATTCAACATGATATATAGAGTGGTAAGGAATCCTATATTAGTCTTAGAGATAGTGTTATAGATCTCCTTCATAGAAAAGGAATTAAAAGGCCCATTTAGAATGGTACCACTATCACACATGTATATCAATGTAAGTGACCATTTTGTAATCTAACAACAATTTATATGAACTTGGGTTGAAAAGATTAAAAAAAACATATAATAGAAGGTGATCTCATAGGGTTTTATTTAACAAATGATTTTTTTGTGTGCTTAAATATTGTATAGATCATGATTCAAATTGTGGTATAATAGGGGAATTTGAAAATAATATTTTTATAGCAATGAAAATCTACCATGATCATTGAGGCACATTGAGTTGAAAAAATCAAGATTTTGTATGTATTATATTTATGAATAGCAGTGTATGGCCAATACTTCTTTTTAATTGGACAAATGAAATAAAAAATTAAAACTTGAATGATGAACATCTCTTAGGCTTGAGAATACTTGTAAGAAAGTATGACCAAGGATGAAGAATATAGATATGTTCAGTATCAAAATGCTAGCATGAATTTAGTGGAGGAAGTCCTCCATAGAGATTGCATTTAATGAGTAGGCTATCATGATTGGGTTAACAAAGGTCTAGAAGCTAATTCTACATAGGAAAAGTAGTTAGAATCCTTCAGGCAAGTTGTTCATTGGTGGTCCAAGCACAAACATAACAATGAGAGGAAATAGAAATGAAATAAAATTATCTTAACTATGAGATTAAAAACTCTATGGGATCAGAATCTTTGATGCAAGATGGGAATATAGTGTACAACCTTATTCTCTTTTAGACTCAAATTAATAAGAATATTATTGTTTATAACTTTTATATAGAAAAATTATTTTACAAAGACAACAATATCAACATCCTCTTATCATATTTAAAGTGTGTTTCTTTTACTATTTATTTGATGAGGAGTTACCTTGATTTTCCTATTTTTAATTCTTTAAAAATTTCCATCCGTAAATTCACTTTTAAGTGTATTCATATGCATTCTTGATGTCCTTGTAGGCTTTGCATTTCATGACAAAATATTTTTCTATATTTGCTACTCCTACATTTCAAAACACACATATCTATTCTAGCCATACATCTTGAGGTGTTATCCATATACTAGTTTTACATATGAGTTGGTGTGAACTTTATCCTAGTTGGGTTATAAGCATTTTATCCATTAATTTGATAGTTTCAGCTATGTAGTTCTTTTGGTTTTGTTCATAGTTTGGGTTAAACTTGTTGATATAATACTATTTTTACCTTTCTAGTTTTTTGTTCACATAAGAAATCTGAATTTTTTCCTTACATAGTATTTAATTTCTTTGTTGGATTTTGGGAACTTGTGAAATTTAATGTTCTATTTTTCATCCATTTATTGTTTTGTTTCATCCATGTGTCTTTTCTTCTATTTAGTGTTTCTTTAATTACCTATATTGGCAACTTGCTATCTTCTATTATTTCTATTTTATTTAGGTACCCCAATTTTTTTTATGATTGCATCTAGTTCTAGTGGAAAAGTCCTTGTTTTAGTAGGTAAAATCTCATATAGAATTGATGCTTTAATTCTAAAATTATTTATAATTAGTGGTTTTAGAATTATTTCTATTTGTTTCCATTTGAAATTTGATGTATTTCTAGCCCACACCTCACCCATATACCACCACTAGAATAACCAATAACCGATAAAACACCCTAATGATTTTACAATCCCATAAAAATACTTTTCTACCCCTACTTTACAATGAGTAAAGTACCCTCTATCTTTTTTATATTTTTTTCATCTTATATTTTTTTCCAATTGAGCTTGTTTTAAAAATGTAACCCAAGGTATTTGTATTTTGTTTCTACCTCTAATAAGCTACTTTGGCTCTCTCAAAGTAGAGAAGACCATAATATTAGTTTTGCTAGTGTTCACTTGCATATCAACTCATTTATAAAAATGCTCTTAAGTGTTTACATATTCTTCTAAATTTTTGAGTGTCTTACCAATATAGATGAAGTCATCAATATAGAGGAAACATTTCATTATATAATTAACTAATTGTATTCCCTCTCCATCCATCCTTTCCACCCATTCCTCTAATTTGATAATATAAAGGCTAAAAAAAGTAGGTGACAATGGGAAACCTTGTTTCACCCCAACATTGCTCCCAAAACACACTAACAGTCCTTTTGAACTTCTAATGTTTACTAGCACCTTTTCATAAAATCTATGTACAAATGCTCTAAGTTTGGTTTGTATGTCAATTTATTCCATTATTTTCCTTAATATACCTCTAGGTACTATGTTAAAAACCTTTTGCAATGCATAAAATAACAATAAACTTTTCCTTGTTCATTCCATATCCTCTCTATTAGGTTCCTTAAAGCAATATAGTGATATATTGTTGTGTTATTTGGTCTAAATCCTACTTGCCTTATTGCCCTCTTTAATTGATTTTTTTCCCACTCACTAATTTGCTTTATACCATACTAACAATCAATTTTGCAAAAAGACAACTAATCATGATTATGTGATAATTTGGAGGATTGTTGATGTCTCCATTTTTATGCAATGGTATGAATACGTTACTTCTCCATTCCATTGGAAAACCTCCTTTAATGATGTCATTTAAAAAATTCAGATGTGGGATGCTAAGATATCAACCCCAAATTTGATATGTTTAGTTTGTAAACCACCTATATCTTGAGATTTATCTATTGTGAATGCCCACCTTTATGTCTTTCATAGAAAAAGTTCATCAATTATGTCAACTACATGAGGGGTATTTTTTCTTGGTTTCTCTCAAATAATTGCTTAGCATACTGTAACCATTGTTTACTTGTAATAATTTTTGGTGTGTCTTGATTTGTTGAAGCTCTTTTTAGAATTGTCTTAGGTTATGCTTTACAAAATACATCAACCTTATAAACCTTGGTATTATGTATTTTTTTTTTCACTATTTTATATATTTTGTAATTTTTTCTCTTTTCCTGGTCCTTTCAAGGTTTTTCCTATGGATTTGCATTCTTCATCATACCATAGATTTTTAGGATTTTTTTTTTATGTTTTATTTTCTTAGGTTTTAACTTTTTGCATGATTTCAATGCTTTTGTGATTATATCCATTAGTTTAGAAAATATTTGCCCTCTCTATTTTCTCTCTTTGCATGATTTATTTTTATGATGTTTTAAAAGTATCCTATTTTTCCTTTATCATAGGGATTTTACTATTGTATTTCCTTTAGTTGTTTAAATATGTTCTTTTTGCCCATTTTCCTACATTTGGATCTTTATGTACACTGGATTGTGATCAAATTTTATCTCCATGGAAATTACTTTAATTTCTAGCTCTTTTATCCTTGAAATGAATTTTGGTGAGAAATTAGAATAATTAACAACACTCTATCCACTATGTGTTTGACAAGTATATTTTCTAGTTTTTTGACACACATTTATGGCATTACATATAATAAAACCCTTTATGCTACATACTTTAAAATGTTATTCTCTATATAATATGTGATGGGTTCTTAACTATATTTTTAGGATCTTAACCAATGGTGATCCACCTCTTCATTCATCCATAGTGCAATATTATTTATGTCTTGATTGATCTTTATAGGGTTTGATTATCTATTTATTGTCATGGCATTAACATCACCCGCTAAAACCACCTCTCCAACCCTTTTATATTATGTGATATCTTTTGCTAATGTCATTTATGGAACCTCATGATTTAATCCATGTTTCTTATAAAACTTTGATTGTTATGGATCAAAATAACAAGCTATAATGTTACCCGCCATTATCTATGATTCTAATCCACATATACTATTTGTGTGAGGTTACTCAAGAACTTTTATTAGTGCTATTGCTCCTCCATATTCTTGTTCATTGTTTGCTACTCCTTTAAATTAATTTATTTTTGCATCCTCCAAAATATGGTATCGTACACCCATCATGTTCATGAGTTTCTATGTATTATTACATCATATGCTTTAGCTATAGGCCCTAAAGCAAGATCTATTCTTCAAGGATATCCATAATAGTTCCAATTCACTAATGTTAAGTGTTCACAATGAGCTCCTATTTGTCATTTATTTGGTATGCTCATCTATAATATAATATTTCTCATTTTCCAACCATGCCTCTTTATCCTCACTCCTTGCTATATTTACCCACTCCAAAAGGGACAACTCTTCATATGAAATTCTCTTTATTGAAATATCCTCATTTACTAAGGTAAATTGAGAGGGGTCATTCTAGGGTTATTAGACTTCCTATAGAAAATAACACCATTCTAGTGCCAGGTATGTCATGGGTTAAGTATTTATAAGATATTATATGGGTTTAAAGAGGACATCAATATAGTGGATGATGATGTCATGAACATACACACTAAATAGAAAAAAGGACTCTATACAATATTTCAAGAGATAATGCTATATTCCACCCAAAGGTCAGTGTTAGATGCTTTAAACAAAGGAGAAGCCCTCATTATGGCTATGACATAGTGAGAAGCATGCTAGGGAATTGATAGTGATGGATTCTACATGGAAAAGCATTGTCCTATATGACCTATAATCTTTTTGATGTTTAAAACCACTTTCTTTTCCGTCTAAGTAAAGTATTTTTAAGGCATGAGGCCTTAGAACATATAAACTCGCCCTTTTGAAGAATGTTTTTACCCAATATATAATTATCCAACCATACTTCATGATACACAACCCTACCCCTACCCCTTGCATGAGTTGAACCTTAAACCTTTATTAAGAGTTTCAAAGTCTCCATTATTAAACTTACTTAATATCTATTAAATCTTAATAAATTTTTATTACTTTGAATAATAAAATTTACCTTAAACATATATTTATAAATTTCATTAGTTATAATCATTTTATAAAAAATAATATTTAAATTAAACTAGTAAAATAATTTTTATCTACCAAATCATAAGTTATATGAAATATATGATTTTACAAGTGTTTTTATATAGTACCTGTAATTAAATGTGGTCTACAACCCTACTCTGTAATTAATTGAAAAAAAAAAAATAATCGTCGTGCGCAAAAGACAATAGTATAAACGACCTCACCGTGTGGTAAAAGCATGGGTTTTGTTTTTATATGTTGAGTTAGGTCATGTGTATAAAGGTAGGTAATTTTTTTTAGGAGAACGTTTACAAATTATATCAACAACTATCTTTAAGGGATTTGAATACAAAATCACTTAAGAAATAACCACCATCTTTAACTACTAGAACAACTGCCTGATTATTTATTTATTTTATTTATTTTTATTTTTTTCTTTTTTTATTCAAATTTTACTTATTATAGTATATATTGTTACAAAGGTTTAATGTTAGGGTTATTGACCTAAGCTTGCTATTGATACTTACATTTTTTATTCTCAAAAGAAATATCAAAGGTTATTCTTTTGAGGGTTTTTCATACATATTAGTCTTATTCGCACATGCCTCTAAAATATTGAGTAGAAACATCTACTTATGCATTTTTATTATTTTAACAATTAAAAAAATTAAAATTATATAAATCATTTTAGTAGAAATTATAAAATGTTTTATATACAATAAAATATAATTAGTATATTTTTATTTGTTTAATAATTTGTTGAATGAGTTTAATGGTGAAGACTTTGAAACTCCAAATAAGAGATCCAAGGTTTGAATCTTATAAGAGGTTAGGTTGTACACCATAATATGATGTGGTTTGATGGTAATCTGGAATTGATAGCGATGGATTCTACATGGAAAAACATTGTCCTATATGACATTTTTGATGTTAAAAACCACTTTCTTTTCCTTTTTCATTCACTCTATAATTTAACATATAGGTAGAGTAAAGTATTTTAAGACCTTGGGCCATATAAACTCACCCTTATGAAGAATGTTTTTACCCAATATATGATTATCCAATCATACTTCATGGTACACAACCCTACCTCTACCCCTTGCATCTATTGAACCTTAAACCTTTATTTAGAGTTTCAAAATCTTCATTATTAAACCCACTTAACATCTATTAGATCTTAATAAATTTTCATTACTTTAAATAATAAAATTTACCTATTTATTTTTTAAATTGTAAAATTTCCATAATCCATAAAAATGAAAATATAATTTTTAATTTCATTAGTTATAATCATTTTATAAAAAAATAATATTTAATATAAACTAGTAAAATAGATTTTACCTACCAAATCATAAGTTATATGAAATATATGATTTTACAAGTGTTTTTATATATTCCCTGTAATTAAATATGGTCTACAACCGTCCTTTTTTTCTAATAATACTTCTTATACACATTTATTATGAAATTGATCCCTGGCCTCGTTACCTGTAAACCACACTCATGAAAATTGTAATTAATTGAAAAAAAAAAAATAGAACCGTTTCGTTGTGCGCAAAAGACAAACAGCTTTGAGAGAGGTAAAAGCATCGGTTATATGTTAATATTTTTATCGACTTTAAATTAATAAATATATATTTTGGTGCTGGAGAAGAGGAATGGACGCATGGTCATGGTCCAGGTTAGGTTTGTGGCTTCCATGACGAGTCGTCATCATGTGCTCGTTAAACAACACATCTCATCTTTGCTACAACGACGGATGGAATTGGTCTTTGACTCGACCCAGACAAAAAACGCGTAGAATGTGAATTCTTAATTTAGAATTAAAATGGTTAAATGTGTTGAAAAGGCATGAGCTGGACCGCCGTGGGCTACTATAAGCAGTTGTCGTAGCGTGGAATGCGTCCATTAGCCGCTCACCTATATTACAGAGGTGTTGTCGTAGCGTGGAATGTGTCCATTACGTATTTAAAAAAAAACGTTCATTGACACCGTCCATCATTGAAACCGTCAAACAGAAAGACGAAAGACGTTACAGTTGCAGGTCAATATTCAACGTTCAGGCAGAGGTGGCTACTTAATTTAGCCAACACGACCGAGTCACCCGCTTGCAAGTTTCACGCCATACTTGACTTTGCCTTTGAACGGGCCGTATGTCCACCGCCTTTCCCATCATGTCTACATATTCTCCAAATCGAATTCTTATTCTGAAACTCGATCCTTACACAAAAACAGTATTTGTAATTTTTTCTTATAAACCCAATTATTTTGTCTGAAAGATAGCATAGAGGAAAACAAAAATGAAGGGGTTAGAGGTGAAGGTAAGAGTGCCGAGGCATCTAAGATGCCCCATCTCTCTGGAACTGATGGGGGATCCCGTCACGCTGTGCACAGGCCTCACTTATGATCGCCCAAGTATCGAAACCTGGTTGGATGCCGGCAACAAAGTGTGTCCTGTGACAAACCAGATTCTCCAAACGCAAGAGTTAATTCCAAATCACACCCTCCGTCGCATAATTCAAGATTGGTGCGTAGCAAACAGCGGCAGAGGAGTTGAACGAATTCCCACGCCCAAAGTGCCCCTCAATTCTGTGCAAATTAGCGAAATCGTGGCACATGTTTCGGCGGGTGACAAGGAAGCCGTACGCAAGCTCCGAAGACTGGCAAAAGAGAGCGATAGAAACAAAAAAAGCATTGCCTCCTCCAACGCATCTTCTGTTGTCGCATCAGTTTTTGCAGATCACAGTCCTCGTGCCATGTCTCGTTTTCCACAGGGTTTAGAGATGTGCGAGGAGGCTCTGGCAACGCTGGCAACGATTTTGCCCGTCCATGACGAAGCCCTACAATTGCTTGCCTCGCCCGCTTCTGTTGCTTGCCTTGTATGGCTTCTTCACCAAGGCAATCCGGAGTCAAAGAATAATGCCGTTGCTCTTCTTCAGGAATTGGTTTCGAAGAATAGATACCGCGATGTAATCGGAGGTGCAGATGGATTAGCAGAGGGTCTGGTAGAGCTGGTGAGAGAGCCCATATGTCCGGCGACTACAAAAGCCAGCATCACTACGATATACTCCATATCCCTCCGTAAAATCATTCGCCTCAAGGTGGTGGAGGCCGGGGTCGTTCCTTTGCTGCTCGAAATTCTGGTGGGCCCACCATCAGAGAGAGGTATTTCTGAGAGAGCGTTACTTGCTTTGGATATCCTTTGCACTTGCACGGAGGGTCGATCGGCCGCCTATGCCCATGCTTTGGCCGTGCCGGTGCTTGTGAAAAAGATATTGAGAGTCTCAGATTTGGCGAGCGAGTTGGCCGTGTCTGTTTTATGGAATCTGTGCCAGAATTCTTCCGACGGTGGCGCCGTGTTAGAGGCCCTGCAGGTCGGCGCTTTTCAGAAGTTGCTGGTATTAGTCCAGCTTGGGTGCGGCGAGAGAACCAGGGAAAGAGCTTCCCTCTTACTCAAACTTTTCAACACATTCAGAGACCACGAGTGGGAATGTAGAGATACTCTTGAATTTAATAACGTCAAGAGGTCTTTCTAATACCATATGTCTTTGCTGTAAATATTTAGATTCTTTTGGGTTGTACATAGCATGCTAAGACCATTTGGAATTTACAGTTTTCAAAGTTTCGATTATTATTGAATGTGTCGTATGTTTTCAGTGTTGGAATTCATGAGAAACGTAGGTTGTTTTCAGTGTTGGAATTCATGAGAAACGTAGGTAGTAGGTGGCACAAATGGAGTTCGAAACGGAACATGCAAATAAAAATTCGCGTTATGCTTAAACTAAAATCTTGCGACTTTGTATGACTGCCCACATATCATTTAACAATATTTTAACAATATTTTCGATTGTATCTAGCGAACATTTAATGTTTGACCATATTTTCCAAAGAGTAACCTCCTCTTGGAAAAAGCTTTTAATTTTTTATTAAATAATTATTAATAAATTTAAAAGTTTATTCCCAGCTAGAACATTCAGTCTATATAATATTTTTGTTCAAACCTATTATTATTAGGCAAGTTATCATATATTTTAACCAATGTTAGGTTATTCAGCCATCAAACATATTGGATATATATCCTCCATTTTAATTACATACTTAGATTTTATGGATGAAAACTTAAAGATATATCATTATGATATATCTTTAATATCTTTTCTACAATGAGGATTAAAATGTTAAGATAAAAGTTTCATTTACCACTAAAATATTTCTCACAATACTAAAATATTAGGGAGGGTTTCTAAAGTATTCCTCATGAAACTAAAATCTTAAAATGTTAAAGATAAAACACATGATTTTATGGGGTTTTAGTTACCACTAAAGTATCCCTCACAATACTAAAATATTAGGGTTCATGAGGGGTTTCTTTTAACACTAAAGTCTCCTTCACAATACTAAAATATTAGGGTAAAGCGTGGGTTCCTAAAGTATCCCTCACAATATTAAAATATTAGGGTTTATGAGAGGTTTTATTTACCACTAAAGTATCCTTCACAATACCGAAATATTAGGATAAAGCAGTGGGTTCCTAAAGTATCCCTCACAATACTAAAATATTAAGGTTTATGAGGGGTTTCATTTACCACTAAGGTATCCTTCACAATACTAAAATATTAGGATAAAGCGTGGGTTTCTAAAGTATCCCTCGTGATCCTAAAATGTTAGGGTAAAGCGGAGGTTTCTAAAGTATCCCTCATGATCCTAAAATGTTAGGGTAAAGCGGAGATTTCTAAAGTATCCCTCATGATCCTAAATTGTTAGGGTAAAGCGGAGGTTTCTAAAGTATCCTTGTATCCCTCATGACACTAAAATGTTAGGATCATGAGACTAAAATGTTTGGGTAAAGTACGGGTTTCTAAAGTATCCCTCGTGAGACTAATATGCTACAATAAAGTGTGTTTCTAAAGTACCTCTCATAAGACTAAAATGTTAGGATAAAGCACAAGTTTCTACGGGGGGCCTTGGTATCTTCGTATTAGGTTTTGAACTTGGGTATCTTGAATGAAAACCCAAGAACTTACCACTTCAATATCCTTTCTAGGACAAAAACGTTAGGGTAAAGCATGGGTTTTTATAAGAGGTCTTGGTCCCTTTGTACTATGGTTTGAACTTAGGTCTCTTGAATGAAAACCCAAAGACTTACCACTACAATATCCCATTTGGAAGTACAAATACTACGATATCCATTTGAAAGTACAAAATTTGAGTTAAAAACATATATTTTTGAGGGGTCCTGGTCCTGTTGTATTGGGATTTTCATTTGGGATATTTGGTTTGAGAGAAATAATAGAATCTTTAAGAAAGTTTTCAAAGTTACAAAATTTGAGTTAAGTGCACATATTTTTGAGGGGTCTTGGTCCTCTTGTATTGGGATTTTCATTTAGGATATTTGGTTTGAGAGAAATAACAATTTTTTTAAGAAAGTTTTCAAAGTTGCAAATTTTGAGTTAAAAAAACATATTTTTGATGGGTCTTGGTCCTCTTGCATTGGGGTTTTCATTTGGGATATTTTGTTTGAGAGAAATAACATAATATTTAAGAAAGTTAAAAATATTGACAATTTGAGTTATTTTGTGTTGTCATTGATGTCACATGGATCACATTGAGTTTTGGTGGCAAAACCACTTCATAAATAATCATTTATGATATTTTGGAGAGCAAGGATATTTACAGGGTTTTGTGGCACAAGAGGCATATAATATTTAATTTTTTAAATATTATATTAATGGTTTTTATTAAAACCAATGGTAAAGGTTTATATTAAAACCAACGACAAGGGTTTTTATTAAAACTGACGAAAAGGTTTTTTATTAAAACCAACATGGTTTTTATTAAAACCAATGGTAAAGGTTTTTATTAAAACCAACGGCACGGGTTTTTATTAAAACCAATGGAAAGGATTTTTATTAAAACCAACGGAAAGGGTTTTCATTAAAACCATTGGAAAGGGTTTTCATTAAAACCACTATGCTAAGACTTCTCTAAATTATGATGGATGAAAAGGTTTTCCAATAAAACCTTGGTGCAAAAAGTTTCATCACGAAATTCAAAAGAATGAAGGAGATATCCCAATTCAAAGTTAAAAGGTGAATTATTAAATTTTTATTTAATAATTCTAAGGTCTAAGGTTGTATTATATTATCCGTCGACGTGCAAAGGTTGGGGAGATAAATAAAGATTCACCGACGTCATTCGAAGGCATGGAGGTGCATATAAATAAAAGGTAAAAACCTTTGATTATTTAAGACTTGACATAGCGCATGAGAGAGAGTCATCGAAAGGGAGTAACGAAGAAACAATGATAAATAACTTTCGATTTGAGAGCAAGGTCAAGTAAACAACGTGGGAAAGTGATGTCACGGAGGACTCCTTAGCACATTTGGCAACCCACAAACTTTGAACAAGGCAGGTTCGTTGTTCGAAACCAAGGGTAAAGTATTTTGCTGAGAAAGTAAAATCGAGTTTCAGATTTGAGCGTAGGTTAAAGTTGGGTGTTTGGGATTAAAATCCCAACATGGGCTAGCGCCCACATGGTAAGTGCTTCAGAGCGCTAAGCAAGAGGAACGGAGTTCAACTCTCGCGAAGGTGTGAAGGCGCATTGATTTTTGGCAAGGCATTAACGATTTTGAAGGTGGTGAAGGTGCATTAATTTTGGCAAAGGCATTAATGATTTTGAAGGTTGCAAAGGCTACGAATTTTGTAAAAAGGTATTTATCTCCAACGCATGGTAATATTTGTTATTACCAAAGTTTTGGTGCATTAAAATCATTTCTGCCATAACTAGGGATTCATAAGGTATTTGTTGGAAATAAATGATTGATGTGTGTGCTTAGGGAGATATAAGGTGTTGAGATATTATTTGTGATTGTTGTGTGTACTTAGGGAGTTATAAGGTGTTGAATTAAATAATTGAAATTGTTGTGTGTACTTGTGGAGTTATAAGGTGTGAAATTAAATAAATAAAAGTATAGGTGCTTGTTGTTTATGTTAATGAAATTAGGGAGTCATAAGGTTGTAAAGTGTTGAACCTGTATATGTCCTAGTGCATGATTTGATTATGAAGTTAAACTAGGAACTTGAGACCTAGTTAATTGCTATCTTGAGTTAGAAGACATGCACATGAGTTAGGGTTTGAAGTTGAAGACAAATTGCTTGATTATGTGCCTTGGCTATTGAGAGGAGGTGGATGGATTAGAAAATCAATTTTATAGATAAAATTGATACTTGAGTTGCATGATTGCTTTAGTGGAGTTCATTGAGAGTATTGTCATTATTGAAGAGGTTTTTTCTATTGCTTGAGGAGATTATTGTTGGTTACTTGTTGAGTAAATTACCACTATTTGAGACCATTGAGGAGATAATTTGCTAGTCACTTGTGGATACATTTGTATTTCATTTTGAGGAGATCATTGTTGGCTATTTGAGAGCTCTTTGCTTGAGGGAGTTGTGCTTGTTTCTTGAGAGATTATTGACATTGCATGAGGAAGATATTATTGAGAACCTATTGCTATCACTTGTGGAGATTGTCCTTGGTTGGTTGAAGTCCTCATTGTTATTACTTGGAGAGGTTTTCATTAGAGAGCTCATTTGCCATACATTTGAGAGTACATTGTTGAGCATTGTTGTTATCCATTTGAGAGTACATTATTGAGCATTTTTGTCATCCATTTGAGATATCATTTATCATACATTGTTGAGATCATTGTGGATCATTGTTATCATCCATTGAAGAGTACATTTCCATTCATTGTTGAGCACATTATTGAGTATTGTCATCATTCATTTGTTATCCATTGTTGAGTTCATCATTGAGCCTTACCTTCGTTGATTTGTGGTTGAGATTTGAGAACTACTTGAGAGTCATTGGTTGAGCCTTTGGGAAGGTTTTTGGGACAAAATTTTTGGACAGATTTGAGACAACTTTTGTGCATGATTGGTTGAGCCTTTGGGAAGGCTTTTGGGACAAAATTTCTAGACAGATTTGAGACAACTTTTGTGCATGATTGGTTGAGCCTTTGGGAAGGCTTTTGGGACAAAATTTATGGACATATTTGAGACAGCTTTTGTGCATGATTGGTTGAGCCTTTTGTGAAGGCTTTTGGGATTGATTTGGGATAGAATTTGCGCGTCATTTGTTGAGCCTTTTGTGAAGGCTTTGAGGATAAATTTGGGATGATATTTGATCAATATTATTTGAGCCTTTTGTGAAGGCTTTCATAATATATTTGGGAGAACATTTGAGCAGGATTTTTTGAGCCTTGTGAGAAGGCATTGAGGCAGATTTGTGAGCTAAAGAGATAGGACAAAAACAAAAAACACATCAACACTAGTTGCCTAGCTGAGTAGATCAGTGGATAGCCTAGTTGAGCAGATTAGTGGATAGCCTAGATGAGAAGATTAGTGGATAGCCTAGCTGAGTAGATCAGTGGAGAGCCTAGCTAAGTAGATTAGTGGATAGCCTAGCTGAGTAGATCAGTGGATAGCCTAGCTGAGCAGATCAGTGGAGAGCCTAGTTGAGCAGATCAATGGAGCCCACTTGAGCAGATCAGGACAACCTAGCTTTGAGTAGATCAAAGTAATCATTTCTATTGAGATAAGGATCTCTATTTATTTATGAAATATTATAAGGAGAATATCTTGTGGACTACCCCACATTGGGGGAACCACGTTAAATATTGTGTCTCAATTATGTGTGATGATTTGTGCACTTGCTTAATATTGTTATCTATGTTATTAATGCACACTGATATATTTGGTTATTGCAATTTAGGACACTAATTGATATTGGTTTGGAAAGAAAGTAAAAAGTGGGCGCTATACTGTTCACTTCCCCTCTCAGTATAAGCTTGTGTTATTCAATTGGTATCAGAGTGGGTTCCTTCAAAAAATCTAACAACTTGAGGGTAGATTCTATAAGAACACAGATGGCTTCATAGAATGGATCATCTACAAGTAAGGCTCCACTGTTTGACGATAACAATTATGCTTTTTGGAGCATGAGAATGAAGAACTACTTGATATCACAGGGATATGAGGTATGGTAGATGGTTGCAAAAGAGTATAAGGTTGAAGGTTATCCTAAGATAGATGAAACTATATAGAGATTAGTTGAGATCAATGCAAAGGCAATGAATTTTATTATGAGTAGGCTTCATGAGACATATTTTGCAAAGGTCATGTTATGTAATTCACCTAATGAAATGTGGACCAAGTTGCAGAATACCTATGAAGGAGATTTCAAGGTAAAGTTGGAAAAACTACAAAATCATAGAAGAAGATTCAAGGAATTTAAAATGAAATATTTTGAAGATACTACAAAGTTTTTACTTTGAGTTGATGAGATTGCTAACACCATGAGAGGCCTAGGATTTGAGATGAAAGAATCTGAAGTTACTCAAAATGTTTTGAGGTAACTTCCCATGAAGTATGATGCAAAGGTTTCAGTTATAGAAGAAATAATGGATATCGAAAAGCTGACGATGGAAGAACTACAAGGAACTCTCACATATTATGAAATGGGGATAGATAAGAATTAGGCTCCAATGAAAGAAATTGCATTCAAGGCTTTAGAGAAAAAGAAAGAGAAATATTCATATATAGATAGAGATTCAGATAATTATGAGGAAGCTAACTTCGTAAAATGGAAAAAGAACTCAAGGAATTATAGGGATATGAAGAAAGTCAAATGCTACAAATGTGGTGATTATGGTCACTATGCAAACAAGTTTCCACATGAAGAAAACAGTGATGATGAAAAATAGGGTCAAAGAATAAAAGAAGAAGGAAAGCATAAACATGACAAAGAGGATAGGTACAAGCAAAGCAAGAAAGATAAGAAGAAAATTTTTCGTAAGACTAAGAAGAATTTCTACATTGAAGAAGTCAATTATGGCTCATATCACAGTGATAGAGATAAGTCAGATGATGAAAAGGAAGAACATCTATTCCTAGGAATAGAAGGTGAGAAAGAGAATAGTGCTTTGTGTGTGGTCAAGAGATCACAGATTAGGATATTGCAATGGCTTCAGTGATAGTGAAGATGAAATAACACATCAAGGAAACACGCATAGTCAAACAATTCATGAGTTTGTTTGCTATAGAAGAAGATAATGATCTTAGTGACAGTGAAGATGAAGAAGATTTTACATTCTTTGGAATAAGTGAAGAAAGACAAGAATACCTACTCCTAGGTATTGAAGTTAAATAACAGGATATATTTATCAAAGAACGACATGAAGAACTCGCTGTAGCCATTGAGCAAGCAAACAGGTACAAGACGGGTCTAGGAATACTAAAATGCTTCAAATAGCTGCACCTACTACAACAATTGCGATAAGAAAAGTTTATTTATGGAAGAAGAAAGTAGCATTTCCAAAAATAGTTCTAGCAACAGTTCTAGTGATAGTGATGATGAAGAAGAGGAATCCACAAAACAAGAAAATAAAATCAATATATTGAAAAAGAAAATCAAAAGGCTTGAAAATAAGGTTCATGAAAATGAAAAGGTCAAAGTAATGCTTAATCGACACATTCAAGGTTTGGAAAAAGAGTTTCAAGAAACAAAAGAGCTTGGCATCACTATTTTTGATCAATTGAAAAAGAAGAAAGAAATATGTTCCATACTTGAGAAGTTTGATTCATCACATGACTCAAAAGGTCAAGACATTTGTGATGAGAAGGAAACATTTATTTTAGAGACAATAGAGATGGATGCCAATTTACTATTTGAAACAAATGAAGAGAAAGAAGAGGAAGGTTCCAATGCACCAAAGGTCTCATATTTTAGGTTTGTGGAATCACACTCAAAAGAAAAGGAAGTTCTAAAATATGAAAGCAAGGAAGAACCTAAGGTTCATGAAGAAAGTTCCAAATCTCCTATGGATCCAAATATTCAGTTTGGATCTTGTTTTGATATAGGTGAATCAAGTTCAAGAGGTAAAGAAATTATTGAAGAAGAAAGCAAGGAAGAAGTTAAGGAAGAATATTTGGATAGCACAAAACCTAGGTGCAAAAATTTTCATGACAAAATTTAATAATTCACCTTTTAAATTTGAATTGGGATATCAAAATGTTTTCATTAGAGAGCTCATTTGCCATACATTTGAGAGTACATTGTTGAGCATTGTTGTTATCCATTTGAGAGTACATTATTGAGCATTGTTGTCATCCATTTGAGAGATAATTTGTCATACATTGTTGAGATCATTGTGGATCATTGTTGTCATCCATTGAAGAGTACATTGCCATTCATTGTTGAGCACATTGTTTAGTATTATCATCATTCATTTGTTATCCATTGTTGAGATCATCATTGAGCCTTGCCTTCATTGATTTGTGGTTGAGATTTGAGTGCTACTTGAAAGTCATTGGTTGAGCCTTTGGGAAGGCTTTTGGGATAGAATTTATGGATAGATTTGAGACAGCTTTTGTGCATGATTGGTTGAGCCTTTGGGAAGTCTTTTGGGATAGAATTTATGGATAGATTTGAGACAACTTTTGTGCATGATTGGTTGAGCCTTTGTGAAGGCTTTTGGGATAGAATTTATGGACATATTTGAGACAAATTTTGTGCATGATTGGTTGAGCCTTTTTTGAAGGCTTTTCGGATAGATTTGTGGACAGATTTGGGACAACATTTGTGCATCATTGGTTGAGCCTTTTGTGAAGGCTTTGAGGACATATTTGGGATGGTATTTGAGAAGGATTGTTTGAGCCTTTTGTGAAGGCTTTGAGAACATATTTGGGACAACATTTGAGCAGGATTAATTGAGCCTTGTGAGAAGGCATTGAGGTAGATTTGTGAGTAGTGAAAGAGACAGGACAAAAACATAAAACACATCAACACCAGTTGCCTAGCTGAGCAGATCAGTGGATAGCCTAGATAAGCAGATCAATGGATAGCCTAGCTAAGCAAATCAGTGGATATCCTAGCTGAGCAGATCAATGGATAGACTAGTTGAGCAGATCAGTGGAGAGCCTAGCTGAGCAGATCAGTGGAGCCCACCTGAGCAGATCAAGACAACCTAGATTTGAGTAGATAAAATTAATCATTTGTATTGGGATAAGTATCCCTATTTCTTTGTGAAATATTATAAGAAGAATATCTTGTGGACTACCCCACATTGGGGGAACCATGTTAAATCTTGTGTCTCAATTGTGTGTGATGATTTGTGCACTTGCTTAATATTGCTATCTATGTTATTAATGCACACTGTTATATTTGGTTATTGCAATTTAGGACGCTAATTGATATTGTTTTGGAAAGAAAGTTAAAAGTGGGCGCTATACTGTTCACCCCCCTCTCGGTATAAGCTTGTGTTCTTCAAAAAACACATATTTTTAAGGGTTATGGGTCCTCTTGTATTGGGGTTTGCATTTGGGATATTTGGTTTGAGAGAAATAACAAAATATTTAAGAAAATGTTCAGGAATAAGATGGTTACTTTCCAAAAAATAAAATTACTTTCCAAAAAATAAAATTAGTTGTTAAAGACCAGAAATTTTTCAGGAATAATATGGTTACTTTCCACAAAATAAAATTAGTTGTTAAATAATTTTCTATTGTATAATATATTTAAGGTTGGGAGAATGTTCATAAGGCTAGGATTTCCTCTTCATGGGATCTTACACCTCTTCATAATTAAGAAATAGATCCAAAAATTATTGCTAGAAAAAATACCTTTTGGTGTTCACCTAGATTTGATTGGCTTAAACTTAATTTTGATGGTGCCACAAAAGGTAACCTAGGAAAGGCAAGAGGAGGTGGAATTATAAGGGACCACTTGGGACAAGTTGTTGTTACCTATGCAAAACCTTATGGGATCTAGACTAACCACTTTGTAGAAACTAAAGCTTTGTATACAGACATCAAATTAATTAAAGAATTGAATATTAAGAAAATTATTATTGAGGGTGATTCTATGAACATTTTAAACTACCCACAGAACAAAAATTTAGCTAATTGGATCATGAGGGAAATCATTGATGATGCTAATATTAGTCTATCCTCTCTTAAGGGAGTGGAAATTATGTTGAGCAAAGTGCAGCAAATAGTATTTTCATTGTTGTCAACACAGTTAGACAGATTTATTGATGCAATGGACAAGATTTTATTGAACAACAAGGTGCAGCCAAAGTACAATGGATAGGATTTCAGTGTTGAGCAAGGTGTTGCAGGAGGATTGTCATTGTTGTCAATACAGTCAGTTAGATCTAATGATGCAATGGACAGGCAGTTTAGAAGTCACTCAGATGCAGAGGATAAAGTTCAGAAGTTAGTCGGATCATGAGTCCTTAAATGATAGATGCACGAAACAGAAAACATAATTCGGAATGAGAAGAAGAAGTCTTCGAACCCGAGATGTCAAGAAGCGGAAAGGTTTTTTGTGAAAACCAAGGCAGTCAGAATAAAAAGTTTTATTTAAAACCATGGATAACAGATTTGAAATGGGTTTTTCTTAAAACCCAAGTTGGCTCTTCGTTTCGTTGAAAAAGATGTCTCGGTGATAAAGATATTTAATTTTAAATATTTAGTTTAACTTTTAAAGGTTTTTTGTGAAAACCAAGGCAGTAAAAATAAAAAGTTTTATTTAAAACCATGGATAACATATTTGAAATGGGTTTTTCTTAAAACCCAAGTTGGCTCTTCGTTTCGTTGAAAAAGATGCCTCGCTGATGAAGATATTTAATTTTAAATATTTAGTTTAAATTTTATTTTATTTAAAATTTAAATTAAATTAAAAGGGCCGACATGTTACTATTTCGTGGCAATAAGCTACAGGAAAGTGACGAAGGTGGAAGAAGTGTTTGAGGCCGACAAAGTTAAATTTGGGCCGACGGATTTTAGGGTTTGGCAGCTGACAAATTCTAGGGTTTCTCAACCGACATTCTTTTAGGGTTTGTTCCTAAAAATTCTTCTATAAAAGCAAGGGTACTTCGAGTTTGAAAAGGGGGGTGTAAAGATAAAGTACGAATGCGAGCATAGTGTTTGTGAAAGTGAAGTTCGTGTTGAGCAGAGAGCAGAATGTGAAACGACACAGAGTGTGCGAAGCGTGTGCGCAGAGAAAGTAGAGTGTGCAGAGAAACGCGAAGGGCAAAGTTGATTGCAAAGTCTGGCTGTAGCAATGCAGCAAACTGTGTGAAGTGATTGTGCAAGAGAGAGCATAGTGCATAGAGATTGCAAAGGTGATGTAGACCAGTTAGAGTCTTGTAATAACAAAGGTATATGTCAAACATTTTTTTTATTCAATATTGAAGTCCAGTTGGTGCTGGCAAATTAAGGGGTTGGTGCCTCTTTCCAGTTGGTGCTGGTAAACAATTTGTCCAGTTGGTGTTGGCAAATTAAGGGGTTGGTGCCTCTTTCCAGTAGGTGCTGGTAAAATAGGAGTTGGTGCTCCATTCTGTTGAAGCAGATAAAGTTAAGGGGTTGGTGCTCCTTCCAGTTGGTGCTGGTAAAGGATTATGTAAAGTTGTAGCTTTGCATTGACTGGATTTGGATGGTAGTCCAAGCAGTCTTTTTGAGGAGTAGCCACATTGGTGAACCTCGTTAAAATGTTGTGTTATGTGTGATGCTTTATTGATGCATTTAGTATCTCTTTTATCTGCTTTAAACTGTTGTTGGTTTTATAATCTAATTGTTTTAGAAGTTTTTAAAGAACACACTGATTCACCCCCCTCTCAGTGTCATTGTGATTACAACAAATTATTCATATCTATAAGGAATGCAATGGGATAACCAACTAGTTAGCAAATAAGGGTGTTGAGAGTCATCATCTTATTGTTTGGAGGGAAGATCTTCTTGATTCCTTGAACTCTATTATTAATAAGGATAAATATCATGTTAGTAATTTTGAAAACACTAATTAATAGTAAAATTAAACATGGGAAGAATAGTATTAGATCCCATAATTATTTTGTAGTTATTAACAAGTTGATGTCCAACCTTTGTTGTTATAGGTTTTCTTTTTGTTGGTTTTTACAATTTTAGGAGAGAGTTAGCATGTTTAATAAGATTCTCGAGATCCTTTGTTTCATTTGGAGGTTTATGTTTGTCTAGGTTTCAATGGAGATTCAGTTCCATTGTTATGGATGAAGGATCTCTAGGAAATATTGGAATGCAAAAGCAATCCATTTTTTTGTTATGCAATTGTTTAGTTGTTTTTGTTTTGTCTAATTCATACTAAATAGGTAGTCTATGAAGAATAAATAGTCAATTGAGGATGATTATTCCATTGAGAAGTAGGGGAAAGCCAAGGTGGAAACGACTGTTCTACATAAGAAAACAATTTAGATGTCAAGGGATATGAAGAGTGTTGAGCCAACAGAGTAATCAACTAACTTTAGCTCCATTTCAAAGTTTTAAGAAATTGAAATCAGGATTAATCATCAAGAGAGGACCTGAATAATATTATGGACAATATGAAAGATCATTTGGATGTTCTCTACTAAGATTAGGATGCTTAAAATAAGTTGTTTAGGCCCAAATTAACAAGGGGGAGGACTAAAACTTTTGGCCCTATTTTGGATGATATCTATTTTGAGTCCATTGTAGATGCTTTTATACAATTTTTTTATTTAGGTCATTAATTGAAGTAGTATAAGCAAAGTTAAATGAATCAATGCTTTAGTTTCTAGATAAAACATTTTGGTTGTTTTTCATTTTATTTGTCTCATGATGCAGTTACATGTTCATTTTGTCCAGGAGACTTCAATTATAAAAAATATTGGGGCCCTTTAAAAAAAATTTTATTTTCAACCTTTAATAAAAATATTATACACAATAAATTATATTAGGACAAATCATCTTACAATTAAATTCATTTTATCACAATAAAATTTATAACATATTATTTTTCTTGAATAAATAATAAAGATCAAAGTCCTAAGCATGGTGTATAACCCTACTCCCAAGTACTTGAACCTTGGACCTCCTATTTGGTGTAATACAAATAATATATTATGATAAATTAAGCCATGAATGTTATTAAATATAAAAATTAAAATTTTGATGATTAAAGTATATTGAACTTGAAAAATACTATATCTTATATATATTAAAAAGGCATAAAGGTACTTAAGACTAAGTGAAATAAAAGTTAATATAATGTTTTCATCCACGGGCATTACATCAACAAAATCTATAAGAAACGTCCTTTTTTGTGTGTCTATATATAGAATATGAATTTTTAATCCATATTTTGTTAGAATTAGATGGAATAAATTATCAAAATTGAAATTAGTAGATTAACGCATTTTTGATGATACAAACTTTTTTTTTAATAAGTTATGTGTGGCTTTTATTGGGGGGCACTTCCATTACAAAATCAAAACATTACATTGCTCTCATTATATTTCTATCAAATTAATTAAATCATATCCAACTTATCTTTCTATCAAAAATATACTTCATATGTTGGAAATTTTGAGTAAGTTTTGTTGTCATTGATGTCAAAGGAATATTGGTTTAATGTCGTCATCATTAAGGACATCAAGTGGTTTTTCCAAAAGCAAGAAGGTCTTGGAAATGAATAGGATATAATATTTATTTTTAATATTATATACCTAAAAAGGGCCCAAAGGTTGAAAACCCGAGAAAGGAGAAGCAAGCTTGAATTAAATAATAATATTTTATTATTATAATATTTCGGGCCAAATAACAAGGTGAAGAAAAATGAAGTCCAAATTGAAAAGACCCATGAGCAATTTTCAAAGGTTTAATTTAAATTAAAATATTTTAATCTTTGATTAAAATTTTAATTTAAATTAATAAGGAAGGCAAAGGTTTTAATTTAATATTTAAATAAATTAAATTCAAATTTTTAAATTCAGAAAAAGGGTCGACGTGAGAAATCAAAAGGTGATTAAGTATTTATATAGGAAATGTTTTCTATTTCCTAAGTCTCCTATCACACCTTCGAATGTGAATATCGAGCACTACGTTTGAGAAGAGGACAATTCGAATTTCAAAGTGCTTGGAGGGAAAACCAAACAACAAAGCTCATGTGGTGGTTTGACTTCCCACCGATGGTGGTAGCGCAGATGGTAGTTGGGAATGCGTTAAGGTTTGCATGGAGGAGATCGCGGTTCGATCCACGCGATCGACATTTTGGAGGAAGAGCCATCATTCATTTTTCTTGGCATTTTGTGAGGTGGTAGGATTAAGTTGGATAGCGTGCGCATTAAGTTTCACATGGGCGCGCAACCCACTTGGTGGCCTAGCTTGGAGCTAAGGTATTGGGAGAGCATAAGTCACATGGTCGAATCTACCAAAGCTCTTTTTGTGGGCAGAACAAACAAGAGGTATGTCATTCGATTTTTGGTGTTGAAATTTGAGCGCTTTGAGATTATAGTGGATGTTAAGAGCTTAGGGGAGTTATAAGGTAAAGAAAAATTAAAATATTTTTATTTTGATTTTTGGGTGATTGAAGATTATAAGGTGTATAAGGACTTTTCTATGCATGTTGTTAAGTGTTGTGTTATGATGAAATTGTTGAATTAAAATTGTGAGTTTGGAGATTATAAGGTGTATAAGGACTTTGCTATACATGTTGTTAAGTGTAGTGTTATGGTGAAATTATTAAGTTGAATATTGTGAGTTTGGAGATTATAAGGTGTACAAAAGGATTTATTATTTTGTATGAAAAATAATCTTTGAGAAAATTATTTTGTGGGGATCTTGAGAGAGGTTGTGGTAACCTAACCCTAGTATTGGTAAAGAAAAAATTGATTGTGGTTAAGACAGGTTTTGAAGACATATCTCCATCAAAATAAAAGGTATGGGTACATCTTCCTTGTGAGCAAAATATTATTGGATTGGATGTAGTGAATGCTAAGTTGGAGTGAAAAGGATTGTTTGATAAGCATTGTTGAGTTTGGTATTGAGATATCCAATATTGATTGATGAAGGTTTTTCTGGAATAAAGGTTGATGATAGAAACCTTGTTTGATAAGCATTGTTGGAAATATTGAGTAAGCCTTCATGTGCATGATTAGGGTTTGTGAAATATCATGAGTATCATTGTTATGTGAGGTTTTTTTGATAAGCATTGTTGAATAAGCATTCATTGAGTGTTTGGTTGAGAGAAGTTGATTGAGCTTGGTTGAGTGGAAGTTCAAGTTCTGTGAAACAAATTGTTCTATATTTTGAATTGATTTGAGAAAGAGTTTGGAAGTGATTGAGTGTTTGTGAGTAAGAAGCATATTGAGTCTCTAACAATTCTCTATATGTTTCTGTGGTAAAAAGAGATATTGAAAGTGATTGAGCATTATTGTGAGTAAGAAGCATATTGAGTCTCTAACAATTCTCTATATGTTTTTGTGGTAAAAAGAGAGATTGGAAAGTGTTTGAGCATTATTGTGAGTAAGAAGATATTGAGTCTCTAACAATTATTTAGATGTTTTTGAGATTGGACAAGTTCTAGTGAGGACTTGTTGAGCATATTTGAGGTAAGTCTTGGTGAAGACTTGTTGAGCAGATTGGACAAGTTCTAGTGAGGACTTGTTGAGCAGATTTGAGGTAAGTCTTGGTGAAGACTTGTTGAGAAGATTGGACAAGTTCTAGTGAGGATTTGTTGAGAAGATTTGTGCTAAACCAAAGGACTATGTTTAGTGTAGATTTGAGGATAGATTTTGAGATGATTTGTGCTAGACTGAAGGACTATGTTTAGTGCAGATTTGAGGATAGAGATTGAGCATATTTGTGCTAGACTGAAGGACTATGTTTAGTGTAATTTTGAGGATAGAGATTGAGCATATTTGTTGACATAGATCAGAGAATGTTAGTATCAGATAGGATAGAGATACATTAGCTAGGGTAGTGAGGATAGGTAGTCTAGTGAGGACAGAGTATTTAGTGGATAGAGATTTAGCCAATGTAGTGGAGGTAGAGTTTTCTAGAATGATTAGTTAGAGAAAAGTGAGATAGGAGTGAGAGCAAGCTTTGGAGGTGACAGAGTATAGAGGATGATAGTCTCCAATGGATAGAGGTCCATTAGCTAGGGTAGTGAAGATAGGTCTTTTGAGTGAGGACAGGAGTCTTTAGTGGATAGAGATCCATTAGCTAGTGTAGTGGAGGTAGCAGTTCTTCTAGAAGATCACTAGCCAGAGCAAAGGAGAAAGGAGTTCTCCTATGGATAGATACCGAAGCAGAGATCCATAAACTTGATTAGGGGATTGGTGTCTCCTTTGGACAGAGGTCCATAAACATTGTAATAGGGAAAGGATTCCCAAGAGATTTGTTGAGAAAATTTTAGTGAAATATTTTCTCCGTGGAGTAGCCCACATTGGGTGAACCACGTTAAATTGGTGTCTCTATTGTGTGTGGTGATTTGTGCATTGCTTTGATTACTGCTATTGATATTTCCATTGATATATTGCATAATATTGTTTGGGAAATAAAAGTAAAAAGTGGTCTTATACTGTTCACCCCCCTCTCAGTATAAGCTTGTGTTCTTCAATTGGTATCAGAGCGGGTTCCTTCGAAAGAGTTTAACAACTTGAAGGAAAAGCTTACAAGAACACAGATGGATTCTCAGAGTGGATCCTCAGGAAATTCAGCACCATTGTTCGATGGGAACAATTATACACTATGGAGCACAAGGATGAAGTTTCATCTAATGGCACTTGGAAATGAAGTATGGGAAGTAGTTGAAAATGGATACACACCACCGAAAACTCCACCTACAGATAAATATGGTAAGCTTCTACATCATTACAATTCAAGAGCAATGAATGCAATTCAAAAGGGCTTACGTGAAACAAAGTTTATAAATATTATGCATTGCAAATCAGCAAAGGAAATTTGGGATAAGTTGCAAGGCATATATGAAGGAGATAAAAAGGTCAAAAGGGTAAAATTGCAAAATTTCAAGAGAGCATTTGAAGACCTAAAAATGAAGGATGAGGAAAACATTACGGGATATCTACTTCATGTGGATGAGGTTGTTAACTCCATGCAAGGACTTGGGCTTGAAGTTACAGAACCTGATGTGTGTGATAAAATTCTAAGGTCACTTCCAAAAAGGTTTAGTGAAAATATTTCAGCAATAGAAGAGTCGAAAGATATTGATATTTTGACAAGGGATGAATTACATGGCATTCTCACAGCATTTGAGATAAGAACAAAAGAGGAACCTATTCCCCAGAAGGAAGCAACCTTCAAAGTTACTAAGAAGACAAAGGGTAAGAAGTCAGATTCGAGCAATGAGTCATCTAGTGATGAAGAAGCAAACTATGGCAGAAGGAACAAGGATCCAAGAAAGTTTAAAGGTACAAAATCTGTTAGATGTTTCAATTGTGGAAAGTATGGTCACTATGCATCTGATTGTCAAGAAGCTGGAAATAGCAATGATGAAGAGAAACAGGATCATAAGAATAGGGAAACAGAAAAACACAGGTACTAAAAGAAAAGCAAGGATGGACAAGGCAAGCAAGGAAAGAAGTTCTTCCAAAGGCAAAAGAAGAGTTTCTATGCAGACAAAGCAAGTAAGTACTCAAGTGATAGTGATGATAGTTCCTCAGATAATGATAAATATGAAGTTCTATTTCTAAAAAAATAAAAATAAATGGTTAAGAAAAGGTCACCAATAATTCTCAAGTGTTTTAGATGTGGAAATTTTGGTCATATTGAAGATAGTTGTACAAAGAATGGATTCAGTTTCAGTGATGATGAATATGAAGATACACTTGAAGGACCAGAAGAGAATCTTCTTATGGCATTAGAAGAAGAAGGAGGTGATCCTACAGAAGACAAGTCATAAAAGAATGAAGATGTTTTCAAAGGTAAACAAATAGAGGAAGAATCAGAAATAGGAGAAGTTGATCTTGAAGGTGAACTTATTTATGCCCTTAATGCATTAAAGGAGGTAAGAAAGCAAAACTCCAAACTTAAGCTTCAGTTTCAAGAATGTGATGAAGAGAAAGGAAAGCTTATAGAGGATCTAAATAAGTCAATGGCTAAGACAAGGAGAGTCAAAGATAAGTTAGAAGCAAAAGTTTTAGAATGTGAAAAGTTAGAGCATGAGGTGGCTCTACTAAGGAAAGAAGTAAAATATTCTAAGGACAGGTTACACAAGTTTGGAAGAAGCTCAAAGAATTTGGATAAGATTATCAAGACACAAAAACCTACATCAAGCAAGATAGGTCTTGGTTTTGAATAGGCACAAAAGAAACAAGGAGAGGAGTCAACCTCAAGTTCTGAAGAAGAAGAAACTTCAGAAGAAGAGAGTGTAAGAGAGAGTGAGACTTCTGAGGATGAGTTGGACAACAGGAAGTTCAACAAGGAAAGGAACAATGCACAAATGAGGAACATATGGAACAGGAACCAGCACATGGTAAAAGAAACTAGGAGACCAATGGGGTCAAGGCAAGGTAGGTTCAATGGAAGATGTTTCTCATGTCATAGGTTTGGGCACAAAGCTTCTCAGTGCAGGACACATGAAAGACAAGAATATGGAAATTTTAGAAACAGGTAACTTTTTCAAGGGTATTGCTACTCTTGTAATCAGTTTGGTCACAAGGCAGTAAATTGTAGGGTTCATGATAGGAATGGATATGGCTTCACCAAGAGAATCCCCAAGACATTTGCACCTTTAAGGAATAACAAAATTAAGTGTTATAAGTGCAATAATGATGGGCACACAACAAAGTGGTGTAGAGCAAAAATTCCAGAGACAAGCAAGAACAGGAATAGTCAGAGGAATCAAAAGAATCAGTTGAGGAAGAAAGTGGACAAAGGTAAATATCAGTGTATTCTAGGAGTAGAAATACTCCCACCCCATAATTAATCACCTCAAGAGGAGGTGGGGGAGGGGCTAAGCTAAGAGTCTCATTCTTAGCCCCGAGCCCCAAAGGTGACCCTTTGCCATTGATGACAAAGGGGGAGAGATTTGAGTTAGGGGGAGAGCATTCAGTCAAGGGGAGCAGTTTCTCAAGGAAAGCAGCTTTTGAAAAAAAAAAGGAATGGTAAAAATAAAGGGGTTGCCATCAATGACAAAGGGGGAGATTGTTGGAAATTTTGAGTAAGTTTTGTTGTCATTGATGTCAAAAGAATATTGGTTTAATGTCATCATCATTAAGGACATCAAGTGGTTTTTCCAAAAGCAAGAAGGTCTTGGAAATGAATAGGATATAATATTTATTTTTAATATTATATGCCTAAAAAGGGCCCAAAGGTTGAAAACCCGAGAAAGGAGAAGCAAGCTTGAATTAAATAATAATATTTTATTATTATAATATTTCGAGCCAAATAACAAGGTGAAGAAAAATGAAGTCCAAATTGAAAAGACCCATGAGCAATTTTCAAAGGTTTAATTTAAATTAAAATATTTTAATCTTTGATTAAAATTTTAATTTAAATTAATAAGGAAGGCAAAGGTTTTAATTTAATATTTAAATAAATTAAATTCAAATTTTTAAATTCAAAAAAAGGGTTGATGTGAGAAATCAAAAGGTGATTAAGTATTTATATAGGAAATATTTTCTATTTCCTAAGTTCCCATCACACCTTCGAATGCGAATATCGAGCGTTGCATTTGAGAAGAGGACAATTCAAATTTCAAAGTGCTTGGAGGGAAAACCAAACAATAAAGCTCACGTGGTGGTTTGACTTCCCACCGATGGTGGTAGTGCAGATGATAGTTGGGAATGCATTAAGGTTTGCATGGAGGAGATCATGGTTCGATCCACATGATCGATGTTTTGGAGGAAGAGCCATCATTCATTTTGCTTGGCATTTCGTGAGGTGGTAGGATTAAGTTGGACAACATGCACATTAAGTTTCACGTGGGCGTGCAGCCCACTTGGTGGCCTAGCTTGGAGCTAAGGCATTGGGAGAGCATAAGTCATGTGGTCAAATCCACCAAAGCTCTTTTTATGGGTAAGAACAAACAAGAGGTATGTCATTTGATTTTTGGTGTTGAAATTTGAGCGCTTTGAGATTATAGTGGATGTTAAGAGCTTAGGGGAGTTATAAGGTAAAGAAAAATTAAAATATTTTTATTTTTATTTTTGGGTGATTGAAGATTATAAGGTGTATAAGGACTTTGCTATGCATGTTGTTAAGTGTTGTGTTATGATGAAATTGTTGAATTAAAATTGTGATTTTGGAGATTATAAGGTGTATAAGGACTTTGCTATACATGTTGTTAAGTGTAGTGTTATGGTGAAATTATTAAGTTGAATATTGTGAGTTTGGAGATTATAAGGTGTACAAAAGGATTTATTATTTTGTATGAAAAATAATCTTTGAGAAAATTATTTTGTGGGGATCTTGAGAGAGGTTGTGGTAACCTAACCCTAGTATTGGTAAAGAAAAATTTGATTGTGGTTAAGACAGGTTTTGAAGACATATCTCCATCAAAATAAAAGGTATGGGTACATCTTCCTTGTGAGAAAAATATTATTGGATTGGATGTAGTGAATGCTAAGTTGGAGTGAAAAGGATTGTTTGATAAGCATTGTTGAGTTTGGTATTGAGATATCCAATATTGATTGATGAAGGTTTTTCTAGAATAAAGGTTGATGATAGAAACCTTGTTTGATAAGCATTGTTGGAAATATTGAGTAAGCCTTCATGTGCATGATTAGGGTTTGTAAAAGATCATGAGTATCATTGTTATGTGAGGTTTGTTTGATAAGCATTGTTGAATAAGCATTCATTGAGTGTTTGGTTGAGAGAAGTTGATTGAGCTTGGCTGAGTGGAAGTTCAAGTTCTGTGAAACAAATTGTTCTATATTCTGAATTGATTTGAGAAAGAGTTTGGAAGTGATTGAGTGTTTGTGAGTAAGAAGCATATTGAGTCTCTAACAATTCTCTATATGTTTCTGTGGTAAAAAGAGAGATTGAAAGTGATTGAGCATTATTGTGAGTAAGAAGAATATTGAGTCTCTAACAATTCTCTATATGTTTATGTGATATTGACAAGTTCTAGTGAGGACTTATTGTGATTAAGAAGCATATTGAGTCTCTAACAATTCTCTATATGTTTCTATGAGATTGGAAAAGTTCTAGTGAGGACTTGTTGAGTAGATTTGAGGTAAGTCTTTGTGAAGACTTGTTGAGCAGATTGGACAAGTTCTAGTGAGGACTTGTTGAGCAGATTTGAGGTAAGTCTTGATGAAGACTTGTTGAGTAGATTAGATAAGTTCTAGTGAGGACTTGTTAAGAAGATTTGTGCTAGATTGAAGGACTATGTTTAGTGCATATTTGAGGATAGATTTTGAGCAGATTTGTGCTAGATCAAAGGACTATGTTTAGTGCATATTTGAGGATAGAGATTGAGCAGATTTGTGCTAGACCGAAGGACCGTGTTTAGTGTAGATTTGAGATAGAGTTGAGAGCAAGCTTTGGAGGTGACAGAGTATAGAGGATGACAGTCTCCAGTGGATAGAGGTCCATTAGCCAAGGCAGTGAGGACAAGTCTTTTGAGTGAGGACATGAGTCTTCAGTGGATAGAGATCCATTAGCCAATGCAGTGGAGGCAATAGTTCTTCTAGAAGATCACCAACCAGAGCAAAGGAGAAAGGAGTTCTCCTATGGATAGAGATCCACAAACTAGCTAGGGATATTGGTGTCTCTCGTGGATAAAGATCCATGAACTTGATTAGGGGATTGGTGTCTCCTTTGGATAGAGGTCCATAAATATTGTAATAGGGAAAGGATTCCCAAGAGATTTGTTGAGAAAATTTTAGTGAAATATTTTCTCCATGGAGTAGCCCACATTGGGTGAACCACGTTAAATTGGTGTCTCAATTGTGTGTGGTGATTTGTGCATTGCTTTGATTACTGCTATTGATATTACCATTGATATATTGCATAATATTGTTTGGGAAAGAAAAGTAAAATGTGGTCTTATATTGTTCACCCCCACTCAATATAAGCTTGTGTTCTTCATCATATGCCTTTCTTATCAAAGAAATTTTCCATCTTCCTCACTATTAAGTTTCCATAATAAACTCCTTTATATCATTTCATACAAATGCCTTTAAAAATTTAACCTTTATCAAGATAAAATTCAATATCGTTAATGGCTAAAATATTTGTTGCCCATTTCCATATTGATAAATATAAATATATTGTCTATAACAACTTGAGAGTTTCATAATACCTTTTTTATAGGGTTTTTATTCATGCCCCTAATATTCCAAGATATTATTTTCATTGTTATTTTTTATTTTTATTTTTGACTTTAGCCCTACTTCTTGTTAACACTTGCAATATTTGCTTTTGTTTTCCTATATCAATATCCCTTTGGGTTTCTTTCTCTTTGTTTTTGCTTCTTGGGTCTTCCTCTATTTTTTTCATTTCCACCAATACTTTCATCTTCATAAATATCTTCAATATTCTCACACTACTCAAATTAAGACTTATCATCTATATGTTTGTCTTGTTGTGAAGGATTTTGCAGAGCAAGGAATAACCTTGAAAGCATATTCTTCTTAATATTGCCTTGGAAACCCTAAAGTGCAAGGACATTCTTCCAAAACAATTGCCTTCTTATTCTTTCCTAAAAATCCTAAATTATTACCAAATTCCTCCATCCTCATTTATTTATTATGTCGCTCTTGAAACCCTAAAGTGCAAGGGATAACCTCTATATCACTTACACTTTTATTACAAGAAGAAAATTCTATACTAGTTGAGAAAAATGAACATGATTTACCTAGAAAGATCTTGACCTCGTCTACAATATTTGTGTTAGTATTTTCCTCTACATATTCCTTTGCACATTTAATTCATTCTAAACTTAAACTTACATATTCCTTATTTATTTCTTCTAATGGTTGATCTAAGTGAGCTATGGTGGTATTTTCCATAAGATGTTGTAGATAGACTTTATTTGCCCCTTATTTAGGAGTGGGATATCCTTGATATAGTCTATATTCTATTAATGAATGGTTTCCTTGCTTTGCCTTGAAGTTCATCTCATGATAAAAATATTTGTTGGGTGCCAAACACTGGTTAAATTTGTCCTATATATGTCACAGAACTCGCATTTAAATTGTCAAACCAGGGAGCTCGTAGACTTTTGAAGTGCCACGGTTGAGACTGCTCACACTAGTTGAGATGAATCCATTCAACTATCATTGGGGGTTTTTGTAAAACAACAATTGATTTATCCACACCAATAAAGCTCATGCATAAATAAAATACGTAAAGATAAACACACCACTCTAAAATCTGTAAATACACCTACGTAATTAAAAAGAACACCATTCAAAAGCGGATAAATTTAATCTAAGAAATAAACATACTATCATGCATAATTAAACCTATGAAAATAACTAAGAGCAGGGGAGGAATACTGGCTTGGAGTGGGCCCGAGCTCCAGCAGATCCCGCCCAACAAATCATGAAGACAATGTGCAAATAAAGAATGCTCAAGATTTTATTAACAGTGTAGTGAAATATTACATGCGATAATATTCTATGAAATAATGCCTCCTCTACTACAGAGAAGTCCATGTGTTTATATAACACACACAAGACTTCTTGTTGCAATTCTATTAGAATATGCATCTCGGTTACAGTCTAAACTAGGACAGTTCATTTACTGTAACCAATGCACGATAATCAGCTCTTGCTTCATTTCTTAGAAATCAGACGATTTATGCTTCATGAGTGGTTACGTGTTCATCCACTCTAATTGGGATAGCTCATTCATTCAATGGTTTCCCATGAATGACGTGGAATGATGGTCAATGGGGTCCTTCTCTAGCCGTTTGGTCAACATGCATAATTCGAGTGCCTACTTGAGTAAGGTGCCTACTTGAGTCAGGCACCTACCTCAGTAAGACGCCTACCTCAGTAAGGTGCCTACTTGAGTAAGGCGTCTGCCTTAGTAAGGTGCCTACTTGAGTAAGGTTCCTACTTTATTAAGGTGCCTACTTCAGTAAGGCACCTACTTGAGTAAGGCACCTACCTCAGTAAGGTGCCTACTTGAGTAAGGTGCCTACTTTAGTATGCCTTAGTCTATTTGAGTGGAATCATGCCAGGTCCATGTAGGACCTCGACTGAGCAAAAGATGACAAAATCAGGCGAATAACTACACAAAACACACTTCATGCATAAATTAGATAATACACATGATTTCATTAAATAAATACATAATGTTTCATAAAAATATACAACTCATGATATATTGCCACGCAAAAACCATTAGTACTTATACAAAAATATGAGCATATCTGGTGCTCATCATCCCCCCATGCCTAATATGTGCCATGCCCTCGTGGCACCTAAAACCGGTAATTACCTCCTTCTCATAGGCCACTTCTCCCTATTTATTTTTCTTACTAGTGGCCTTGGCTTTCCCTTCAGTCTGAGGCTTTCATTTCTACTACGGGGCACTGGTTTATTGTGGGGCATTCTTAGGTTGTGCTGACCTTTGGCTACACTAGATTTCAGCTATGCTAGGTTGGCCTTCATTCTACGTCAGCTTCCTAGTGTGCAGGATATGCCTCCCTATCATGCTTGGCCCAACACGTATGTTGGGTGCTACTACCACAGTTGTTTCTCCCTTATGTAAGGCCACCTTTGCTTCCTGCCATAGGTCAGCGAGTTGAGGGCATAACTCTCTGAAGGTAATGTTGGAATCACCCCTATTTTTAATTACCATGATAGCCTTGTACAACCAAAGTTCTTTAGGGGTGAGACCAACATTTTCCTCTGTGATCATTGTTGCCTCTACCTCTGGTCCATATATCCCTCATATTTCCAACCATTTCCTTATCTTGGAAGGTCAACCCTGTGATGAACCATAGATTTCCCAAAATTGGTCGTCCATGGTAGGGTCCACATAGATACCAGACCCTCTTTCGGCCTTCTTGGCAGCTTTCCTAGCTGCCTTTGCCACCTCGAACTCCTCATGGATATTTTCAAATTTTTATTTTTGTTTGGTGAAGGCCTGCATGCCTTCTTCCCATTATTCATCCGAGTGGGGGTTCGGTTCGATGAATGTAACTTTGGCCTTTCTTTTGGCCCTCTTCTATGATGTTTGAGGTGCCTTCCCCTACAATGGCCTGCATGGGGATATCTTCCTTTCTTAGTGGGAGGTGCCTCCCTATTAGAGGCTCCGAGAATCTGCCCTTCTAATCTTAGGTCCCCTGCTTCTTGTTTACCCTACACTTGCTCCTCTTGTTCTTTATGTAGTGGTACCTCAATTTTGGGTACCTAGCACTCTGAAGAGTCCTTCTTGACCTTAGGTTTAGGGTTTTACCCTTGGTCCTACCCTAAGGGCTCCTAATTGTTGTCAATATCAATAACAGGGGTTTCTGTTTGAAAAATAGAATTCCCCTATTCTTCTGCAGTCACTCTATCAGAGGTGCATGAACCCTCTCCTACCTCTAATTCCTCATTTAGGGCATCTAACCTGACTACCCCGAATGAGAATACCCTCTCTAGCAAGGTTGGAGAGTTCATGGGTACCTCAATTGCCCAATCTGTTTGGGTAGAGGTGTCTCACCTCTTAATCGCCCTGGTCTACGACTGTTGGTTCTCTACCTTGAGCTTATGGATTAGTTGTTGTAGTTGGGCGATGTTGGCCTCCTACCTCTGAATATTTCTCACCATCATCTCCTTATACTCCTCGAATAGTGCCTACGTCATGAAATTCTTATTTTGTCCAGTGCGGCCCTCTCCCATTGGCACCTCAAACTATTGTTGTAGGCTTTTCGAAGGTTGTGGGTCTTGTGGACTATGAGCAACCAAATTTTGTAGGGTTTGGGCTATAAATCCAAGCTCTGCATCTTCCTCTTCTTCCTCACTCAAGAGGATTAGACACCGCAGGCATCTCCAACCACATATGTGCTCTGTCCATCATGTTGTGGGTTCGGGATGGAGGATTTTGGCCTATCCTTCATATAATTGGGCAGAGAATTTTTCCCTTCCTCCGCAGCATCTAGTGAAAATTAGGGTTGCTCCCCTTTGGTCATTCCCCCTAGTTCAATATCATATTCAACCTCTAATACCGCCTACTCCTGTGCATTAGAATGTTAGGCCCTAATTTCTTCGATCGCTATTTGTAATTCAGCCTCTTGCTCTACTTCGACTACCACCTACTCTCGCACACTAGAGTGTTCTACCCTTATCACTGATGAGCTTCCCTTATGTTCTCTAGCATGGCGTATCAGGGCAGTAATTATTCTATGGTGGGCTAGGGCAGAGGATGCCCCTCTCTAGTATCATGATGCCTCATCCTATAGGGCATTTTCCAAGTAGAACGAGATGTTAATTTCTCACCCATGCACCAGGTGGTTCAGGAACTGCATATGGTTCACGTTCAGGTGTGAATACTTCCCTATGCATGTGAAGTATCTCACAACCTGCTCAAAGAGCTTCCTTAGGTGCATAGGGAGTCCTTGTTTTGGGAGCCCCCCATGGTCACATCAGATGTTCCTCTATCCGAGCAATAATTTTGTGCACTATTTTGTCATGCCATCCTTGTATGTGCATTCCCCAGTGAGGGGGAGACCGGTGACATGAGCAATGTGCTCTAGGGTGATTGGAATCTCCAGTTCACACAATCGGGTAACTCCTCCACTCATAGCAACATCAAACTCCTTTGCTACCTCTATGTCCTGGTCTTGGCTGACCAGGCGATAGTAATTCATCCACCCGACCGCTTTGAACTGTTTGCGGACTTCTCACTTAATCCCCTTAGTTTTGCTAGGCTCATGCTTTTTAAGCACATGATTCTTCGAACATCCTCCCATGGTGAATTATCTATTGATTTTTACTGGCTTGATGCCCTATTCTTAGTAAGGCACCTTCTTATAGACTTAGGCGCCTAACTCTGGAAATTGTTTTTGCATTGGGGTTGGTAGGGTATGCCACCCGAATTGATTTTTGATACGATGTATTAGGCATGAGGGGTGAATTCAATTCTTGCATCGACATTATTTTTAGAGAAGCATATCATATGAAAAATTACATATATATTTAAAATAAATCATGTGCATACCTGATTGGTCATTTCATGCTACATGGAGTATGCCAATTTGGTACTCGATAATATATTTCCCATGTGCTAATTACGTCACCTTGGGTATTGCAATTCTGGTTCGCTCGAGGTCCTACGCTAAAAATGTGGTGGATCCTATTGGTTCAGGTTGGGATGCATATCTCCTCGATGGTTGGCCTTGGGATGTGCAGAGATCCTATCCAATAATTTTGAAATATTTTTGGGTGCTTTCAGATTTCCATCATGTGAGATGATGGTGTTGGCTTCGACTGCTCCATGTACTACCAAGTTGTGCATGTGCTTTTGAGTCGATCGAGGCACCTGCTTGAGTAAGGCACCGCTTGAGTAAGGTGCCTAGAGTAAGGCACCTACCTTAGTAAGGCACCTACTTGAGTAAGGTGCCTACCTCAGTAAGGCACCTACCTGAGTAAGGTGCCTACCTTAGTAAGGTGCCTACCTTAGTAAGGCGCCTACTTGAGTAAGGCACCTACGTCAGTAAGGCACCGAAGTAAGGTGCCACTTGATCATCTTTTTTTATAAAGAATTCTTCTAGGTGGTGCCTCCTTAGTGGAGTAAGGTGCTTCCATTTTGGGGTAAGACGATAGAGTAAGGCACCTCCCTTCCATAGTAATGCACCAGAGTAAGGTACCTCCCTTCTGGAGTAAGGCACCAGAGTAAGGCACCGGAGTAAGGCACCTCCTTGAAATATATATATATAGAGAGAGAGAGAGTGAAAGAACACCTCTAGGGTGGTGCCTCCTTGGCAGAGTAAGGTGCCTCCATTCTGGGGTAAGGCACTAGAGTAAGGCGTCTCCCTTCTGGAGTAAGGCGCTAGAGTAAGGTGCCTCCCTTTCAAAGTAAGGTACTAGAGTAAGGCACCTCTCTTCTAGAGTAAGATGCCTCCCTTCTGAATTAAGAAACTAGATTAAGGTGCCTCCCTTTCAGGGTCTGTCATCCTCCCACCTAAAAAGTTAGCAGTGACTGACGTGTCCATTGATGCGAGGTTGATCAAGCCTCCTAAAAATTCTCTTCGTACAACATCGATGTCTACTTCATCCAGGCATGGGGGTGCATAATTTTTCCTTTGTGGGGAATTGGTGCCCACCCCATGCTTGGATCAAAATTTCCTAAATATGTAGGTTCATGGATGCTGAGCCGGTCTAGGCCTTGTTACCCAAGATGCCTACTATTCGAGCAATCAGGCCATTTCCCTACAAAATGAAAACGATAAAGAAAATAAAAAATATGTAGTTAAACGCAATCCGTGCCTGTTAGGCCCTAGCTCTCAGGATACCTACAGCTTGCATGCGGGCGTTGTTCTTGCAAAACACATTGTAAGCTAAAAAAATAGGAAACTATGCTAACTTATTTTTGGTGGACACCTCTACGTCCACCATGTTGTTGAGAACTCTAGAAAAATTTACTTGGATGGGGTCTCCCCCATGCCTACTCTAGAATCCACCAATAAGCTTTTGGATGTGTGATACAGATGCAACTGATGGCCATTAGCTATTAGAATGGTGTTGCTACCATCAATTGTCTTGACATGCACGACACCATTTTTGATGATTTCCACCACTTCATATGGTCCCATACACCTTTGCATCAATTTTCCCTTCTATTTTTGGAACCTGGAATCATACAACAGTACCCAATCCCCTTCTTTGAATTATTTCATTTTAATGTGGTAGTCATGCCATTGCTTCCTTTGCCTTTGCATGATTTATGTTCTCTATAGGGCATCCATTTGAAATTTATCCAGCTAGTTCAGCTATCGAATTCATTCCTTATGTGCTTCATCCAGGCTCAGGTCTAGTTCTACCACCATTATGAGCATCTTAACCTCGAACTCAATGGGCATCATTGCATCTTTCTCGTATACCATTCGAAAGGGTGTAAAGCCTATGGTTGATTTCCATGTTGTATTATACGCCCATACTACCTCCGACAATCTTGTAGCCCAATCCTTCCTGTGATGTTGCACAATTTTCATCAGGATGTTCTCGATTTCCCTGTTGGTCACTTCCACCTGCTCATTCGCCTGTGGATGGTAGGGGGTAGTCCTATTGTGTTGAACCCTGTATTGCTCCATCAACTCCTCAATTAGCCTGGAGGTAAATTGGGGCCCTTGGTCCATTGTAATTTCCCTGGGCACCCCAAACCTCATAAAAATATGGGCAAACAAGAATTCAGCCACTGTCCCTTCCTTGGAGTCCCTCAACGCCTGGACTTCAACCCATTTAGTAACGTAGTCTGTGCAGACTAGGATATATCTCCTCTCGACCGAAGGTGGGTTGATGGGTCCCATAAAATCCATGCCCCACTTGTCAAAGGGCTCTATATGCACATGAGGTTGAAGGGGTATTTCATCCCTATGGGTCGACCTACCCATTCTCTGGCATTCATCACACCTACTGGCGTATGTGGCTGCATCTTTGAACAGAGTGGGCCAAAAATACCTAGTCTGTAACACTTTATACGTAGTCCTTCTCCCTAAAAAATGCCCTCCACATGGCTCACTGTGACAGGCCTTGAGTATCTCCAAAAACTCATGCTCTGCTATGCACCTCCTCATGACCTGGTCGGGCCTTATTTTGAATAGGAGGTCATCAATCCATTGAAAGGAAGCACTCTTTTCAATCACCCCTTACTTCTCTCTGTATGAAAGAGTAGGGGATATTATACCAATGGCCAAATAGTTGGCAATGTCTGCATACCACGGTGTCTGTTCATTGATGATGAACAAATGTTCATCCAAGAATTGGTCCTCTACCATTGCGTGGTCTGCTGGTATTAGCGTAGATAGAAAATCTACGACTACGTTATCCTTTCTGGGCTTGTCAACTATGGTAATGTCAAACTCTTGTATTAGAAAAATCCACCTAATGATCCTACCACTGATCACTGGTTTACTCATTAGGTACCTGATGGCCGCATGGTCCGTGTGAACGAACACCTTGTACCCAGTGATATAGTGGTAAAATTTGTTGATAGCATGCACAACTACGAGAAATTATTTCTTTGTTACTATGTAGTTGAGCTCAACCCCTGCTAATTTTTTACTAACATAATAAATGGCGTAGAACTCCTCACCATCCTTATGCCCGAGGACTGCTCCAATTGCATTATTGGATGCATCACAATATATATGAAATGAGACAGCCTAATTGGGGCCCCACAACACCGGGGAAAAAATCAGCTTCTCCTTCAGCGTCTGGAATGTTTCCTCACAATCCTCTATCTAGATGAACTCTACGTCCTTCGTCAGTAGGGTGTGCAATAGTTTGGTGATTTTACTAAAGTCGACGATAAATCGCCTGTAGTACCTGATAGAGCTGAGAAAACTCCTTACTTCCCTCTATGTTTTTGGGCTGGGTAAGTCTTTGATGACTTCTATTTTATTTTGATCAACTTTAATTCCCTCTACCGAGAGATGATGTCCCAACACTATGCCCTCATGCATCATCATGAAGCACTTTTCATTGTTGAGGGATAAGTTGTTCTCTTCGCACCTTTGGAGTACTCGTTCCAAATTCGTCATTGCTTCTTCAAATGTTTCCCCATAAATGGTGAAGTCATCCATATATACCTCAACTGCCTCTCCCATAATATTTAAGAATATGCTAAGCACCACCCTCTGAAAGGTGGTTGGTGCATTGCATAACCCGAAGGGTAACACTCTATAAGCAAAAATTCCCCATGGATAGGTGAACATCATTTTGTCCTGGTCTTCTTCTTCGATCTGAATCTGATTGTACCCACTAAATCCATCCAAAAAGGAGAAGTATTTCCTCCCAGACAGCGTGTCCAACACCTGATCAATGAAGGGAAGTGGAAAGTGATCCTTCTTAGTCGCCTTATTCAGCGATCTGTAATCAATGTAGATCCTCCATTTCCCATTCTTCTTGGGGACCACCACGAGTGGTGACACCCATTCACTATCGAAGATTGGGTAGATGAACCCTATAGACAAGAGCTTTTGTAACTCGGCTTTGATGATTTATTTCATGGTCAGGTTCATCCTTATCTACGACTATCTGACTGGAGTTGCCTATTCTTCAAGGTAAATTTGGTGAGTGCAGATATCTAGGCTGATTCCTTTCATATCCAAATAATCCTAGGAGAATGCTTGCTAGTGCCTAGTTAGGAGCTCCTTCAACTCTGCCAGTTGTGTGGAGGTCAATCCACTACTGACGTTCAACATTCTGCCAGGCTCAATGTCAATTTTCCTGGTGTGGTGGTCCTGAGCATCGACCAATGATGACTCGAGAACTATGAGGGAGGATTCCCCTTGAAGGAATCTCATGATGATGCCATCTTTGTCAGCTTCTTCCTCCAGCTCTATTAATGCCATCACTAGCTGGAGCATAGATAACAAACTATCCTCTTGATTGTCCGATGTGGGTTCTCCCAATGTATCCATGGACTACGTAGGAGGTGATATAGTCAGTCTCTTGACATCCTGGCCATTTGAGATGGTCATGAGTCCATCATGGTAGTTGATGTAGGCATCAGTCATAGCTAACCATGGCCTCCCCAAGATGAGTGGATAACCACCCAGTCCTATTTTAGACTGCAATACTAGGAAATCTACCAGGTATTCCCATGCATCAACTATCATGATGATGTCTTCAAGCATTCCCTCTAGTGCTACAGTTGATCGATCAACCAGTTGCAACACCATCTTGGTGGGTTTCAGGTTTGTGAGCTTCAAATTTTGCATGGTTTCCTATGGTATTATGTTAATGGATGCACCCAGGTCAACTAAGGTGTTAGCCAGTGAATGCCCTTCTATTTTTATGGTCAGCACCGGGCTTCTTGGGTCTGCATATTTGGGATGATATGCATTCCCCATCATCAAGTCGACCAATTTTCCTATGACATTGATGGTTTGTGCCGCTTTACATCCTAGTTTCCTTAGGCACAACTCCTTTATTGCTTTGGTATATATCGAGACGTCTCGGATAGCTTGAAAAAGTGGGATCGTAACTATGAGATTCCTCAAGCTAGAGAGGATGTCAAATTTTGGTTGTGTCGGCTTCCTCTGTTCCTACAACCATTTAGGGAACAAAGCCTCTATTTTCTCAACAAATTTTTCTTCCTCCACCTCTTCTATAAGAGGGGAGTTTCCTATGTTTTCCTCCTCTTCTACCAAGGGAGGTGCTTCTACTCCTAGTTGCTTGCCTGATCTAAGTTGAATAGGATTACAACTAATATGATACATCGGATACATCTCTCCCTCTACTTGGTATGTTGGTTGGTTTACCTTATTATTTGGGTTCACCATTGGCTATGCTGGTAACTATGTAGGTCTTGCCATAGGTAGGGTCGATAAGCCTTGTTGAGGTGGGGCCTATGCCATGTTTTGTGGAGCAGAGTTCCATAGAACGTGGTTCCTCCACTACTACCCAGAATGTTGATATGGCATCCATGGTTGCTGATTGGGGAATGCAGCTCCTGGAGGTACATTCATCCAAGGTGGCGGTCCCCACCATCCCATATTGGGTGGTTGTGGCTGCCCTTGTGGCATATATGGTCCTCCTCCATAGGGCGGACATCCCCGTGGGCATATTCCCCATAGGGAGTTGCTACCAATTTCTTTGATTGCCCATGAAATAGGCTTCACTTACATCAGCATCCTCCTTGGTATTGGGCAACTATGGGCACAGTCAAGTTTTGTGATTCTATTGGCAAACCATGCATACTATGACCTTGTTCTCTGGGCATGCATTCTGAGCATGCTTTCCTCTACATTTTGGATAGAAATAGGTCAACATTGCATCGTTCTCTTGTTTCTTCTTCTCCAGCAAGAGCGTATCCAACTGCAATGCTAGAGAGGATAGCATTTTGCTCTTTAAATCTTCCAACATGTTGCCTATCTCTGTTTTTGTGACCGATGCGATCGCCTTGACTATTCTGGAGGTGGGCTTACCTCTCCTCCGTGAGTAGTTATGACATAATTGTCATATGTCTTCCATCACGTGTTGGTAAACATCTCCTCCTGAAATCATGTTTAGTGCTTCCAATGACTCATTGTTGAGTCCTCTCAAAAAAATACTTTTGAGGGACTTATCACCCAACTTCATGTGAGGGGATCACTACAAGTTGAAATTGAACCTTTCCCAGTATTCTTCCAGGGATTCATCCTCCTTCTGTGTCATGTTGAGGACTTCTTCTCTGGAGTCTCGTGCTCTGCTGAAGTCCTGGTACTGCTCTAGGAAGAGCTTCCTCATTTCTTCCCATGTGGTGATCTGCTTGTTCCCCAACCTGATAAACTAGTGTAGAGATGAATCATCCAATGTTGATGGAAATATTTTCAGCTTTTGAGCATCTGACTTATAGTTGACAGACCTACACGATACATAAAATTTAAACAAAAATAGGTCAAGGTCTTCGGTTGGGTATCCCTTGAAGGTAGGGAGATGGGAAGGGGATATATTCTTCATTTTGGTTTCCCCTACTCCTTCCTCTATCGGGAAGCTAAAACTAGATAAAACTTCTTTAGCAATTTTTTTGGGAAGTGTGGTCTCTAATGCAACTTCTATGGCCTTTCGATCATTCAAAACTTTTTGTATTAGAGCCTCTAAGTCATATGGTGTTACGGTCTGATCCTCTATGACTTTCCACAACAAGGCTTCCTCCGAGGGTGTTCTTTTAAACAATGGATTTCTTGATGATCTATTCTTTCCTAGGTCGATGAGACGAGGAGGCACTTTGCACAAAGTGAGGATGCTCACTCTAGTGGACTGTTGGTGATGATTCGGGAGAATCTAATTCAAACTCTAGGTCTTTGGTTGACTCAAACTTTTTTGATGGGCTCTATCTTATAAAACGACCGTCGGGTCCTCTTTTTCTTGGTGGACTCATACAAGGTCAAATAGAAGGTTTTAAGGGGTAATTTAATCAGTCTACTAGTGATACTTCCCTAGTAATGGTGCCAAAATATTGGGTGCCAAACACTGGTTAAATTTATCCTATATATGTCACAACACTCACATTTAAATTGTCAAACCAAGGAGCTCGTAGACTTTTGAAGTGCCATGGTTGAGACTACTCACACTACCATTTTTGAGATGAATCCATTCAACTATCATTGGGGGTGTTTGTAAAACAACAATTGATTTGTCCACACCAATAAAGCTCATGCATAAATAAAATACGTAAAGATAAACACACCACTCTAAAAGTTGTAAATACACCTACGTAATTAAAAAGCACACCATTCAAAAGCAGATAAATTTAATCTAAGAAATAAACATACTATCATGCATAATTAAACCTATAAAAATAACTAAGAGCAGGGGAGGAATACTGGCTTGGAGTGGGCTCGAGCTCCAATAGATTCTGCCCAACAAATCATGAAGACAACATGCAAATAAAGAACGCTCAAGCTTTTATTAATAGTGCAGTGAAATATTACATGCGATAATGTTCTATGAAATAATGCCTCCTCTACTATAGAGAAGTCTGTGCATTTATATAACACACAGAGGACTTCCTATTGCAGTTTTGTTACAACAGACATCCCAATTATAGTCTAAACTAGGACAGTTCAGTTACTGTAATTGACGTACAATAATTAACTCTTGCATTATTTCCTGGCAATCAGACAATTTTTGCTTCATTACGGTTCTTCTCTGTGAGTGGTTACATGTTCATCCACTCTAACTGGGATAACTTGTTCATTCAATGATTTTCCATAGATGACGTGGAACGGTGGTCAATGGGGTCCTTCTCCAATCGTTTGGTCAACACGCATAATTCGAATGCCTGCTTGAGTAAGGTGCATACTTGAGTTAGACGCCTACCTCAGTAAGGCACCTACTTGAGTAAGGTGCCTACCTCAGTAAGGCACCTACTTCAGTAAGGCGCCTACCTGAGTAAGATGCCTACCTCAGTAAGGCGCCTACCTTAGTAAGGTGCCTACTTGAGTAAGGCGCCTACCTCAGTAAGGTGCCTACTTGAGTAAGGTGCCTACCTTAGTAAGACGCCTACTTGAGTAAGGTGCCTACTTCAGTATGCCCTAGTCTGTTTGAGAGAAATCGTGCCAGGTCCATGTAGGACCTCGACTGAGAAAAATACGAAAAAATCAGGCGAATAACTACACAAAACACACTTCACGCACATATTAGATAATACACATGATTTCATTAAATAAATACATAATGTTTCATAAAAATATACAACTCATGATATATTGTCGCACAAAAACCGTTAGTACTTATACAAAAATATGAGCATATCTGGTGCTCATCAATGTTTTATCTCTTTCTTCATAGTTTTCACTTTGTAAACTCTTGCCAAGTGGCCAATCTCATAATAATTGTCGAAACAAAATTTGATATTTTCATAATCCAATTGTTGATCCCATTCTCTTCATTTGGATTTAAACTTAATGTATTGTAGCAAATATTTTAAAATGTTCATAGCATCACATATTCTAGTATATATAACATGCTTCTGCTCCTTAATAGTTAATCCTTCTTTGATGAATTCTCCTAGGGTATTTCTAATATTCTTCAAAACAATATTATTGATAAGCTGATATGGCAGTCCAAAAAGCCTAACCTAAAATATAAGCTTCTTAATAGTTTGTCTTAACAAGAATTTTTCTATTCCATGATCTTAAATAAATGGCACCTCTCCCTTTAAACCATGGGCCACCACTTAATATTTTGTCCTTGATTTCTAAATTAGGAAATATGACAAGGAAAAAAACTTAAAGAAGAAAATTCATAGAGTAATTTGAATTCAATCCCTACTTCCACTTGATCCAATTTTAAATCTCCAAAAACCTTAACCAGGATCTATAGAACTTACATATTAACCATTTGATTTTTAGAACCATTATATCATGCTCAACATATCATCCTTGATAATCACTTTTGGTGTAACATTTTCTACCTAGATCGAACTTTCCATATATTTGTTCTTCCACTTATATTCAACTTGGGTATCCATACTTCTAGTTAGGGCATCCTAACTTCCCATTAGGGATTTCAAATATGACTTTCCTTCCTTACTAGCTAGTAGAGCTCACTCTTGGATTGCACCCCCTCCTAGCTTGCATTTCTTTTGAGCTTGTATTGGCTCCTAATTTGTACTTCCTCCTAGCTCACACTCCCTTCCACCTCCAACTCCCTCCTAGCTCATACTTACTCCTGTCTCTTCTTTCTAATGATATTCCTTTGCTTTGACAAATTTAAAGAAACAATATTCACCGTATTCATGGTATGGGTTTGAAGCATTGATACACTCTGGATGAACCACTACTATTTTACCACATATAAAGATCTCAAGATTACAAAATGAGTTGAATCCTCCTCCACTTTAAGAAACATGAAATCCTATCATCATAATCTACAACTCCTAAGGTTTGTTGTTTGTGAATTATCCTTCACTTTCAGCTCTTTGTGTAAAAATTTGGCTTTCCATATGGCCTCACGCTCTACCCCTTTTAATGATACAAATACACACACACACACACACACACACACACACACACACATATATATATATATATATATTGATTTATAATTATTTACTATATTCATTTTTTTAAACAAACCTTTAATATTTTTATTATATTATGTTTGATTATTAATTAAAAACTTAATATTTTAAAAATATAACAATTAACTTGTCATATTTGTGAGATTTTCTAAGCTTGTAAGTAATTCATTATCGAATTGAAAATTTAGTTGAATTGATATTTAAACTTATTTTATATATTTATTTTGAACACTTTTAAATATACTTCAAATTACTAATTTATAGAACCATACTTACTATATATTTTTTAATAATTTATATTGAATTGAAATAAGTCTCATTCCTACGATATCATGATCACTTTATTGTGATGTTTTAATAAACCATATTATCATGATATCACAATAAACCATAGTATAGAGTTAAATTTATTAACATATTCATAAATAAACAAAATTAACACACTATCTAACAAAGAAAAGATAAATATCATATAAGAACAACATTGTATGGAAAGTTATCCTTAACACTAGATAATTACAATAACAAATAAAAAATCTTCACTAACTAATGAAGAAATGATAGGACTCAAGAGGTATAAGTACCCAAATTACAAGTGACCTTAGGTAAAGGTTCAAGAATTGACCTTAAGGTTTATTATTAGAATATTGAAATAAAATCACTTATAAAATTTGTACAATTGACCATAAGATAATACATTAGTAAATATAATACAAGGCCATCTATGGCCTCAAGTGAGTATTGACACCACTTATTTCAACACCTCCCTTAAGCTAAATAGGGGGTATATAAAGAGGAACTTATTAGTAATCCCTCTTATGAGACATCTCCTACTCCAAGATGCTCCCATAATCATATAAACAACACCTTGGTCATGATCTTAGTCATGATATATGATGTTTACATTATTGAAGGTACATAGAATGGATCAAATATTTCATGAGCATCAAGACATAAAACATAGTGCATTCACACCTCAATGTACTTTATTAATTTATGGAATATAGTTTTATAAACAAGATTTATGGATCTTTGGCTATAATAGTAAATTTTAATTGAAAACTATTAAGGAAGATCCAATTGCTCTAGATTCATGAGCATCCACTAAATATGTTCGATAGTCTTATTATAAACATAATACTTAGTTGCTATAGAATATTGGTAGATGGTGGATTATCATAAATAACACCTAGACATCAAACCATAACCAAGATAAAACACAAGGTTAATGTGTGAACACCATTGGTCTAGATCTCTTACACCCAATCAACATCAAAGAACCCCACCAACATTGGAATATCCCTAATTGAGTGTCAATCTATCATCTACTATGAACCTCTAATGTACCAAAGGATCCACATGACCACTATCCAATCACTTTCATGAGGAGCCTTAATATAACTAGAAGTACCCCAATTCAACACAAGATATTCACCTAACCCTATGTTGGCTAATGGACTATCACCTACGGTGTAGATGACACTATTAATGATGCAAGCAAGGCAGGTTGAGGTACCTCCTTGGCTATGTCCTAGGGATCTTCCTCCTCCATGGGATTCAAAATTTCTACAGCTACTATAGTTGGAAGCTCCTTAGATTCTTTCCTCACTAGGGGTGCTTCCAGCTTCTGATTATCTTTCACTTTAGATATTGAGGGCTTTTTAGAAATGCTAGTAGTCTTGGATGCAGGAGGAGGTGCCGATGCGGATGGGTTACCTCACATTGATTTGCTCTTATTTTTTGGTTGCATGGCCAAGGATGAAGGCCTTATAGACAGTTTTATCAATGGAAGGACAAAGTCCCCTAGCAAGTCAACCTAATACATGTACTTGAACGACTCTTCATAAGATGGAAACACATGCACTTGTCCCTCATGCACATACTTGATGCATTAGTGCAATATTGAGGGCACACACTACATGTCCTTATTCAAGGATGCCCTAGAAGGATGTTGTATTGCATAGCCTATTCTAACACATAATACATCATAGGGATGGTCTTATGTCCTACCTTTATAGTGGAGCACAACGTATCGTTGAAAGCCCTTAACGTGTAAGAGGTTAGGACAATGTTGGACTTAGGGATCTTCATGTGCCATATAGCATTTGTAGTGATAATGTTTATCGATGAGACCGTATTTATTAGAAATTGCTTGAATGGTATGTCATTGATCGATGCAATAATATGCATAGGTGGGTCTGCTATGGTAGTAGGAACTACCTTGATTTTGTGATCATAAAAATAAATCATAGGCTCTTGGCACTATTGCACTTGCCCCACAAAGTGTGTGAACGCATATGGATTCTGGGATTGGAGCTCGATTGATCTCAAAATCTCCATCAAGGTCTCTTTGTGCCTAGGAGATTGTTGTATGAGGTCATAAATTGACAACTTGGTCGGAGTCATTTATAGGTTTTGTTCCAATCTACTCTGAATATTTACGATAGGTCACATTGGTGGACCTAGAGGATTGTTTTACACCTGTCTCTATTGAGGTGCAATCGGGATGTGAATAGGCACCATTGGAGGTTGTGATTGCTCGTATCATCGACTCCTAGTTGCCATGTTGACTATCTCAACCATTTCGATGCATACCTGAATGGTGGCTCGACTAAAACCTGGTTGACTTAGGTACCCTGATCTCTAGGGGCCTCATGATTTGGTATTGGGTTCATGAATATACCCATATCTCTATTATTAGGTGCTAATGGGTTGTCAACTTTTAGCTCACCCTTCACAATTATTTTTTATACGATGTTATTGAATTCGATACAAGTCTCAATGTCATGCCCCTGTATTCTATGATATGGGAAGTACTGATCTTCCCTATATCCCTTGGTCTTAGGATGATTAGGGTCAAGAACTTGTGAATTAGGAAATTTGATCCTCTGTACCTCACTCAACTGATTAAATATCTATTGTATCAATTCAGTCAAAGGTATGTAATAGCGAGGCGATCAATGCTACCTATTTCAACCTTGGTTGTTCTTTGGGTCGTAATTAGCCGATGGTAGATGAGCCTGATGTTTTTGTAGTTGTTGGCCATTATCTCCCTTTGTCATACTTAAAATGACTTAGTTGACTTGAGAAAGTCTAGCCTACTTCTATTGATTTTTATTGCAATTTGCATTATTCCACTCTTTATTTTGGAGCTTAAGCTCTCCTTCATCAACATTTATGTCCTCAATAAGCTTGGATTGATCCAAGGCTTCTTCGAATGATTCATACTACTACAGTTGTAATAACAGTAAAAATTATTTTGTGCAACTCTTTGTGAACATTCGGATGAGTTCTTTAGTGGGAATAGAGAATGATAGTTTTGCCAAGATTTTCCTCTACCTATTCCTATCATCCATAACTAGATCATCATCATGTTGCTTTAAGCTAGCCAGATCAGATAGGTTCACCTTATTCTTAGCACTAAAGGAGAAGCGTTCAAGAAATGCATTCACGAGTTGGTCAAAGCTGATGATGTTGTGCTTGGGTAGTTGGTCGAATCATTGAATTGTTGCACCCAATAATATCATAATGAATGTTCTCCGTATTAGGACATTATTTTTCTCAAGCTGAAAGCACACATTCATGAAGTTGGTAATGTGTTCTTGTGTGTCTTCCTCTCTCTTAAACTTGTCTAGCCTAGGCATATCAAAGTGCCTAGGATATGCAGGACTCGAGACTGAGGGGCACAAAGGTTGGTTGTGTATCTTGCTCAATGTCACCTTCTACCCACCTGTGTCCTATTTTTCAATATATTTAACCCTCTCAGCGAGTATCTGATATGCCTTCAAAGAAATAATCTCTTATTCTTGAAGGTTCACTTATGGTGGTAAGGGAGGTAATCTTGTGTTTGCTCAATTTGGACATCTGTACTCATCCTCCATAACCACAAATGGAGGTTCAAGATATGTTTGTTCTTGATATTCCATCCCCACATATTCCTCATTAAATTGTGTTTGTTCAAGGTCCAGGTGTTGTTGATGTTGTGAAGCATGGTGAGTATGCTAATTTCTTTGTCTAGTGCTTCTCTCCTACTAAGAATTAGCACATCTCTCATGTTGGTATTTCTCACCACCTATATGTACATCTGCTCAAGCTAGCCTCTCTGCTAGCTCTTCACACTCAGCTCTTTCTTCTCTCGAGCATTGCTCATGTAGGCACAGGTACCTCTTCCTTCATTCTTCTTGGTTAAGATTTTCTACACACTCTCGCTCGATGCACAGTGCTTCCTCTAACCTACATATACGATCAGACTAACCTACTATTGAAGGTTTACACCTTTCTAACTCTATGCAAGGAGTTCTAATGTTTAGGCCCCTCGAGGAGGCTCATGTTGTATTCTTACCCTTGTCCACCAAGGTAACTTGTTCTATGTATTGTGTTATGTGTTGAGTACCCCCATGGTCGAAAGTAGTGTATGTGTTGTGGGGCCACTTTGAAGCTTCCCCTAGTTCATTGGTGCACCTACTAGTTATGCTACGCAAACTTCCTAAAGCATAATGTTCGGTAGCAATGCTTCTTGGAGTTGGTCTCGAGGGAACTTTATCCAACTCATCAAGCTATTTGGTTCTCCATGACTAATCCCGTGGAGCCCCCATTGGAACCAATGAGCTCATAATCTAAGGGTATCCTCCCATCAGTAAGGAGGTTATAGGATGTCCTGGGTCTATGACTGGGCATAGCCCTAATATCTTACCCCTCAGTGGGTTAATCTATCCTATGTGTATCATGGAGGTCTTGATGTATCTACATGCCGACGTGATGACGGAGGCCTTGAGACCTCCATATTTCTATGCAATAAGGGAGGTTATGATGCCTTTGCATGTCAGTGTGACAAGGGAGGTCATGATGCCTTCGTATGCTTGTGTGATGAGGAAGGCCTTGAGGCCTCCTCATAGCTGTGTGATGAGGGAGGTCGTGATGCCTCCATGTTTATGAGTGATGAGAGAGACCATGAGGTCTCCTCATGTCTGTATGATGAATGAGGCCTTGAGGCCTCCTCATGTCTATATGATGAGGAACTAGGATGTGGCTTTCTCATTGGGATTTCTCGAGAAGTCCCTCCAGGGGTTGAGTTGTCACCCCTAAGACTTGTTGAACTTCATCTAGAAATACTGTGGGTGGGTGGCTCAATGCCTATGTGATCATGAGTGTGTGGAGCATTAGCTTCCACCTCAATTGTGGACCTGAGGTGGTTGCTCTGTGTTTATACCATGGTGACTTATGAGTTATCTTCTTAAGTAAATTCTAAACCACACAAATAAAGCAAGTAGATGTTTATCTCGTTTAAGGATTTATGTGCATTCTCTAAGTTATTTGGTGTGTTTTTATTTGTTGAATATATAAGCTAACTCTCATCATGTTTTGCATTTTTTTTGGATGGTATACTCAAAATTTTTAATATATTTCACTTGTACGCTCGTAGCTCAACAACATGGTGATAAAATCCAAGTTGCGTAATCCAATCTATAATGTGTGGTAATGATTTTCACACATGGTCAGGGAGCATAGGTCCTCCCGGTCCTCATCCAGTTCACCCGTAGTCAGCGATATACCTCTTTAAAGAGAGATATGTGTAGATTTTCCATGGGTTATGATGGTTCTTGGATCTAGTATTGGCCATAGACGGGTCTTGATGATACTCTTTCTCATGAGCCAACCAAGTGGTAATGACCTCCACTATTGGTCTCGATCAACAGGTTGGATGTGAGAGCCCAACATCACTGATGTTAAAAATAAGACATGATGTGTGTGGGGTTCTTTTTAACCTTGCATGTAAACAAAATGCATCACCAAGCAAACATGATATTTCCTATATGCCTAAGATAAAAGATGTTTCATTTCAGAAATATGCATGTATTCAACTTATATGAACTTCAGAGAATGCATTCTACTTCATGAATTAATGGCCACTGGTTGGACTGCATGCAAGCAAACTAAACACACAAAAGCCTAGCACGTTAGAGACTAGGGCACACCTTAAAAGCAGAGGCCCACTGTTCCTAGTAGTGCCTAGAGGAAACTAAAGAAAACTCTAAGAAACATCCAATGCATTTTCTTTTTCCATTTTTCTTTATATTTTCCTTAGTAAAAATTATGATTTAAGTTATTTTTCTGGAAAAAAAGTTACAAACAAAAAAATACAAAGAAACAAAGAATTCTACCAACCTCAAATCTCGATATGATGATGGAAATTCTACCCTCTACTGCACTTCTCTTCTGGCAACTGTCGACCAGAGCAGTTACTTCTAGTCATTGACTTCAAAAGTGGTTAAGACCTTCTAGTTGTTGTTGACCAGAGCGACCAAAACCTGTTGTTCACTATCAACCAGAGCAGCTGAACCTACACACAAAAAACCTATGAATGTCAGTAAATCGACAAAAAATAAAAACTTGGTGGGGGTCCCATCATGATTGCCATTTGTGTGACCTCGAGAAACATGCACCACAACTTACCCTACTTGCAATGTTATTATTATATCAAATGCAAAAATAAAGAAAGCACACAAGCACATATAACGCAAAAATAACAAGCAATAAAATATTCTTTTATTAATGCTTCCAGATATTGGTTACATGTACATCCCTTTGAGGGATACTCATTTTGATACAATAGATTACAAGTGGGGCAACGATGAATGTATCCCCCACAAGGGGATGGTGCACCTTCGTAGGCCTCTCGATCTTGCACACCAAATTGTTTGAGGGCTTACAAATGCCTCCTTCTCTTGATTTCATCCTGGAGGGATCTCGTGCTCTAGATGCTTTGAACTGATCCTGTGAACTTGTATCTACAGGTATAGAAACAATAGAGTACATTAAGCAGTATGAGCTACCTCTCCAAAGGAGGCTCTTATTAGCAAATCTGATAAATAAAGTAAACGATCATGATAATATTGAAATACAAGCATAAATCGAATAATAAATACATTGAAAGCTTAGGAATACAATGTAAATGTATTTAATAAATCAGATATGAGCTACAACTAATTAAATAAATCAAGCAATAATGGATCTAAGCTAAAACAAAGGAAAATAATTTCTAATGCCCTAAAATATGCCTGCAAACCATTTTCCAAGATAGTGGTCGTGATACGAAGCTCTTCTCCTCGTAAATCAATGGCTATAGCACTATCTTCCTTGCTCCAATGATGTTCAAGGGTCACCTATTATGTTTGGTACACTGATGGGTTATGGGGAAAGGTGGATCTGAATACTTGTGCATGGACGTGGCTTAGTCGAATGGTGCTCTAATGCTCCTTCAAAGGGTGTAGATTGGCTCTTTGTTTCTACAGGGCTCTGCTACATGCAATTTGAATTATCTCTTATTTGATTTGCTTGGGATAGTCCATATGTAGACTTCTCTCTCTTTCAGATTTGAAATTTGGACCCTGGCTTGAAGCCAAGCCCCAAATTTACATGAAACTGACCATCCCGAGTGGAAAGAATCAGTCATAATTCTGTATTGAAGGCATAGTTAGGAGGAACTCTAGGGGTTCCATGCCAAAATCAACCCTTAAAAAATGCAAGGTGTAGTTAGATTGTGTGATTTAGAATCATATTCATGGCCAGACTGTGCATGGTGCTAACTGCTATCGAGAGTATCATCTAGGTATGGTCGTTGTCAACTTCAGTGGCCAAAGGTGGCATCTACTCTACTTGAGAGCGACTAAGCTTGAATGGGGTACAATTGATGTTTTTGAGTGGTTAGGACCACTGCTAACTCTTGGAGAGGTCTAAGAGGATTCATATGGTCTACGAATATGTCCATATGGGTAGTCTCCTAAACATGATGTATTTTAGGTGTCTACACTTATAATATGGATTCTAAAGTGTTTTTTCCATGGTTAGATACCTTAGATATTATGGGGTAAATGGGGCTATGGAGGTGGAGATTTCTATGGACCGAATATCTTTTAAAGGACATGGACTAAATAATAAAAGTGGACTATATAAAATGAGATTGGGTGGATAAGTTTGAAAATGTAGGTCTTAAAAATAGATGGAAAGGCTAATATGGTGAGGGGTGATGATATGGACATAATGACTTAAGCATTTCAAGCCTTAGACCTACCCTTTTATTGATCGTGAGGACTCCCTTTTTGCTTTGGAATGACTTTCTCAAGACCTTCCTCTTTTTAGACTCAATACCACATCCTATAATCACCTAGTCACTAAATTTCACCAACTTTTGAAAATTAGGGATGAAAACTAAGTTAGGATTTTTTAAGCCCAACAAAACCTTAGGAGAACTAAATCTGTTATATGAAGAAAAATTTGGACAATGTTTACTAAGGTAAGGGCATGGACCACAAAAAGAGGGGATGAATGCTCAAGTGAAAGATTTGTTTTCTTTGGACCTTTTGAGTAATTAAGGCACTTGACTATGATGGGGAGAGAATGAGGCAATTTTATAATTACGATATATACCTTTGATAATCATTTTTGAAGGTGTAAGGCTTGACTTAGGACCAAAATGAAAGTAAACAGAAATTCTGGACAAGGACCAGAATGAAACAAATTAGCGAAAGTGATCTTCTACAAAACACAATAAAAATAATAGAAAACAAATCCAATCAAGCTAAACCAAAGCTGGAAAATAAATGCACACAAAGCCTGGTGTCATACTCCCCTACCCTGCAAAACCAAAGATTATGAGACAATTCTAAGGGTAACCCGATCTAAGCAAACCTGAATGAAACACAATCAGATTAGATCAAGTGCTAGACTCAAAGAAAAAAGATAAAATCTACATCACCATCACTTCACCTAGTATAATCCCCTAAGGACATTAAATACTTAGATACAAATTTAAAAAATGTAGTAAAAGAATAAACAATTAAAGAAATAACCCTCGAAAAATGGTCTCCTCTGATTTTGCTCACAAAGTGTATGTTTCCAAAAATGTATGCATCAATATTCTCAAAAATTTCTCTTTACAAAAATTTCCAGCCCCATGTCAAAGAGCTTCAATCAACTTTAAAGTTTTCAAAGTTTCCTCTTCTTTTTTTTTTACAACTAGAAAGTATTATGTAAAACAAAATATTCTAATTTTTAATGATTTTATGAACTCTCGTAAATATAAGCTAAAATAATATTAACAAAGCCCCCCAACATCCTTAAATTGATGCACATTCCTTATATCTCCCATAGCCTTGTATTGATATTTTAAAAATGAGATATCCCTTGTAGTGTGGGGAAATGACCTTGGCCCATATTATTATCCTAAAGTAAATATTTAAATCCAACAAGAACAAAAAATCTTTCACATTTTGCTTGGTATTCCACCAAACAAAATAAAATATTGCTGTCGACTGCCTGGTTTGCACTGTGTGCAAAACTTTATCTACTTGACCGAACACCTGGTGATGATTCAAACTACAACGGGTAAAGTTTTCACACACCAGTTTGACCATGGTGGCACCTGCTCAGACTCCTCTCCTTATAGCGGCTTGATTTCCATCGCCCCTATCTTCCTTGTGTTCCACGAATTTTCAATCTTTGAAAGCAAACTTTCTATTTTTTTCTATTCTCTAGCGCTCGATAATATAAAGTAGGCATATGAGATTTTAGGGTTCTCATGATAGTTAAAAAAAAACCCTGTATCACTTGAGTCCTTTGCATCTGGGACCTACAGCCTTAATGGCTCTGTCAAACACTGTCACCACCTGACCTGTGTTAGGTGAGAATAATCTATCGCAATGGATCTTTGTGGTGTAATAATACTTATGGACTCCCCACTGTCTTATCATAGATGTCTGCTGCGTGTATTCCCATTCAATCGATTGCTACCAAGATGTCTTTGTCTACCCCAACTACTTCGTCGTTGTCAACACCAACACTCTATTTGCAGTCATCATTTTCGATATGTTCGCGTTGCTAATGGCCTTCGAATGCCGTCATTGCCACTCTGACAATGTGGTGTGGGTCCAAGATTTTCACTATTGCCATTCCTGTAGACCATTTTAGTCATCGATGCCATGTTCTAGTGTTATCGTTGTTTGCTAATATGGCTAACCCCCATCATACATCATGCAAATGATGTCTGTTACTCCTCAAATTCCACATAATAATCGATTTCTTGGTTATATCATCCTACTACTATCAAAGATTTACCTCCCTTATCGCGTTGCTAATGTTCCACTCTACATTGATGTCGTGTGGCCCTACTATGTTGGTGGCATCATTTCTACATAATTCGATATTTTCCTCCACAACCAGGTCTGTTGTGATGTCTAAACTATGTACCATTTCATGAGTTGCCTTATTGGGGAATCCACATCAGACGCTCGATACCATTCAGTTATGATCTGACATTTTTTAAATCGTGTTATATCATTGTTAATATGCCACAAAAATGTCACACTACTTGATAGCCTAAATTGGTCCACCAGATTTGCGTTGTTGGCATCCCATTCTGCCCCGTCATCTCTATCCATTGTGGCTTCTACTCTCCACAATTCATGTGTGTAAATACCATGAGGTCCACTCATCCTGTCATCTACGGATACATCATCACCATGGGGCTCTACCCAAGTCCTCGTTGCCAGGGTGTCAACTGCATAAACTCTGCGATCCTCAGCATATGTCACCTAACCTCTATCAACACTTCATGAATATTGAATAAAGTACGATGACATCCCCTTTTGTTTTCATCTGCATTTTGCGGCTCCACATCCTCACTAGTGTCGGATAAGCATTGCGGTCTAATCATCCACTTCTGCCAATGTTGATGCCTTCCCCGTTCAGTCCCGATGATCCCCACTTATGCTCTTCGAAAACTACCATTATATCCAATCAATGTCCACCATATTGGCGTGTAAGTGTCACTTCATTCCCCATACATGATCATCCTCATGCTATCTTGGACCTTTGCCAAATCGTGAGGCATCGATCCTCACCTGCCAACACAAGCAAAATTACATTACTTGAAATCCAAAATAGAAACATTGAATGTAATTAAAATAAAGCATAGAGGGAATAAGTTAAATAAAACATAAAGAGAATAAGTCTATTAATATTAAATTAAAACTAACAACGACATAAAATGAAGCAACTAATCCATCTGCTCTTGTTCAGTGTGTGCAAAAGTGATTCATTTTGTATCATTTAAAATCATCTGGATTCCCTCACCTGACTTGCATTAGGCTATAAAATGTTGCTCCTAATATTCTATTTTGAATAATATTTTACAAAATCTCTTTTGATCATAAATTGTTCAAACAGAGCCCCATTGCCAGTCAGGCATCCATAGCCCCGGTGGAGATTTTTTCAACTAGGTGACTGATTTAATCAAGTTTTTCAATGCTTATTTTTTTTTATCAAGCATTGTTTAGACAGAGCCCCACTACTGTCAAGCATCTATAGTACCGGTGGATTTTATCTAAACTTGGTGATAGATTTGATCAATATTTGCATTGCTTGTATTCCTCTTTCATAGAGAACTTTGTAAAACTATATGTGACACTTGAACTTGAGCATATTACAAAAAATAGCCTTATTTTGAAAATCAGGATGATTTCACCCTTTCAAACTTTCAAAAATACCCTTTAATATATGTGCGCTATATGTGAAGCTTTAGCAAAATATTTCATTGCTTCACTCTCCAACATCTTAATCCCCAAAAATTGAGCATAATCACAAAATAACTCATCCCCCTTTATCAAGTTCACCTGCTTTCAGATTAGGTACTCCATCCTACTAAACAAAGAAACACAAAAACAGGCAAGAGACCATCAGTTAGCAACCGTGAAACATTACCTCAAAACCAAGGAACAACCCAACATACAAAAGAGATAAAAGACCAAAATCTATCCTAGAATAATCTAGCAATAAGGTGTGAAAAAATTTGCTTTAGAGCAGGGATGTTTTTTGCAGGACTACCCAAACTGTCGAACTTGTTTTGGCCATATCTCACTCATCTAGACTCGGATTGAGCTGAAAATTTAAGGGTAGATGCCTGAAAAACCCTAGAATGTCTCCACCAATTTTCATATCATTTGTCGCAACGCATATCCTAGCACATCACTATGTGTGAACAAGATTTTTGGTAAGCGACTATGCTAGGGTTTCATCTGGGTTGAGTGCAAGTAACTCCAGAGATTAGTTTTTAGGGCCTTCGGGCCCTAACGATCAATATTGTTGTGGTTTATGCTCAATATTTTAGTAGGAAATGTTGCAAGAATCCAATATGGGTTATAAATTTATCTTTCAATAGATCATACTATGAACTTGAGTGACAATGGCTTCCAATTTGCTGCACAAAAGAAAAGTGAAAACCATACCTTTCCACGGCATCTAGGGCAAGGATTAAAGAGATCACGAAACAAGTTTCAAGCAGTTGATCAAAAAATGGCTCATATCTCAAGTGAATATCGTGCTAAGGTGCACCCACAAAATAATTCTACTGTGAAAACCCCTGTCAAGGGAAAGAATTTTGAAAACTCAACCCCAAAAATGAATTTTAGGGATGCCCTCCGTGGTGGGCAGCCTCAGCCCAATGCTAATATCAATCTTAGGGCTTCCCATAAACCTCTAAGAATACCTAATATTGATCCCAGGAAAATGGAGTCAGGATGTCTTAAAGCAACTGATGGAACTCCTATTGTTAAGCTTGATATGGGTAAAATTCAAACTGGCATTGAAGATTTGGAAAAAAGAGGACTAATTTTTTGATTCGTGGGTTTTCGTCCAAGCCTATCTGCTTTCAAAGTCTGGGCTGAAAAAAGCTGGAAAACTAAAGGTGAGTTACAAATCTCTATTTATCCAAATAGTTATTTTCTTGTTTTATTTGCTAATAATGAAGATAGAGAGAAAACTTTTCAAGGGGGTCCTTGGTTTTTTGGAAGGGCGGAGCTTTTCATGAAGCCCTAGCATACTATATTTAAATTCAAAGAAGATATGCCTTCTATAGCTCCCGTGTGGGTTAGACTCTTTGACCTCCCTATTGAATTTTGGAATCCTACTATTTTTTCTTCAATTGGAAACTCTTTAGGAAATTTTATGATGACTGTTGATTGTACTCAAAATTTTGAACATATTATTTATGCTCGGATTTGTGTTTTAATGGATTTTGACAAACCCCTACCTAAAAAGATCACATTACAATTTGGGAAAGACACTTGGGAGCAAGTAGTGGACTATGAGAACATTCCTTTTCATTGTAGAATTTGCCATGAATATGGTCATTTGGCCAGTGCTTGCCCAAATAAAATTCCTGATCAAAAGAAAGAAGATATAAACTTAGCAAGTTTCCAAATGCCTAAGAATAAGAACACTTAGAAAAAACCAATTATGAAGGATCAATCAAATTCATCTGCTAATATGTTTGAAATCCTTTCCACAAATTATGTCCCAAGTGAGGAAGAGAAAATCATGGAAACATAAATCTTAGAAACGCAATTTAAATATGAAGGGAAGAACTCGGAGATAAACCAACAAATCAAAGGTATTCAACAGAAAAAAAGGGAGAAAATTTACACAAGAAAAATAATATTTTAAATGTCAAAACTTCAAATAATACAGGTCCCAATATAGACTCCGTTGAACCCTCTAGTAAAATTTTGGCTGTGTACGAGCATTCTTCAAGGTTAGAAGCCATCTCATATTCAATTGGAATAAGTCAAGAAATAGGGAAAAAAAATTGAATATGGATTCTAATCAAAAAGCAGGTCATAAGACCAATCAATATCATATGGTAAAATAAGGTGAAAAGCTTGTAGAGGAAGGTAAGATTAATGCCCTTCCCAATATTTTTAGCCTTGGTATTAATGAAGATCATCACTTGGAATATTAGAGGACTCAAATGGAGTCTTTCAAAACAAAATGAAATTAGAAGAATGATTCAGATAAATCATCCACATCTTGTTTTCCTTCAAGAAACAAAGATGTCAATGGAGGATATGGACTCAATTGCCAGTAAAATTTGGCTAGCTGGAAAAGTGGTTTTCCTCAATTCCCAGGGGACTTCTTATGGCATTGCTTGTCTTTAGGACCCAAAAGAGGTAGTTATTCACCATATGGTGGGCATTTGGGGTATGTTGGCTATAGATATTCAAAGTAGACATTCCAACCAAATTATGCTCTACATTATTGTTTATGCTTCGACTGCTTTGAAGGGAAAAAGAAGACAATGGAATGATATAACTCATATTATCTCTCATTTTACTAAAGCTTGGATCTTGATCGGAGGAGATTTCAATACCATCCTCTCTATGGATGAGAAAAGGGGGGAAATAGAAATTTGGACAAAAGCACTAACCTCGTGAGTGAATATATTGCAAACCTCCATCTTGTGGACATCCAACCAGATAATGGCCTTATGATTTGGTCTAACATAAGGCAAGGCTTAGCTTGTATAATGGAGAGATTGGATAGGTTTTTGCTCTCTTAAAATTTCTTAATTCATGGTCACATTCCTAAAGTGAAGACTCTTAATAATGTTGGTTCGGATCATTGGCCAGTCATGGTGGAAATGTGGAAAACCAATGTGAGTTTCTCTCCTTTTCATTTTCAATTAATGTGGCTTAGAGACATTTCCTTTAGACCTCGTGTGCAACAATGGTGGAAGGAAGGTAAACCTAGGCATGGTACTAAGATGTTCTGTTTTGCAAAAATACTGCAATACATTAGATCCAAAATCAAGACTTGGAATTGGAAAGAGTTTGGGGAAGTTCATAAAAAAATATGAATTTATTGCTCATATTGAAAATTTGAATAAGAAAATCCGTTTAGATGGCCTCACAGAGAAGAGAAGTGCAGATGAAATTAAACTCACAACTCAGTTAGAGGAATGGGAAAAAAGAGAGGGAATCTTGTGGAAGAAAATGTCTAGAATTCAATAGCTCAAATAAGGAGATCGAAACACAAATTTCTTCCACAAATATCTTCTAGCTTGAAGATCTCACAACTTTATTTCTTCCCTAAAATTAGATTCTAGAGATGTTGTTTATACTTGGGATGGCATGAACTTTATTATTGTTGATTACTTTTCCAACTTTAAGAAGACCTCCCTTCCAATCACTTATTTAGGTATTCCCATAAATATTCAAAGGCAGAAAAATAAATATTGGAATTTGTTGTTGGACAAATTCAAGAAGAAAATTGGAAAGTGGACCAACAGGTGGCTTTCTTCTAGGGGTAGAATCACCTTGGTAAAATTAGTCTTTCAAGCTATTCCTATTTATGTATATTTCGTGTTGAATATTCCAAAGGTTGTTCTTCGAGAACTGGATCAAATCAGTCATTGTTTCCTTTGGAGTGGTACTAAGGAGAAAAGAAAATGGGCCTTGGTGAAATGGGACACTTTATGTCTTCCTAAGAATAAAGGGGGGTTAGGATTCCGATCTTCTATTAATAACAACAAAGCTTTAGCTGCAAAATTATATTGGAGGATGTTGCATAACCCCAATGCTCTTTGAGCCAATAATCTTCGTGCTACATATGCTGAGAACAAAAGTCCTAAAGACCTTATTCACTATCAACTTCCTACTAAAGGTTCTCCCATTTTAGCAGTTCTTAAGACTGATGAGGATTTGATAAAGAAACATTTATTATGGATCATTCATAATGGTCAACAGGTAAATTTTTGGACTAATTCTTGGGATGGTCATAAGCCTTTGATAACTCAGTTTCCTAATTGGATGCCTTGGATGGAGGAGCTTCACCAAGCTAACTGGATAAAGGTGGTTAATTACTGTCAGTACCATACTGGTAATTCAAAGGTTCATAGATATTGGATCCCTATTGAGGACTAGCCTATTCAAATCCCAAAAAGGCAAAGACAAGATATCCAAAGCATCCTTCATATGAGATATCTCTCTTGATCCCATGAAAAATATTGTTTTGGATGGAACAACACTACTAAGGGTGAGTATTCAATTGCTCAAGGTTATTTGACCTTATGCCATAATAATCCCAACCATTCTTTTGATATATTTTCTCAATTGTGGGCTCAAAATCTTTGGCCTAAGGTGAGGTTCTTTAATTGTCTTTTATTGCATCGTAGGGTGCTTACTGGTGAGCAACTTATGAAGTGTGGTTTTCATGGCCCTTTTATATGTGAGATGTGCGAAGAGAATGTAGAAACTCTCAAACCATATTTTTATTGAGTGTACTTTAGCCTCTGAGCTATGGAGGAGAATGGCAACTTTACTTGGCTTACAATGGTCCAATTTTTTTACTTTTGAACAACTTTGGAGGGATTGGCCTAATCAAGAGGGTGTTGATCATTTTATTAGGTAGTTAGTTTGGATGGGTTCTACCATTCTTCTTTGGAATATTTGTATTGAAAGGAACAACCAAATTTTTAATTAAGATAGGAAGGATATTCACTATATTTGGTAAAAGACCATAGCCAACTTAGTTGAATCAGTCCATCAACTCCTTAATCACCCCCAAAACTCCCACCAAAGATGGGATCAAGTGATGCAAATATTGAAGACTAAATATTCTAAGGGTAACCATCTTAAAGGGAATGTGAGTATTAGTAAGATGGATAGGACAAGAAATTGGCAACCTCCTCCTAAGGATTTTGGAAAAGTCAATACTGATAGAGCCTCTAAAGGGAACCCTAGAAAAGCCAGTGTGGGAGAAATTGGTTGACTTTTAGATGGCTCCTTGGTTTTTACTTTTGCTGATAATTTGGGTATTCTTTCCAATAACCTTGCTGAGGGGTATGGTATACTCAAAGGCCTTCAGGCGGCTACTAAGGTTGGATGGGAAAAGGTGTTAGTTGAGTCTGACTCTCAACTTATGACTAATCTTTTGAAGACTCCTTCCAAGAATCATAAGGTTGATTGGAGAATAAAAAGAATTATTGAGAATATTCAATTAATCCATATGGGATTTTTGAAAGCTTATTACAATCATGTGGTCAAAGATCAAAACAAGAGTGTTGATGCTTTAGCTAATTGGGCTTTGGACAAAGGTGATCTTACTTGTTATGGCCACCCTCCTAGATGGTGGGCTTCGCAAATTAGGGAAGCTCTTCTTTCTATCATTTTTTTTTTTTTGCTTCTCTTTGGTTCATTCAATTTTTTTAGTTCCATAGCTCACTCTTTTTTCTTTTGTTTCATTTGTTGTGTCTTGCCTTATTAGTCTTCTGGTCTAGATAGGTCATTGTTTTGTTCAATATATTTTTTTTTTTTTTTAGTTTTTTTAGGTGTGTGTGTTCTTTTGTTTTGTTTTGTTTTGTTTTTGTGTTCTTTGTGTTGTTTTTTGTTGTTTTGTGTTTTTTTATGTTTTTTGTTATTGTTCTTGTGTTTTTGTCGTTCTTGTTCTTGTGTTTCTCTTTGTTTGTGTCAATTCTTTTTTTTTTTTGTGAGTGTTTTCTATGTTTTTTGATTTGTTTATTGTCTGTTGTTGGTTGTTTTTTATTTTTATTTTTTTAATATTTTAGGTTTTGGTTGTGTTTATTTTTCCTATTTTTTTGGGTTATGTCTTTGTAGTGTTCTGTTGCTTTTGTCTCGTTTGTGTTTTGTTATGTGGTTCTTGTGTTTTTCTATGTGGTTCGTGTTTCTTTTATCTTATTGTATGTGTTTGGTTGTCCTTTTGTTTTTTACACACTCAAGGAGCATGTTTTTTATTTTATTTTATTATTTTTATTGGTATTTACTTATTTTTAAATTGGTTTTGTGTGTTTGTTTTCTCCTTGAGTATGTCAAAGGTGGTAGGCCAGGTCCAAGTCCTGGGCATTTTTGGCGGAATGGATACCCCTACCTCCTTGGGTCTTACCCAAAAGTGGCATCCCTTTTGGGATGTTTTCCACAAAGAAAAAAAAAGCTAGCAATAAGGTGACACAAAAAACAAAAGGTAAAACACAAGACAACAAAACAAACACCAAAACTAAAACACCAAACTTATATACATATAGTACACACTCACACACATTTCAAGGGTTGAAATAGTGTTTTAAATGCAGCCCATTAATAGGCAAGGACAATTATTTTCCATCTAAAGTTTTTAATCTAAAACTATTTTTACCTAGGATTTCAGAAACTTGATAAGGACCCAACCACAAACAATCAAATTTATCATGATCCCCTTTCTTTTCATGTCCTTTATCCCACAACAAAACTAGATCTGAAATATTAAATGTTTTAATCGTATATCTCTTATCAAACCATCTCTTTACTACATCTTTATGCTTACTAAAGTGAAGCATGGCTTCCTCTCTCTTCTCATCAAGATGCATTAAATGGGTTAATCGAGTTTCAACCTAATTATTCGTTCCAAGATATTCTTTCATAAAATGAAGAGTTTGCAATCTTAAATTAGTGGGAAAAATAGGGTCCTGCCCATAGACTAAATGATATGGATATGTCCCAATAGACTCTTTTGTTCTAGTTCTATCAGCCCAAAGGGTAAACTTTAGTTTACTATGCCAATCTCTAGGATTCTTTTCAAGCAATTTTTTTATAACACAACAAATTTTTATTAGAATATTCTACCAAATCGTTACCTTATGGGTAATAATTGGAAGATTATTTCAAGCTTATATTGTTATCATATGCCCAATCTATAAATTGAATGGAATAAAATGCAGAACCATTATCACTAACTATTGCGTTAGGCATTCCAAAATGATTCACAATGCAATCCTCAAAAAATTTAATAACAACATCAGTGGTTGCATGCTTTATAAGGATTGCTTCAATGCACCAAGTGCAATATTCTATAGCCATAAGGATATATTTATGAGAATCATATGAGTTGGGATTGATAACCCCAAAAAAATCCAATTCTCATTGTCCAAAAGGTCTTGCCTCCACTATAGACTGTAATGGCATAGCTGCATTTCTTTCTCTATTGGCCGCTAGTTGACATGTATGGTAGGATAACACATGAGCATGTGCATCTTTAAAAATATGAGGTCAATAGTATCCCACCCTAAGAATCTAGTGTGTTGTTGTGTTGGCTGACCCATGTCCGGTTCCATACTTACCATGGAAGTCATTGAGCACTTGGGTCGCTTCTTCTTGGTTGACACAATGAAGGTAAATCCCTTCGTGGTTCCTCCTATACAAAACACCAGACTTAATTAGAAAATTTACAAATTTTAAATGTAAAGCTCTTCATTGAGTAGAAGTGAGATGTAATGGGTACTTACCATTCAACAATAAGTGAGATGTAATGGGTACTTACCAATCATATTTAGTTATATCTTCCACATTGTAATGTTGGCATGATATTAATGGATCAATTTCCATGATTGTCTTGACCAATCCTTGTCCACAAACTATTTTCATAGGTTGGATTTCCAGGTCAAATTCTTGGAGTGTCAAAATCCAATTTCTCCTTCTTTCAACAATTTCATTTTGCAAAAACATAGCCTTGACAGCAGGGTCAGGGACAATAGTAAAAACCCTACTATGCACTACGTAATGTTTGAATTTTTTTATGGTTTTGAATAGTGCATACATTTGTTTATCTAGGACCGAATATCTCAATTTCACATCCTTCAATGAAGAACTCAAAAAGGCAATAGGGTTTTCAAAATTACCTTCACTCTTTTGAGTTAGGACACTTGCAAAAGAATGATCTAAAGCAAATGTATAGACATAAAAGGGCTTTGAATAAGTTGGACTTACTAAAACAAGGGCCCTAGAGATAGCATATTTGATGCTCTTGAAAGCATCCCTATTTTGGTTTGTCCCTTTAATCTGAGCATCCTTTTTTAGCATACCATTCAAAGGTTTGGCAATTTCCACGAATCTCGAAATGAACTTTCTTACAAAATTGATCTTGCCAAAGAAGGATCTTAACTCTTTCTTACTATTGGGTGGAGGGATATCTTGTATAATAGTTATTATTTTCAAATCAATAGCAATCCTTTATTTTGAGATAACATGACCCAATAGTTTACCTTCTGTTACCCCAAAGATGCATTTTATTGGATTAAGGTAGATTCCATGTTCCCTACATCTTTGGAGAACTTTCCTCAAATCCCTAACATGAATTTCTCTTTTCTTAGAAAAAATAGAGATGTCATCCACATAAACAATGATACACTTACCAATGAGCTCTTTGAATGCGTAATCCATGGTGCACTAAATATTTGCACCTGCATTCAATAATACCAAAGGCATTCTTTTATAGGCAAACGTTCCCCATTTGGTGGTGAAAGTCGTTTTCATTATGTCATTTGGGTGGATGAGGATTTGATCATATCCTGAATAACCATCTAGGAATAACATCATTTATGACCCATTAACTAGTTAATGTATCTCATCAATGGAGAGCAATGGGTAATTATCCTTTTGGGATGCTTTATTTAGATTTTTGAAGTCAATAAACAATATTATCTCTCCATTCTTATTTCTCACCGGGACTAGATTGGCAACCCATGTAGAGTGCCTAACAAGAAATATGATTTTTACCTCTAGCAATATTTTCACCTCTTTCTCTATTAAGGGTTTTAACAATGGATTAACCGGTCTTTATCTTTGTCTAAAATGCTTGGACTCCGATTTTAATGGAATTGTGTGCATTATCACATTCTGATCATACGTTTTCAACTCCTTGTAACTCCAAGCTATACAATCCACATACTCTCTTAGTGCATGAGTGATAGACTCCTATTCCTAACTTGTACATGCCTTGGCAATCAACTTCTCTTGTAGATTTTCTACACTCCCTAAGTTGATTAGATTGCATGCTTCTTTAGGGGTGGTACATTTTTGCTTCTTTTTGTTTGATATCCAATATCGAATACCTTTTCTAGTGAAACAATATTATTTGACATCTTATTCATCGTTTGGACTATTTCACTATCCAGGTTTGTCTCTTCCTACCCTCTCTCATCTTCATCTATCACCTGATTTTTAAAAATACCAAAGTTAGTGATAAAATAAAAATTGTGTCTATCACTTTCGAATACTTGCAAATTGGTAGCGTTGTCTGGTATTGAAGGACAGGGCGCTAGTTCGATCAAATTTTTTTTGCATTTTTTATGGTCAACTGGCTTGAGCATACTTACTACAATGGCTAAGGAATCTACCATTCGAATGTGTTTCCTAGAGATAAATGAAATGTTGAAAGCATCAAACTCATCTATTAGCTATCAGATCCCTAACTCTGGTCCTATAAATACTCAATATTTTATCCTGACATGCATATTGCCCTTTTAACTGTTTAACCACTAACTCTGAGCATCCCAAAACTTTGAGATACTTAACCTTCTTACTCAGAGCTAACTATAATCCAAAAATAAGCACTTCATACTCTATCACATTATTGGTGGCTAAAAATTATAATCTATAGGTAGCCAGCATAGGCTTACAACCAGGACATGTAAGTTTGATACCAGCTCCAACACCCTATTTTGATTTGGATCCATCGAATATGAGAATCCAAACCAAACTATCCTTTTTCAAAATACCACAAGATAGGATTTCCTTTTGAGATTCTTTTATAGCTTCTTCTATGTCAAAGTTATAGACCCCTAGATCAGTATCAACAAATTGGATTTCGTTGGGCCTATTATACTCTATAATCATCTCTTTGAGCCTTGGATCACTATCCACATGAATTTGGTTTTCTAATCCCCTCCAACGTAACCACATATGGGATGAATCTGTAACAATATAACCTTTCAAGTTCTTACTCCAATCTCTTCCCAACACCATGTTGTATTTGGCAGTTATATTGACCACAAGTATATCCACATGATGTTGAATTCTAGGTTCTGAATTGATTTGAACCAGGACATCATTCAAAACTTCAACCACATCTACAACATATCTATCCAATTGTATCACTTTGCTCTTTGAAGGTATTTGTTTGAATCCTAACTTTTGGCAAATTTTAAGGGACCTGATATTGTCCGAGGCACAAGATTCTATCAAAAAATTATGCAAATTTTTACTTGCAATTCTAATTATCAGGAGAAAAGGAGGTACTTCTTATTTCTCCTTTCGTAAAACTAATTGAGACTCAGCACCTTTGACCTCATGAACTTCACTTGGTGGGTACAAAGCTTTCATCAAAGATTCCCTTTGACCTGGCAATTTAGCAACCTCAAAAATTGAGACATTAGCTTTAGTCTTTTCAAGTCCTCTACTATGTCATACATTGGCTTCTCGATATTTTACGTCTTTTGCATAAGTTTGGACAATTCAACAACTAGTGGAGGAGGTGGATTATTATCAACTTTGATATCAAGAGTAAGAAGGGGATTGTTTGGTGGAGTGGAGGAAGTTTTGGGATTCTTGGAACTTCTCGTGTAATAACCATGATTTCCTTTTCCAGATTGTCTAACAGCTTGGACTTCCTCTTCTATGGTTTCATCATCATCTTCTCGTAATATTTTAGTATCCTCTTCTCCTTCCTCACTTTCTTGATAATGGACAATTTTAGTTACTAAAGCATCTTCTTTTCCTTGGAAAAAAGAAGATGCCCCCTCACTTTACCTCAATCTACGGTCATCCATTTTATCTTGCAAGAAGTTTGTATACCTAGAAGCTTCTAGAAATTCTTTCTCACTATGGTCTTTGATGTTATGCACTCTGCATCCCATTTTCAAATGCATTAGTCTGATTTACTCCAGGGTTAAGGACACGCCCATTATTGGGCTGAGTATTCCACGACCCCCCTCCTATGGTTAGGATTTCGATTAGGCATAGAGGTTTGGGAAAGTTTTTTCTATATGTGGACTATGTCATTGCCCATTTTGATAGTCTTTTTCTTCCATTCCTCAAACTTAGAATTAAACCCTTGTGGTTGAGGCATGATGGTGCTAGGTCCAACTGAATTTAGAGTATTGGCAACCTCTTGACTCGACATAATAGTTTGATACTAAATATTTTGGTTCAACCAAGGACTCATGCTTTGAATAGGTGTGATCATGGGACAAGTTGTCGAGGTTTAAGCATTTTTCGCATCGAATCCTTACATAGTCATCTAATTTTTTATAAGCATATATGTGGTGGGTGGAATGGTTGCATTAGGATAGGTGGGAATGGATGGATAAGTGGGCATGAATGGGTACTATTGATGATATGGTAGGGTGTTCATTTTTGGCACTTATGGTGCCATAATTTGATTCATCATAGAAAACTAACTATACAGACTGAACTATCCTACCATGGGAAATTGGGTCATCCCCATACCTTGCAGTGGTATTTATTGTTCAATAGTCATGGCCTCTGCATATGCTAGAGAAAGGGTTGTAACCTAGGGGTTTCTCCTAGTAAAAATGGTTGTCATGGGATCTAGAGCTCCAAAGTATAATTGAAGGGCCATAACGGTGTCAACCACAAAATGGTGAGTTACACTCATATAAAACTTCTTAAACCTAGAATTGAATGTCCTAATCAGCTCATTGAGTAACCTTTTATAGGTCACAAACTAATTATACCTAATGGTAGGATCTAGAAGTGACCTGAAGTGGTTAATGAAGGCTCCCTCTAATTAGGCCTAAGAAGTGATGGACCCTATGGGGATATTCATATATCATTCATGAGCCATCTAATCCAAACTCATGGGGAAAAGCCTAAAAGCAATATTTTCATGGTTTATTGCTTGTCTAATTAGAAGGTCCTTATAATTCTGGATATGCTCTTTAGTTGTAATAGGACCATCATGCTTGAAATTGGGTAGCAACTTCTTGATATTCCTAGATATTTTATGGACATCCCTAGCTATATTCAAGGGAATATTAAGCATCCTATACCAAGGAGCTGGTGGTTGGGTCATGTTATTCAACAATGGTGGCCCTACATGAATAATAGAAATCATTGAAGTAATGGGAGTAGATACACTTTATGTAGCTGCCATAATGGAGTTAATAGGAGCAGACCCACTAGACATACTTGATTCTAAAGATAACACTAGATCAAGTGTACTAGGTGGGATTTTGATCTCTTGAGTTTTATTTCTTGGTTTCCTAGAATTGGGAGAAATACTTTGAAATATGGTTTACCCAATGGTTTTAGACCTAGTAGCGATATACTCAGGTTGGGCCAGCTTGGGAAAACAATTGCTCTACAAGAATTCTCACAAATCACAACACAACAAAACCTATAAAACACTATGCATGCAATAAAAACATGGTGGAAACAAAATAACCCACATTAACCGCCAGAAAACCAATGATCTAAATCACAAAGCTATGAAAGAAGGCCCTCCTTCTAGCATCAAAATTTTGAGTGAATATTTTGCCCTATTGCAAAATAATCACCACAATCAAAGTATTAATTTGAAAACTCTCTTGTAAATAAATTAAGTATAAACACAAATTTCTCCAAGGTTCTGTTATACAAGCATTCTGCATATATGTTTGAAAATAATGACAATCTGAAATAATATATGCTAGAACTAACTCAATAACATGCAAGTGATAGTTAACAAGGGGACTTGATGGTTTGATTCATACATGCTTAGTGATTGCCTTCCTTAATCCTTAAAATGAATATAAATTTTGCTCAAATGAAATGTGATTCCTTTTGATACTCTTGGCATTAATCTGTCTTACCCTAAATCCCAGTTAGCAAGTCCATTTTATCTTTAGATTAAAAGTTTAAAAAAAAAAAAGATGTGTGGAATAGTCCACTTCATTTTAAACTCCATGCCTTTAATGTGAGATTCATTTTGTAGTTAGTAGATTCATTTTATCTTCATCATTAATGTTCTACTAAATGCTAAGTTAGACTTTGAACATGTTAGCCAATTAGTAAGTTAGCATTCATTTGCATTATCTACCATTAATGTAAAGTAGGAGTTAGTACCCTCCCTCCTAGATTGATTTTATCTTGAATTTAGATTGGAATGCTGAAATGCTTTGTACAATTTTGGAGGTGCAGAAATTCTAGATAAGGACCAGAATGCAAACAAATTAAAATAATTATGAAAGAAATTCTAGAAATCGGACCAGAATGGAAACAAACTGAAAAGAAAACTACAAAAATTTTGGACAAGGATTAGAATGAAAAGAACTGAAAATAAATTGCAGAAATTTTGGACAGGGATTGTATGCCCAAAATGGACACATACTTGAGAAAATTTTGAAAATTTTGTCTAAGTCATGAGGTTCTCATTCCGCACACTTTGAAGTGTATTTTGGTGCGGATCCATAATAAATGCCATGAGTTTGCTCAACACTTGGTAAATGTTTGCACTTGGAGTGATTCCACAAGGTTTCTTTTGTTCTTGGCTTTGGACTGGTGATGCATCTTGAATCTACAAAAAAAATTTAAGAAGGATTACGTCAGCATAAAATAAGTGTGGATTGGTGACCACTTCATATATTTGATGTCTTTCTAAGAGGCTAAGTGTTGGAAAACCTGATTTCGAAGAGTGCGGTGAGCATTTTTGCCTAGAACGATGATAGAAGATGGAAAGCTAAGAATAGGAGATGAGGATTCGATGAAGGATGTTTTGGACTAACACTCTTCTAGAATGACAAGTAGTGATGTACTCTAAGGTTAGTGCAGATTGGAGGAATATTCACTTTGAATTGCAAAAGGTACAGAATGGTGTTCATAGGCCAAGGTACTTACTTCGATCCAGTTTGGAATCCGTAGAAGTTTCAAAAGAGATATGACATCATCAAATTTTTTGTGCGGATTGGCGAATGCTTCACGGCCAGCGAAGAGAAACAAATAACAAGGAGAGGATTCAATCCTACTTAAACTTCAAATCATTTAAGGTCGGATTGATGTCTTGGTAGTTTCTAAAGAATTAAAGATGATGTCATTAGTTTTTAAGAGCAGAATGGCGTTGTGTTCTCCCTCGCCATTATACCAAGCTTATATCATATTAGATCATAGCCATACGATGGGAGATATTGACAGTGGAGATTTTGTTAAGGAATCTGCAATATATAAGAGAATTTCTTCACTAGAGTTATAACAGCTAGTTGGAGAAGGAAGTTGAAGCATCGAGGGTTTCAAGAAGATAGAACCAGATAGGTTACAGATCAAAAATGGTAAAAGGCTCCCAAGAAGAATCGATAATATATACACAATATCCAATGGCCATAACTCCAGTTAGCATCAAGCAACCAACAAGTTGCAAAGGCTTCAAGTTGCCATGGTGATCCTCTTGCAGTGAGTTTCTCGAAGGATGAATCAGTAAGAGAATGCCAGCAAGAACTCTCTGCTAAGCTATCAAATTTTAATCTTTGTAATGTTCCTTGTTATTTTAATTTTGCAAAACTATAAATAGAGGTTAAAGTCTCATTTCTAAGGGTCGGATCTAGTGTGTTTACCTGTGCTACTATAAATATTCCCAAGGACTAATGAAAGAAGCATTACATTGACCTTCACCTCAAAGCTTGTATCTTCATATTTGATATAAAAGGTTCAGATTCTTTAGTTGCATTTCTATGAATACGTGAATGGTTAGTTTGTGTCAAATTAATGGATTACTAGCTGCTAGAGTAATTAAAATATACTTTTAAGTTTGATCTTTATTGTTAGGGAGTGCATTTTTGTAAAAACTAGATATTAATGAATTCTATTATTTGGATTATCATTGTTTGGATATTGAAATTTTTTGTCTACAATATTTCTCTATTGTTCGTTAATGAATGAAAATACATTTAACTTGAGATAATGTTGATCTAATTAATTTGTCTTTAAGTTGGTTTTTTGGAGCTTTTTGCTATAGTGCAATACTATTAGGATATCCATCCACTATTATTTACATCTCTCTAAATCTAACATTTTCTTACCCTAATCTCCAAACCCTAAGTGAGCATAATTGTGTAAACACTCTGTTTAAGTTAACAAGGAACCGGCCTACTTTGGAGATTGGATCAAAAACTATGTTTTGGTCCATCCAATGTTGAGTGCTGAGATGTAGCTATCGAGTGCAAGCCTGGAAAGAAAGTAAGAAGATAAACAGTTGTAGTATTGAGTAAAACTTAATGCAATTCAGTGCCCAATAGTTTTTGGCACGCCCGGTGGGGACAAGTTCACAAGGAACATAAAACCCATCATATAAGTTATTATTTATCTCAACCCAGAGGAATCAAGATTTGGTGAATTGTCTTGACCTTGTAAGTGAAGAAGAGCAAGTCCATCTGGTGACTCCCTGGTCCTTAAACCTAGAAAAATAATTATCCCTGTAGACCAGTGTCCTTTCATGTATTTCAAAAGGAATAACCCTAACTCCTATTTCTATTATGAATTACCTTATAGAGGTTTTGCTATTGCCCGAAGTTTAAATCAATATTTTCTCTTAGAATAAGAGCTTCCTAAGAAAAATCCTATAGTTAATCCAACAAGACCTACAACTAGAAATATGGCACAAAATGCGGCTCCTAATCAGCCATTACAGAAGTACCCCAGTTGGAACATAGTTGGTCCCCTGAGATTAGCCTAAATAAATGCCATACCTTAAGCTATATCTAAAGCTATCCCTACTTATGATGGATCTGGAAAGAGAGATTATGAGCACTGTTAGGATATTTTGAATCTGGCAGTAATTCACAACATAAAAGAGGAGGATATTATTGTAAGAATTCTAGCCCTGTCCTTTAGAGAAAATATAATACATTGGTTTAGAACTATGGAATATAACACTATAACTTCATGGAAAGTATTAGTTGAATCATTTATAGAAGAATTTAATGAATCTATTGATCCCTTCTCCCTGCTTAACCAGTTTACATCCATGCAAAAGTCTTAGCAGGAAACTGTCTTAGATTTTAATTTAAGATTCGGTAGAACATGGAAGAGAATACCTCCCACAGCTAGACCAGCTGTACATTTGGTCTATATGTGTTATATTAAACCCCTTAGATCAGAGCTAGGCTTACAGACACAACAATCTAGAGTAGAAGCCTTCCCCCAAGTTTAAAATGCAATAGTTCATGCTGAAAATATCCTAATTAATGTGGGAAGACTACCACCCAAAACTGTGATGCCTTACAACTCAGAAACCACCAATAGCCAAAGTCAATGCACAAACCCCTCTTACATGGATCCCATTTCTTTATCATCTCCATCTCCATAAATGAATGCAATCCCTCAAACCTATACAAGTTGAAGAACCTTTTCAACAATGGGGGTTGGACTTCATAGGGGTCATCAATCCTAACTCCTCAGCAGAACATAAGTTTATCCTAACTGCCATAGATTATCTTATCAAGTGGGTAGAGGCTATTCCTACCAAGAAATTAGAACAAGATGTAATCAATTTTATGGAAAATTTGATTTCGAGGTTTGGAGTTCTAGAAGCCTTGGTGAGCGACAATGGCCCAGCCTTCATAGGCGCCAAGTATATTGATTTTTCCAATAAGTATAACATCACTCTTAAAAATACTTCTAACTATTACCCTCAAGGAAATGGACTTACAAAATCTACTAATAAGAACCTATTGAGGATTTTGAGGAAATCACTTGAAGATAACAAAATAAGTTGGCACCTATTATTAGACCAAGCTCTATGGGCAGACAATATTACTATAAAGAATTCCATTAAGACTTCCCATTATGCACTAGTGTATGGCAAAGAGGCAGTTCTACCTATCCATTTGGAGATTCCAACACTTAAGCTTGTCAATACAGAGGAAGAGTTAGAGGAAAATCCAGTAAAAAATAGGCTGAACTACCTAGTACAAATTGAAGAGAAGAGAGCTCAGGCATATGGCAATTTTCAAAAAAATTCCTTAGATATCAAGGTATGGTTTGATAAGAAGGCCATATTCAGAAAATTATAGGTTTGAGACTCAGTTCTCAGGTGGAATGTTGATAGAGCAAAACTAGGCAAGCATGAAAAGTTTAATTCTTTTTGGGATGGCCCTTTCAAAATAGTGGAGGTCAAAGAGTCCAATGTGTTTTAGCTAGAAGATCTAGAGGAGAACATACAACCGATTCTAGTGAATGTTTTCCATCTCAAGCTCTACTATGTGTAAAATATGAGCTCATTGTAATATATGTATATACATTATATGATTATTTCTCCTTCTTTCTACACTTTGTATTTTAGTTTCTCTCTACACTTTGTTTAAGTTCAAATAAAAATATGTGAAAAAATGGCTAAGTTTTGAAAAGTGTTCGGTAAAATGCAAATTTCCATTCTGCACTCAAATACATGAAAATTTCAGTGGAACGGTGCAAATGTACTTATCCCGCATGATGAAGAGGGCAAATTATCAAAATAATTAAAGGCGTCTCTAATCTGGGGACCTTTCAAAGCTAAGGTATGATGAAACAAAACCAAGGTGGAAACTCACACATGGAATTTACTAACTGTTAGCATAATCAAAGACACCTTTAATTCGCTGATTTCAAAACCAGAGTAGAGCCAAGTAGCAATTTCACATTCATGCCACATGGAGAGGAAAGAAAGATCTCGCATTCAATGCTAACGAACTTGCCCTCAAACCAAAGAGTAGCCAAAGACGCATGGTAATGTGGCAGCATAGTTTAAATTTTTTACCAATGAAAATTTAGAATGCCACCGTTGAGCTACCGAAAGGAATGAATGGAAGTTGGAAAGTGTGACAGTGGGTAGATCGCATAGCAGATGCATTAATGGTAGAAGATACATGCACTCCAATAAATAAAAAGAAACAAAAAAATGCACACGATGTTCATTCAATAGCTAATTATGTCCATGAAGTGGTAAAAAGTGAAGCGATACTCTGAGGTTTTTACTACGAATTACAAAGAGAAAAAAGTTTTTTTGCTATCAATATGACTCCCAAGAAAGCATTGACAAAGGCACAAAATATGGGAGAAAAGTTGCAAGCTCATGTGCGTCAGACCAAACGAGTTTCAGACACAGTAATGACAAGAGTGAGGAGGACCCTCCTAAGGACGAGTTTCGAATTCCCATATTTTGGAGGAAATCCAATGCGACAAGGTACTATAGCTATGAAATATTTCTTGTTCTTCTATATCTGTGATTATGTGCATCATTACCCTGAATTAGTCTCTACTATGATCCAATTCTATGATTCTAAAAATATAATGATAAAAACCTCTTAGGGCATTCCCCTATTCTCAATTACCAAAGAATTTTGTCATGAATTATTCATCGTAGGAGTAGGTCCACCTTTAGAACCCAGACCACTTAAAATAGCAGAACTAGCAAGGGCTTATACCACATTGGTAACATTAGAAAATAAAAAGGCTATAGAAAAATAGTTTCATCTTAATTTTAGAAGGATAAAAGAAGAAAATGATATGCCTGAAGTTCCTATTCATATTGATGAATTTGTAAACCCCGAACTATTTCTATTTTGGCCTGTATGGAGGGTCTAGACTCTGACAGAATGGTATACGATTGGAAAATTACCACAGTCTATTGTATTTCTAACAAAAGAATGTATGAGTAAGGCGCAGAGGAAAGAGGGACTAGGGTGATTTATTTTGACTGGCCAGCTTTTCTTGCCCAGAGAATACATGAACAGTTGGTAAGTATGAAAGGGGCTCTAATGCTCCTAGTTTCCAGCATTGCTCAAGTCTGGTATGGATATTTTATGCTTCCATTAAGGACATAATGCCTTGGATTTTGGTGAGGGATAAAACCGATGATGGGGAACCCTTAGTGGTTTATTACTGGACAAATCACTTGAGAAGAAGTGAGTCTTATTATAGATTCAACTTGGAATTTCTTGGACCTGCCTTGAAAATAATGTATGGAGAGTGCCCTATATTGCCATCCCTGGCTAAGTAGATTCTGAGAGTAGAGGGTGTTGAGGAAGGAGATTGGTATTTTTTGATCGAGGGCACAGTTATCAGAATATATGGTTTCATGGGTAAACCTTTTCTCCTACCCCATTTTGTTACAAAGAGACTCTTTGCCTTAGAATATTTAAGGTAGGTGGAATACATCGATTTGAATTATGGTTATAGAAGAAAGAGAAGGTCTTTGCTTACATACTGCACTATGAAGGATATTACCATCACTAAGAAGGGGCAGAGTCAACTAATCGACCAATACCTTGATAGGTTAGGTCTATTTTATATTCCCCAAATATGGATTTATGACCTTGTTGGTATCTTAACTGCAAGAAATGTAGCCCTAAATGGAGAAAAGACTTATAAGTTTGAAAAGAGGCCTAGGGATCATTTCAAAAAGGGCAAAAATAATGATGAGACCGCTCTTTTAGAGTAGAATGTTTCAAAAATGGGTCAACTGCCACCATGGTTGAATTTCTATGAACAAATAATGGATTTTGATCCTGACCAAAAGAAAATTCATTGGCTCATAGAAGCCACCATTAGTGACATTGAAGAGAAAACTAAAAATAATGACCCTCAGCCTGAAGAGGATGTTGTTGAAAAAGCTGAGGAAGAAGAACAATGGAACGTAGTGAAGATATCATATCGGTGGATAATGAGGATTGAGATTAGAAAAACTACGTCCAGGTTTGGAATGAAGTTTGATAAAGAGTTTTTCAAGAAATATAATAAAAATATCAGAACATATAGACAAAAGGACACCAGAAACATAGTGTTAATAGTTCAAAAGTCCCAAACTAGTTCTGAATCTCTCTCTCCATCCACAGATCAAGAAGCTCTAGTAGAAGAGCAAGAAACTCCTTTGACAACAGTTGAGGTTTTGAAAACTTTTTATCCTACCATTGAACAAGTGGAGAAGTTTTCTACGGGAGCTCAGCTTATGAGCAAGATGCAATATTCCAGTGAAAAAGTTTTTAGTACTCTAGTTATTGAAGAAGTATCTAGGCCTAAATGCTTAGCTTTGGGGGGTCAACCTCAAGGCACAAATATTTACTGGAAGAAGAAGGATGAGAGTTTCATGTTCACCCCCCTTTATTTTACCCCTGCAGCATCAGTAGAATTGTGTCCTATTTTTGAGCAAGTCTTACTTTCTAGAGTAGTACAAGGAGATATATCAGAAGAAGAGTCTAATAGTGATATGGCTTCCTTTCAATTAATCTATAGAATAACTAAAAGAGCCCCAGAAAGAAGGTAAAAGGAAGTTTCAAATAAGTAGAGATTGGATATGGAGGAGATTACCAAAGAGGTGGTTGTTTCTACTACAGAAGAATTGACTCATCAAGAGCAATAGTAGGAAATAGAAGTGGAGCAAGAGCACCCTATATTTGTAGGTGAAGGTATGGTTTATAATCCCTCTTCTCTTCTACATCCTCTTTAATCCTCAAATAAGTCTCCCTCCCTTTATGGTCAAGAAAATGTGACAAAGTTACCTTCTTCCTCTCGTAGTCCATCCCATATTTTATTGGTTGTCTCTGAAGCACAAGTCTCCACCTCTGTTCCTCAAAAATCACCCCAAATCCCATGTTGAGCATCGAAGGTCCCCACTTCATCACCTCCCATCATTTCATCTTCACCACCACCATCGATGGGACATACTATTTTGAGTACCACCATTCATCCAATTGTTAATATTGCATTGGTTCCTATGAGTTTACCAATAGCAACAATAGCAATAGTTACAGAGTCTACTATTGTTACAGAGACTGTTGTAATTACCTCCACATCCCAATTGTCAATAGTTCAGTCTGCCCTTTCATTTCTTGTATATTCATCTCCCTTGGCTGCTAGTTTTTCAAGTCCTATCACTTTGCCAAAAGAATAGGCAGCCACATAGAGAGCAAATAATTTCTGGGCAGAGAAGCTTTCTAATCCTTCCAACAGGATGGTTGTCACAAGAAGAAGTATGTATGTTGATATAGTGGCTAGTCAAATAGTATCTAGATCTATGACTCCACTTGTAAATAATCCTAAAACTGAAATGACTTTCCAAGATTATCGAGTGGAGGAGGTCACAGAAGATATTGATAAGCTTCCATAAGAGGATGAGTTGATTATAGTCATAGCCCATTTAGACACCTTCTATGTGAAGAATGATATAGTTAGAGAGAGGGTGAATAAACTGGAGAAACAAATTGAAAAGCTTCATAAGACTCTGAGAAATCAAAAGGAAGTTGAAAAGGCTCTAAAAAAAGAGTTCAAGGGCTGGCAAAAAAAATTTCAAGAGGCCAATAACCTCAAGGATCAACTTGGAGAGCAAAAGAAGTTGAATGGGGAAGCAAAAGAAATTCAAAGTTTAAAGTAGTAGCTTCAAATAGAAAAGGCTAAGGCCTCTAGATTTTCTAAAACTGAATTGGAGAGGATTAGAAAAGAGATGCTCTTCGAAGTCCAAAAGAAATATTTAGAGCTTTAATTAATGATTGATTATCTTGATGAGGCTAGTCGTCTACTTCCCAATGTTTAGAGAGATCTAGATCAGATCACCAAAGAGTTGCAGTCTATGGTGATTCTGGCAGAACAAATGTACAGGTTGGTTGATAGCAGACTTAGTAATTTTGCTAAACAAATTCCTAATAAATAATGGAATCTTGCTAGAGTTGCTACTAGAATCGTAGTTAAAAAGCACAAGGTACTTCAAAGAGCCTGGTTGTTGTTTGACAAGATTGAAGGTGTGATTAGGGATGTTGTTGATGTAAATATAGAAATAATTCAAGTTGGCTTCAAAGACCTGGATGGAGGATCACAGCTTGCTATCCGTGGAAGAGATCTAGAATTGATTCTCTTGAAGAGCCACTACCCCAAGAGCAAGTTGTCCAATTAATTGTTAATTTTACCAGATTAAGAGATCTCATAGAAGATCTAGTGAACAGAGGGAATGCTGATAATTACAAAGACATTGGAGAATTACAATATGTTTATAAGTAGCTCAAAGAGACATCAAACCCCTCTGAAGCAGCCTAGAAATAGGCTTTACAATATTTAAAATCAATGATTCAGTTGTTTGGTGATGCTTCTGGAGGAACGAATCAAAAACCACCTTCTCTAGAAGAAGAATAAGAAGAAGAAGAGAATAAAGAAGAGGCCGAGGAAGAGGCCTATGAAGAAGAAGAGCAGAATGGAGCAGTTACAGGCCTGAAAGGGACCACACTTATTTGTTTTTGTTTTTTTACATATGCATGAGTTTTACATTTTTGTTTTTGCTCTGACAATTGTCAAATAAGCAATAAATGCATGAAGCCTATAAAGGAATAGGGAGCAGAAGATTTTGTGTGAAGGTATTTTTGCAATAAGGTCTTATAAGAAGAGTAGAATTATGCCTGATTTTTTTGAAGATAATGGTAACAGGCCTATATTTTTGGTATAGTCTCATTATAAGTGGATGAGCCATGATGTTTTTGGCATGATCTCTATATGAATTTTTATCTTCTAAGTAGATTGTTAGATTTTTAGAGGGTAGTCTTTATATGGAAGTTATTCTTTAAAGCATATTTTTTGAAGATGAGTATTTTTTGACTCCTAAGACCCAATGGATAAGACTTTGAGTTTGATGGCTTTGCAAGCAAATCCATTCGGGAGGTGCTAGAATGTATGCCCAAAATAGACATATACTTGAGAAAATTTTGAAAATTTTGTCCAAGTCATGAGGTTCTCATTCTGCACACTTTGCAGTGCATTTTGAAGCGGATCCAAAACAAAGTCCATGATTTTGCTCAACACTTGGTAAATTTTTGCACTTGGAGTGATTCCACAAGGTTTCTTTTGTTCTTGGCTTTGGACTGGAAATGCGTCATGAATCTGCAAAACCTTTTGAAGAAGGATGATATCAGTGTAAAAAAAGTGTGGATTAGTGACCGCTTCATATATATGATGCCTGTTTGAGATTCCAAGTGTTATAAAACCTGATTCTAAAGAGCACAATGTTTTTTCCTGGAACGATGACAGAATATGGAAAGCTAAGAATAGGAGATGTGAATTCAAGACGAAGGATGTTTTTGACTAACACTATTTCGGAATGACAACAAGCAACGATGTACTTTGAGGTCAGTGCAAATTGAATGAAGAGTCACTTTACATTGTAAAAGGTCTAAAATTGTGTTCACAGGCCAAGGTACTTGCTTTAGTCTGAAATGGAATCCGTAGAAGTTTCAAAAGAGATATGATGTCATCAATTTTTTTGTGTGGATTGGTGAATGCTTCATGGCCAACGAAGAGAAACAAAGAACAGATTATGCAAAAGATTTTAATATCTATTCTTATGCATCTGAACATTCTATTGTTGTAGTTATTTCATAGAAAGATGATGAAAATAATGAAAGGCCAATAGCCTTCATGAGTTCAGGTCTGAAAGGAGCACATCTTAAATATACCTTGCTAGAAAAATATGCTTATGAAGTCATCCAATATTTAGAACATTTCAAAGGTATATTTGGGTCAAACAAATTTTACTACTGTATCCCTTTTATAGCAATAAAAGATATTTTTTCTTAATCAGAGCCATTAGGAAGACCACCAAGATGGATGGTAAAGCTTTTGCAATATGATGTTGAATTCAAAATAGTTAAAACTGTCAAAGGGCGGGGTTTAGATAAACTGTTGGCCAAAAAATAAGGAGAAGGAATTGAAAATATCCTCACAATAGATGAGGTACATTATGTTAGAAGAATCAATAATACTAAATGCAAATGGTATGAGGAAATATTGTCATACTTGCAAACTCAATCATTCCCTAAAGAGATGTCAACAAATTGAATGAGGTCAGTCAAACTACAAGCCCAAAAATATTTTATGCAAGATGATGTTTTATACTGGAAACACCCTGATGGAGTATTATTAGTCTATTTATATGACAGTGAAGTCCCAGAAATAATCAATAAATTTCATGATGGTTTCTATGGAGGACATTTTGCTCCAAGAGCTACAGCTAATAAAATTATGAGAGCAGGATATTATTGGGCTTCTATTTTTAAATATGTATATAAATATGTTAGGAACTATCATAACTGCTAGGTTTTTGTAGGAAAGAAGTAGTTGGCAGCCATGCCCCTCAAGCCAGTAATCATTGAAGCACCATTTACCCAATGGGGTATTGATTTAATTGGAGAGATCAAGCCTAATTCATCTGGATAGCACAAGTGGATCATATTTGCAACAGATTACTTTACAAAGTGGGTAGAAGTTGCACCCTTGAGAATATCCACTACTGCCACTATCATAAAATAATTGGAAGAAAACATTTTGACTAGGTATGGAGTTCCTCAAAAATTGGTTACAGATAATGCACAGTATTTTGTTTCATATGAAATGGTAGAATTTTGTGTTGAATATGGAATTGAATTATCCCATTCTACTAATTATTACCCCCAAGGAAATGGTCTTGTTGAGTCATCAAATAAAAATGTAATAACCAGAATAAAAATATCATTGGGTAAGAACAAGAGAGGGTGGGATAGTGAACTTAAATTTGCTTTATGTGTTGATAGGTTGTTTGTTAAAAGAAACACGAGGAGAACCCCATATGAGATGGTATATGGAGAGAAAGTCTTTTTACCTTCAAAATTGGCACTTTCCCTCTTATTGCAAAACCATGAAAACCCTAATCCCATACAGATAAGGCTTGACCAAATTGTCCTATTAGAAGAACAAAGGAGAGATACCCTTAATAAAATGATGGAACAAACCCAGAAAACCATGAAATTATTTAATAAAAAAGCCAAGGGTACTCATTTCTCTCAAGGATATGTAGTCATCTATTGGGATCCTAAAAATGATAAGCACAGAGAAAAAGGAAAGTTTGAACCAAAATGGATTGGTCCATACTAGACAGCTCATGTCATAGGACAAAATACTTACAATTTGCACACTTTGCAAGGAGAAATAATGGCTATCCCTATTAATGGCCAACACCTCAAAATGTGCAATCCTTATTGAAGGTGAAAAATAAAAAAATATATATATAAAAAAAGTGGAAAAACAAAATTCCCTAAAAACAGAGTGATGTGTTTTGATTATTATGTATACTAGACAAGCTTTCCTTCTATTATTTGAATAATTCTGAGTTTATTGTACACATGATATTCTTAGTTTGACGAGTATATATTACTATTGATTCCACCAAAAACAATAAGAAAAAATAAGATTTATTTTAGACTCTCATGAGGTTTATAATTTTCAAAATATGAGTGTTTATGCAATAGTTTTTTGATATGAGATAAAACAGAAGGAAAACAAAGCTGATTGAAACATCATGTCAAAGCCTCACATTACAAATGATACTTAAGGTGACTTCAAAGGTCCAAAGAACCAAGTTATCTTTGAGAAGGTGGTTGAGCCAAAAATCATTACACTCATTTTTTATAGCCAGAAACTAATCCTCAACTCAGGCATACTCGTTGCACAATTTGCTTATATATCTAAGTACTTCTCAAACGAGAAAGAAAAATAAAACACAAAGTAAAATTGAGTCACTGCATGAGATATCTTGAAAAACCTTTATCGGGGCTATAGACGCTTGACTGGCAGTAGGGTAAAACTAGATGGGATTAGAAGCAACTCCACCAGGGCTATAAATGCTTGACTAGCAGTGGAGCCCTGTAGAATGGTGAAATTTTTTAAAGAGTGAAATCACATATTAGGCTTAACTATTTTGCTCATTTATGGCAAGGTTCTAAAAGACTCAAAAATCAAAATGAATGCACTAACACACACATGGGCCAAAGCATGGTTAGACAAAAAGCTTTTGACAAATTTTGTGTAATCATATCTTATAACTTAGCTAGAAGAAGCATTACAATATATCTAAAAAGTTCATCTATTTCTAAAATTTTGGCCCTATTTTTCCAAAAATTGAATAAAAGAAAATTACACTTTTTCAATACTTTGACTCTTATGTCCTGTCACTTGTATAGTTTTTCAGTTTTAAAATTGTAATGTTTTGTTGTTTTTAAGTTTTGTTTATCAATCTTGATGATTTGAATTTGTATCCAAATTGCAAATAAAACCAGGATATTCTATGGTTCTCAAGTGCCTCATGTTTTCAACACATTGTCCCAGTTAGAGCCTATGTTGGATCCAAATTTGACTCAAAATTTGAAACTTCCAAATTTAAATTTTTGGTTTCATCAAAATAAGCAAGCATATCTAGTCACTTTGCATCTTATTAGAGAAGTTGGTTTTCCATGAGTTTAATCTTAAACATTGTTGTCATGTGCACCTTTGAAGAATTGATATATCTTAGGGTTGCCAAAGTCAGTCCCTTTAAATGAAATCCGACCATTGAAATACAAGGTTTAGTTTTCCAAATAAATAAATTCTCCCTTAGGCTTAAATCAAATGATAAATCTTTAAACCCTAAGATATTCTAAAGTAAGGAAGAAGTTTAATCAAATGCCTTGGTCTAAATCCCGAAAAGCATAAGTAATGTCAAAAAATTTAATTAAGGCTTAAGGGTATGCGCCCCATTAGTTAAAAATAAAGCACCTTAGATCAAATCCAAAGGCCGCGTTCGAATCTGATTTAATCGGATGATAGCACTTTAAATAATCGATTAAGGGATAAGTCAAACAATTTAAAGGCAATGTTTAAAATAAAAGATGTCTTATGTTTAAAATCTAAAAACATGTGTCCTTTAATCTGAAGGTAGCGCTTAAACGAGATGCAAAGATCAACGGATGCGCTCGATTTGATTAAACTACTCGTAAAAAAAAACTATGGTCAAAAGTATTAAGGGTATGCACCCCCTTGAATTAAACATAGAGCTAATTGGATAAATCTGACAATAGTGCTCGATCAAGATTTAATTCGATGATGGCACTCTCATAAAAGGTGCATCAAAAAGGTCAAAGACCCCATGAGATTAATTAAATCTACTAAATGAAATTAATAAGGGTCTAACACATTGGGTAATCATCCCCCTTTCAGCTTAATCAAAATTTTAAATCATGTACCCCTTGGTAACTAACCTCGCAGGTCGATCAATATCAAAGACCGTGCCAACATCAATCGAGATCCGATAGCTGCGTCGAATTCAAAACCCGAACGAAGAAATGGTAAGATGTCAAGAAAAATGAAGGGAAAGCAAAAATTAATTATGCATTAGTAAGGGTATAATACGTTGCTAATCGCTCCCTTTTAGCTTAAACCAAGATTAATCAAATGTAATATTGCACCCCTTTCGGCAATCGAGTATACAGCTTGCAAGAGATCTCACGACAACACTAGAACAAGCTCAAAGATCAATGGACATGATTTCCTTTTACCATACAAAGATTTAAAGTAAAAATGGAATCAATGGATGCAAAGGCCCTTGACAAGATCTGATGGCGGTGAATGAGTCAAAGTCAAACAAAGGGGTGAAACAACACAAAGATCTGACGGCAGCGCCCATCTTTGCTCGGATCCAACGACAGCATTTTGGTAAAAATGATTGAAGGCTAACTCACAAGGTTTTTGGTCAAATAGTTGATTAAATGCATTATCAAGGCTAAGAAAATTCCTTAATCAAGTTTTATAAGGTTAATACATGGATAATCTCCCCCCTTCCATTTTGCTAAACCTTATGCATATACGGGGAATCCAACGGTCGCACCCCCATCATAGTATGATCTAACGGTAAGGGCATAGAAAAATGATCCGATTATATGAATGCCTATGTTTAATGTAATATTATTAAGGTTTTAATCACTGGATTAACCAGGGTAAATGGATTACATTATTTTAACACATTATATAAACTTCGGGTCAAAGCTTCATTAACCAGGAGTTTTCAACCTTATAAACGTGATTAATCTGATTAACCTAGCCCAGATGTACATTTAGTAGACTAACAATTATGCAAGTTCTTAGTCATCAATGGTTGTGTTAACCCTCCTCGAGATCCAACAGTAGTGCACAAATCAAAGATTTAATTAATGAATAGACCATGAAAATCCAACGGTAGTGCTCCATTGAGGATAAAGGATCAGAAAATAGCGATCGAGTGAAAATCAAAACAAAAAGATACAAGAAAGACTAATCCAATGGGTATATTTCAGATAATCCAACGAATACGCTCCATCTCAAAATGATCCAACGGTGGCAAACATTTCAAAGGTAAATCAGAAGGTTATAAAAAAATCAAAGGTTGGCCATGGTTAGATTATTTCTCCATAACTAATATTTGATATAGAGATAAGGCCAAAATTAAACTTTAAATCAAATATTTAATAAATAAAATAAGAAGCAAATCTTGAGTTAAAATTTATTTTGAGATTGGTTAAACTGTAAAATATTGAGATATTCTCTATACTGTGCACGATCATTGTTGGCGTGTACCTTCATTATTTTAGGACTAACATTTTTTAGGTCTAAAAGTATCAAGCCAGGATACCCAATGCAAACCTGCATCCCGAGAGAGGCACGAGTTGTACACTATGGAGATCAAGGGATACGGTTGATCCTTTATAAAGATCCAATGACAATAGATTGATCCAGGCCATATAAAAGGAATCAAAGAAAACGGGTAAAATCATGTTCCAAGAAGAAGATTTAATAGTTTGGACTCTCGAGAAAAGGGTGACCACTCTCCAAAATACCTGAAATCAATACCGAGGTAGAAAGCAAGGAAGTGACTCATTCGCAACAAGGTACACCAAGGGACGATATGAAAATCAACAACAGAGATTAAGCCAAATAATTAATACACACCAACAACGTGAGTCGAGATGATATCCAAGGAAGGAAATATTTGAACAATCAAAGTAAATCCCACAGACAGTACACCTAAAGGAGCAATGTAGACTGAGCAAAAGATAAACCTTGACGCTCAAGCGTGCGATCAGATCTACGTATTAACTAAAAATGATAACTTGTGCAAAAGATAAAAATAATCTTACTCAAATGCTCTTGCCCAAAACTCTTGTCTTATAAATAAGGGTACTAACAGGGATCTGAAAGGCATCAATAAGAGAAACAATGGAGTACAAGGAGTATGAACGTATTCATTTTTTTTTCTACAGATACTCGAGACAAAGAAAGCACGTGAAAAATAAACATGGTTTCGACTTATAGAAAGTCATTCAGTTCATGCTTCGATGGAATATAGTTACAATGGGAACACTCTGACAGAGTATAGTTATAGAATCAGCTTATAGATGCTTCCAGATCTTGTTTTCCATTCTCACCTTCCTCCTACTTATCACTGCCTCCCTCTTTCTAGGTCTTCTTCCTTAACCATCCTGACATTTTTCTTAACATTGTGCCATCTCACCACCTTCCATTATGTGAAGCCACATCCTTTCCTCTTTTCTCCCTTCATTCTATTGCGTGATCAATGCCATTCCATTCAATTGCCACTAGCACGTCACCCCTTGTCTTCATCATCGTGTCGGGTCCCTCTCTGTCCTTCGTCTGAATTTCATGATAACAACCTGGTCGATCCTTAACAACAAACCATAGTGACCAGGACAAACAAAACAAAAACAAATAATATAATAATGAATCCTTAGTTTCTAGGGCCAACAAGAGAGCAAAAATGGCCAAATTATTCAGCGAAAGAGCTCCCTTCAGTCCAAGAATAGACCATGATAATCAGTTCAGAGACACACCAGTTGGACAGCATACAGAATAGTTTCAATCATATGAAGACAAGTGTAAGGCCAGAAATAAACCAAAAATAATAGAATCAAGAACCAGCAGCTATAAAAGGAAGCAGACAGGTTCAGATTCATCATCAAGCAATTAGAGAATAGCATTTTTGCTAAGAGGTATACTTGAGTGCCCTTTAGAGTTGTGTTGTTGTATCTTCCTTTTGTGTCTATTTTTCTCATTCATTCTTCTTTCTTCCCTTTATTGTGCAGGATTTTGATAGGAAAGTGTTCAAGAAGCTGACATTATTTCCTGTCTTATTGATCTTGAGATTCAGAAACTCTACTGTTACCAGATTGGAACAAGGAGAGTATGAGAGACCTGCTACATTATTTGAACAACGTCTTCTTCATTGTATTGATGTATTTCTTTGAGAAAAATAGAGTTAAAAGGCATCCTGCCCACTCTGCATGTAATATTTTATGAAATCAATACAATTCTGAGTTTCATTCCCGTTATATCTTTGTCTTAGTACTGTGTATGGTTGTGTAATGAGTTACATTATTTAAACGCATTATATACATTTCTTTCGTTGGTTAACTTTTAGTTTTATTACGATATTCGAATAAGAGCACCAATTTTCTTTTCCCTATTCTCTCTGTTCATGTTAAAATTGTTGTTGAATTGCTATAACAGCCCAATGAATCTAGGCACCGGTCTACATAAGGCATAACAATTGGTTATTTTCTTGCTTGGTCATTAAAATACATTTACTGTTATATTAATCTGGAGCGCATAATCAACGTTTTATCACAGAATTACCGTTGGGGTTTCCTTACCCGTTCTATAGTTTTCTTTTAGCAACATTTGTGTTTATTAGAACAAAGAGGCAGGTTGACTAGAGTCTGTAATAGCTCATTGGTTTCAAACAGATTTTTGTAGCGTGACAATTGAAATCCTATGGATGCAAGAATCGGTTCCAACACTCCTCTACATGAGCAGATTTTTCTTTTATTTTTGAATATGTTACCTAAATATTTAATATTTGATATCTTTATTCCACGACATAAGGAATTGATATCTTAAAGGTGCATAAAGTATAATAACAAATCTTTAAATAATCACTTATTCAATATATTACAAAAAAAATTAATTAGTTATACGAGATTGAAATGGCCCACTTGTGTTACATCATGACCACATAATGGTATTATAACAATTTGATAATTATGCATGTATTATTTGGCAATATTTGAACCTAGGTCTCCTCCTTGAAAGTTGAAAAATATAGCCCGCTAAGCTAAGCCTGCTAAGCTAATGCACAATTCATATATATATATATATATATATATATATATATATATATATATATATATATTTTGGTTAGTATTATAAACCCCTACAACCAATGCATAAGGTTGAGAAGTCTCCTCCCAACCATGACCCCTTGTAAAGCTAAGAGTTATGCTTATCAATAGGGAATTTAACACAACCACCACACACCCACCCCTTCGCCCACGTTGTGGTTGAATATATATATATATATATATATATATAAGTTATTGTAATACCACTATATGTAGTTATGATGTAATAAGAGTGAACCCATTCCAATCCTATACAATCAATTGAAAATATATATACTATTTTGCATGTATAGTTTAGTGAACTTGAGTCTCTCCTTGAAAGTTTTGGAACTTAACCGATTGAACTGATGCAATTTGATGTTATTTATTTAATAATAACATTATTTATTTTTAAATCAAATAAATATAATATTATTAATATAAAAAAGTAAATATATGCCAAACTTCTGTTATGTTTATTTGATATTGGTCATGATAGAAGTAAATGGTGAATATAACTATGAATTAGGATTTGCTTCCATGGAGAGTCTGATGGAGTAAGTAAATTCTAAAGTAGTTTAGCACTTAGTGCCTTGCTAACCTCCTCATTCCTTTGGGTTGGTAACAGTCTTCCAATTGACGAAATGGAACTTTTCCTTTTTTATTGCCTTCCTCATTTCCTTAGAAAAGTTCTTAGCATTGCATCTAACTTTTGCAAGATATATAAAGGTGCATGATACACCAATAATTGATATATGGGAAGACTTGCTTGTATTGATTTGATTAAAATAATTCTTCTAGCCAAGCTTAACCAACCATTGTTATATTGTTGTATTCTTCTTGACATCTTTTCTAGAATTACATTTCATGTTTCCTATTTTTTATGAAAGCCCATAGGGATACCTAGGTAGTTAAAGGTATCATTGCCTTTGTGAAATCCCAAAATTTGAGATAAATATTCTGCTATTAAAATATTTATAGTGTAAAATTTGTTCTTTTGGATGTTAATCCCTACCCGTTTTGTTGAAGAGAAGCAATTTAAAACTTCTTTGATCAACCTAACATTTAGTTTTATGGCTTCCTCTAGTAAAACAACGTCATCTATAAATTGAGCATGAGTGATTGTTCTATATCCTATAGTTACTCTAATTCCTAGGATTTCTTTTCTTCTCAATTTGGTTAGGGTCCTCACTAAAGTTTTAGCTAAAAGGATATAAAGGTAAGGAGAGAGAGGACAACATTACCTTAATCCTCTAGTGGCTTTAAAGAAGTTACTAGGTTCCCCATTGATTAGAAGGGATATCCAAGGTCCCTCTATACAAGCACTTATTCAATTTATCATTTGATTTGGAAATCCAAATTTAGCTATTACTTGTTTTAGAAAGTCAATGTCTACTATCTCAAAGGCATTAGTCATATCAATTTTAAGGGCTATTCTTTTTTGTTTACTTGGTAGTTGAGTGTAGGGATTTGTGAATCATTATAATGTTGTCATATATTTTTTCCCTGGAATAAAACCCCCTTGTTTTGGCTCTATCAAATCATTAATGTTCTTTTTAATTATGTTTGTTATTATTTTAGTCATTATCTTATAAGAACGATTACAAAAAGAGATAGGTTTGAATATATCAAAAGTAAGTGCATTTTTTTCTTTTGGAATTAAATCTAAGAAAGTGGAGTTGATCACCCCAAATAGCTTACCTCTTCTTCTTGTCTCTTCTATCATTGCCAACAAGTCATCTCCTATAATTATGTAAAATTGTTGATAAAAATTGTTGAAGCCATCCGGTCCTAGATATTTGTCCTTGGGCAGTGAACATATAACTTCTTCCAACTCTTCTTTGGTTACTATTTTTTTTTGTAATTTTATGGTTCTATTATACAATTTTTGGCTGGGTCCCAATCCTAGATATACAAGAGACTTTGATAGATATAGGGAAAATTCTACTGAAGTATCCCTTATCAGGGAAGATGGTTGTAAACAAAACCAAATTTCCCATGCAGGGGGATGATAGGACCAAAATTTCCCATGCAAGGGATGATAGAACCAGTTATAATAACAAAACTGCCCATGCAGGGGGCAAATGACCACAAAGACTACATTCCGACAGAAAACTAACCAAAACCTAGGCAGGGGCCATGTTAAGATGGGAAAATTAACAGACTTAGAAAATACAAAGAAGAAATAACAATGTCTGTTAGAAATTCTAGAATCAAAAAACAAAACAAACAAAAAACCCCGAAATAGTAGCATAAGAAAACGTGAACCCAAGGGCTAGCTTTGGATGATTAGTGAATCTCGGCTTTCGAGGAGTCCTCCTTAGAGTTGATTACGTTCTGCTAGAGAGACAACTTTAGGGCTGCACTAGAGCTATCAAAATCCGAAATGAAACTTTTGAGGAACATTCTCATAATTTTATTGGAAATTGCAACATTAGGGTTTGAATTCTCACTATTATCCTTAGAGATGTGGATCGAGAAATTTTGACTAGTCTCCACCTTAGCTTTTTTAACCCTGTATGACCTTCGAACATTAGTAGAGCTCTCTTTAGCCTTAGGTTTTTGCTTAGATGACATCGGTTTACTCCCACTCACGACAAGGGATTTGATGGAAGAGGGAGTCTCAACAGCCTGGGAACTCTTCTTAGAAGTAGGAGTTTGGAATTCATGGGGTTCATCGCTAACTAAAGGCTCACTGGATAGGGAGTGGGAAATGCTGCGAGCAGATGAGGGATGGAGAGGATTGGATGGAGGAGGATAGCCAAAATGGACAATGAGGTAAATGTGGCGACATGGTGGAAGATGACTACCAACAACCCTTGATGGATGGGACTCAAATTCTTCTTGCAAGAGCTGAGATTAGAGAGTCGAATGGAATGGTGGAGGAAAGTTGGGATATTCATAGGCGTGAACCCTCGTAAGTGATTCACCAAGGAAAGATGAAAGTTGGATAAGCACTTGGAATGATCATCCCATGTGAGGTACTGGAGTAGAGGGATAATGAATATAGACCATGGTGAGGGGAGGGATTCGTGGTCGAGGGCGACTTCGATCCACTTAAACTCTTAGTAATTGGGGAACCCATCGAGCTCCTGGTCCTAATTATGCTTATCTCGTCAAACGAAGCACCCCATCAGAGGAAGGCCAAACACTTCTACGATTAGCTCTATTGTTACCTTGAAGTAAATTTTGCGCACAGAAATATGGTCATTTGACCATGATTTAACAAAATCAATGGTAATGTCTACCTTAGCACCCTCGAATTTGAATAGGAAAGGAATAAACCTCTGTGATTGTAGGAAGGAGGCCGAAAGGGTGTTGAGTTGAATCTTGCTAGGCTCAACAAAGGCCATGGTGGTGGAAACAGGGGGCCTAATGTAAATTTTCCAGCCCTAGATAACTGTTGTCCTATGTTATTTTAAAATAAATCAGATCTAAGAATAATTTATTAAAACATGCAACAGTCACACAAATGGCTGGAAAAAATAAACAGCGTGAACAACAGAAGTTAAATATATTTCTGAACCTAAAATATTACAAATAAAAGAGGGTACAACTATAGCATAACACTTTTGCTCTCTTGTTGCTTTTCTAGGTAGCAATCACTGTTCTTCTCCTCCTAAGCTTATATTTTTACTTCAACAATATGTTCTCCGCCCATTCTTTTCTGTATATCTAAAACATTCATGATCTTCTCCTTTTATCCTTGAAAAAGGTACCCTAATCTCTCTGACCCTAATATAGATCTCATCTCATCTTCAGATGTAAGGTTAAAAATAGAAAAATCACTTAAGTGAATATCAAAATAGAATCACTTAAGTGAATTACAAAATAGAATCACTTAAGTGGACTTAAAAATAGAAAATCACTTAAGTGAATTTCAAAATAGAATCACTTAAGTGAATTACAAAATAGAATCACTTAAATGAACTTAAAAATAGAAAATCACTTTCAAAATAGAATTAGAAATGTCTTGAACCACTTCTAGCACATTCATACTGAAGCCTGTGCAAGAAGTTCCTATCCGAGATACATTTCTCAACATTCCCTCTTAGCGAGGAAGGAATTACACACCAATCCAATTTTGTCTCTGAATGCTTCAAACTTCCCTTTCACTAAGGTCTTGGTCAGAATATCAACTACCTACTGATCTGTGGGAATATAGTAGAGCTTTACGGCTCCCTTCTGAATCATGTCTCGTATGAAGTAATATTTGATGTCTATGTCTTTGGACTTGTCATGAAATACTGGATTCTCATAGAGTTTGATACAACTCTGATTATCACAGTATATCACTATGGGATCCAACTCATGATCAATCAATATTGTAAGCAACTTGTGAAGCCAAATGGCCTCACAAATAGCAATATTGGTTGCCTTGTATTCGGCCTCTATTGAGCTAAGTGCCACATAAGTCTACTTCTTGCTGAACCAGGATATCATTCCTGATCCCAAGCTAAAACAACACCCTGAGGTGCTCTTCCTGTATGCTACATTATCTGCCCAATCTGAGTTTGTTTATCCCTGCAACCTCACTTCACCATCTCCAAGATATCTTAGACCATACTCCATCGTGTCCCTTAAGTATCTAAACACATGTTTTGATGCTACCCAATGCTCCTGCCTTGGCTCCACCATGAACTGACTCAAGGTGTTCACTACAAAACATATATTTGGTTGAGTGTTGACCAAATAAATCAAGGATCCTATCAGCTGACTATACAACGTAGGGTCCACCAATTCTGAATCTGAAACGGCCACCTTCTTTAGATTAGTGATCATGGGTGTGGTCATAGGTTTATAGTCCTCCATCCGAAACCTCTTCAGGATCTCAACTGCATACTTACCTTGCCCAAGGAATATCTCCACTGGTCTCTCCCAAACCTCCAAACCCAAGAAGTAATGCATCATGCCAATGTCTTTCATCTCAAACTCAGTTAATATATCTACTTTGCACCTTGCAATGAGCTTCTCTGCACTTGTAAGAAACAAGTCATCTACATATAGCACCAAAATAAGTAGATCAGTCCCAACAAATATGTAATATAGATTAAGATTTACATCACTTTTAGCAAAGCCCACACTCTGCACGTATCCATCTATCCTAGAATACCATACTCTCGATGCCTGTTTGAGTCCATATAAGGCTTTCTTCAGCCTACAAACATCGGACTCCTTCCCTTTTACCTCAAAGTCCTGCTCTATGTACATTTCTTCCTCAATTATCCCATTAAGGAAAGTTGTCTTCACATCCATTTGATGAATCCGCCATCCCATAGATGAAGCTAAAGACATAACTTCTCTAATGGAAGTGTATTTGGTGACTGGAGAAAAAGTCTCCTCATAGTCTTCCTCTAATGGAAGTGTATCTGGTGACTGGATGCAACGTCCTCCTCAAACTTTACATCCTTGATCACTACTGTCTTCCTCTTCTTTATAATATAAACCCTGTAAGCTTTTGAAGTCTCATTGTATCCTACAAATAAACCCTTCCTACTACAGGGCTCCAACTTGGTCCTCTTCTCTATTAGAACATGGATATAAACTAGAAATCCAAAGATGCAGAAATAACTCACCTCTAGTTTCACACCAGTGAATGCCTCCTCTGGTGTCTTGTCCTCCAAGATCCTATGAGGATACCTATTTTGGATGTAGATTTTTGTGATGCATGCTTCTTCCAAAAGAAACATCGGTAAGCCCTAGTCATGAATCATGGCCCTAGAAATCCCTATGATGGATCGATTCTTTCGCTCTGCAACCGCATTCTGCTCTGGGTTGTATGGAACAGTCAACTCTCTCTTGATTCTTGCCTGTTTGTAGAAACCATTCACCCCCATTGTCTGATCTCAAGACCTTGATCTTCTTCTCTGTATGGTTCTCAACTAGAGCTTTAAACTCTTGAAACCTGCTAAATACTTCTTCCTTGGTATTTAAAAAGTAGATTGATGACTTGCGAGAGAAATCATCAATAAAGGAAACATAGTACATGCTACCTAAAATTGATGCTACTCAAATTGGTCCACAAACATCTGAATGTACTAGATCTAGTATCTTCTTAGACCTATGCTCACTGTTTGGGAAAATAGCCTTGGCATGCTTGCCAAGCGTGCACCCTCTACATACTCCCTATTGCTCAATGTTGAACTCTGGAAGACCTTGACTATCTCCCTCAAAATAGGCAACGCTCTATGATGTAGGTGCCCCATCCTCTTGTGCCATAAATCCCATAATTTGTTACTGCTATGAACTAGGGCTCGAACTGGTTCACCCTGCAACCTGTATAAAATTTCTTCTCTAACCCCTATTACTTGTGTTATTTTTGGGCTAGATTATTTTGGTCTAATAAGGACATGTTGGTTCTTGAACTCCATTGCATAACCCTTATCCTCCATAACCGAAACTGAAATCAAGTTCTTCCTAAGACCTGGAACAAACAAAACATCATCAAAGTCTAAATATTTCCCTAAATGGGGTCAAAAAGGAATGGTACCAATTCCTACAACTGGATATTTGGTATCATCACCAAGCTCAACCTGAACCCTTGAGTCCTGATCTTGTAGACTGGTAAAACATTATCGGGTTGATGTCATGTGCCAATATGCCCTATTATCCACATACCAAGCATTCCTTGGAACCATGCTGGTAGAAAGGTAAGAGACCAATGAGAAATCCTTCTCGAATTTGGTAGCAAACTCACTCATCTGAGTTTCTATAGAGGCTACTACCTGCATTTGTTGCTACTTCCCTTTGCCCTTCTTCTCTAGACACTATGATGCATAATGGTCGTGCTTATGACAAATGAAGCACTTGATCTTGCTCAAGTCCTTCTTCCCTGACTATGAGGTTGACTCCTCATTCTTTACCTTACCCTTACTAGGTCCTTTACCTTTGCCCTTCTTGGTTTACCCAAAAAAAACTAGGTTATCGTCACCACCTTTCTTACTGTCCTTTGAATCCATCCGAGTTTCCTCCTAGATGAAATCATCCCACAGTTTCTCAAATTTTGTAATGACCCATTTTTTGAATTCTCCTTGTACATACATGTGGTGTGTTGTGTGTTAGTAATAATTTTATTTTTATAAAGTTTGGTGTGATATAAAGGGAAAATAAATAATAAATAATAAAAGGGGGAGTAATAAGGGGTATGTGTTATATTAATAATAATAATATAATAATATAACTCCATTATAATATTATTATTATTAAAATAAAAATAAAACCTTATCAACGACAAATTGGGGTTTGGAGTTTATAAAAGAAGGATTGGAGCATTCATTTGGTATCTTGGACATTTGATTATTTCTTCCTCTTGTGGAATTTGGCTGAGAAGCTAAATTACTCCTCTTGTGGACGAACCCCTACAAGAGATCCCTTCTGTGGATGAAACCCTACAAGAATTAGTTGAAGGACAAAAAACCCTTTAAGCTAAGGAGCTCTAAGATGAAAACCTTGGAGTCTCTATTGCTCTTCAATTGCATTCTGCCCTAAGAGAGGGTTATTGCATTGTTCTTCATTCATATTTGCCCTAGGAGAGGGTTTGTTATTGGTTTGAGGTAAATATCATTATTGTTATCAGCATTCAGCCTTTGTGATAGGAACATTGTAATTCTAGGAGGTTAATTGGACAGTTTGGAGATTTTAGTTGAGGAACTTGGAGTCAATTTTGAAGTTACTACAGCTCAGGAGCTGGACGTCCCACATCTGGAGGAAGTATTAGCAGGTTTGAAGACTTATAACAATAGATTGAAGTATCTAGAAACCTGACATCCCATTACCAAGCTCTTATCTTCACATTGTGAGCATTCAATTAGCCATTGGGTGGCTTACCTTCCCAACGTCCCATCTACTGGCCATACATTAGCAAATTAGTGGGTTATTCTCAGTATTTGAATTTTGTAGAAGGCAACGTCCCACTTTTAGAGGTGTATCTGCAGATTGAAGGAGTTGTAGACTGCCATTAAGATAATTAGGACCCAACATCCCACTCCAAGACAACCTATAAGATAGATTTGGGGTTAACATCAGATTTCACAGTCATTCTAGGTTACACATCCCATATTGGGGTTGTATTTGAGGTGATTTTGAGTAGATTCAGCATTAATTCCTATCTAGAGAGCAACGCACCAGTTTGGTAGAATATTTTAGCATTTTTGAGGATAAATTCAGTAATATAAGATCCCAATCAGTTTAGCATCTCATATGGTAGCTATCCTAAGTATATTTTAAAGATCAGCCAACACTTTATCATCTCCTGGAGGCCAACGTCCCATTCTTGGTAATATATTGATAGCATTCAAGTATTAAATCAGAACTTATTGAATGGGATTTGTCATTGTAAATCTGATATGCCTTCAATTTTAATAAAAATCAGATTGTGGATTGTTGAAGCATTGTTGTATTGCAAATTTTAATAAAATTCAGCCTTGGGAATTTATTGGAAATTTTTGTTCTGCAATCTAGAATGAAATTATTTTTATTGTAATTTTATTACCTACAATAAAATTGGAATTTTATTAGAAATCTCTAGAACCCCAAAAAAAGGACATTACAAATTTGGGAAGGTTCTCACGAGCATAAATACCTTCGATAAACGGTTTCCATGATGTTGAGAAACCATTAAGTGTCATGTTCACCAACTCTATGTCTTCAACCTTCTCCCCTACTGTTGTCAGTTGATCACAAATCTACGTGATCTTCATCAAGTAACTAGTATCAATGTCAAATCTGGTCATCTCCATAGATCTGAGTTTGTTTTGCAATATCATCTTCTTGTTTATGTTCTTGCTCTGGTAGAGGCTAACCAAGGCATTGAACATCTCCTTTACCTTAATCTTCTCAGATATGTGAGGAATCAAGTGATCCTTCACTGCATCCAATATCGTCCACTTGGCCTTCACTTCCTTATTTTTGTGAGCTGCCAATTTTTGTAGATCTATAGGTAACACATCATCCTTGATAATATCCCAGAGATCATTATCTTCCAATAAGAACATTACCCTAACTTTCCAGGGCAAAAAATTTGAGGCACCTTCCAATCTATCCTCAAATTTGAGGGTAGCTGCTGCCATATTTGAGATCTGCTAAAATATTAATTACCCAAAAAAAATAGTCTTGCAAATAAGCTTAGTCCTTCAATCTAAAATATATATATATAACCCTAATTGCTATTTTTTTTTGCTTGAAACCCTAACTGCTATTTTTTTAATATCCAACAGTGATCTACTGTTGTAAACCCTTGAGGATCTCAATAACAAAACCTAGCTTTGATACTATGTAAATTTATAGGATTTCCTTTTGAGATTCTTTGATAGCTTCTTCTATGTCAAAGTTATAAACCCCTAGATCAGTATCAACAAATTGGATTTTGTTGGGCCTATTATACTCTGTAATCATCTCTTTGAGCCTTGGCTCACTATCCACCTGAATTTGGTTTGCTAATCCCCTTCAAGGTAACCACATATGGGATGAATTTGTAACAATATAACCTTTCAAATTCTTACTCCAATCTCTTCCCAACACCATACCGTATTTGGTAGTAATATTGACCACAAGTATATCCACATGATGTTGAATTCTAGGCTCTGAATTGATTTAAACCAGAACATCATTCAAAATTTCAACCACACCTACAACATATCTATCCAATTGTATCACTTTGCTCTTTGAAGGGATTGGTTTGAATCCTAACTTTTTGCAAATTTCAAAGGACCTGATATTGTCCGAGGCACAAGAGTCTATCAGGAAATTATGTAAATTTTTACTTGCAATTCTAATTATCAGGAGAAAAGGAGGTACTTCTTATTTCTCCTTTCGTAACACTAATTGAGACTCAACACCTTTGACCTCATGACCTTCACTTGGTGGGTACAAAGCTTTCATCAAAGATTCCCTTTGACCTGGCAATTTAGCAACCTCAAAAATTGAGACATTAGCTTTAATCTTTTCAAGTCCTCTACTATGTCATATATTGGCTTCTCGAGATTTTATGTCTTTTGCATAAGTTTGGACAATTCAACAATTAGTGGAGGAGGTGGATTATTATCAACTTTGATATCAAGAGTAAGAATGGGATTGTTTGGTGGAGTGGAGGAAGTTTTGGGATTCTTGGAACTTCTCGTGTAATAACCATGATTTCCTTTTCCAAATTGTCTAACAGCTTGGACTTCCTCTTCTATGGTTTCATCATCATATTCTCCTAATATTTTAGTATCCTCTTCTCCTTCCTCACTTTCTTGATAATGGATAATTTTAGTTACTAAAGCATCTTCTTTCCCTTGGAAAAAATAAGATGCCCCCTCACTTTGCCTCAATCTACGGTCATCCATTTGAGCTTGCAAGAAGTTTGTATACCTAGAAGCTTCTAGAAATTCTTTCTCACTATGGTCTTTGATGTTATGCACTCTGCATCCCCTTTTCAAATGCATTAGCTTGATTTGCTATAGGGTTAAGGACACACCCATCATTGAGATGAGTATTCCATGACCCCCCTCCTATGATTAGGATTTCAATTAGAAATAGATGTTTGAGAAATTTTTTTCTATATGTGGACTATGTCATTGCCCATTTTGATAGTATTTTTCTTCCATTCCTCAAAATTAGAATTAAATTGTTGTGGTTGAGGCATGATAGTGCTAGGTCAAACTGAATTTATAGTATTGGCAACCTCTTGACTCGACATAATAGTTTGATTCTAAATGTTTTGGTTCAACCAAGGACTCATGCTTTGAATAGGAGTGATCATGGGACAAGTTGTTGAGGTTTGAGCAATTTTTGCATCGAATCTTACATAGTCATCTGATTTTTTGTAAGCATATATGTGGTGGGTAGAATGGTTGCATTAGGATAGGTGGGAATGGATGGATAAGTGGGCATGAATGGGTATTATTGATGATATGGTAGGGTATTCATTGTTAGCACTTATGGTTCCATAATTTGATTCATCATAGAAAACTAACTATACAAACTGAACTATCCTATCATGGGCAATTGGGTCATCCCCATACCTTGTAGTGGTATTTGTTGCTCGATAGTCATGGCCTCCGCATATGCTAGAGCAAGGGTTGTAACCTGGGGTTTCTCCTAGCAAAAATGGTTGTCATGGGATCTAGAGCTCCAAAGTATAATTGAAGGGCCATAACTGTGTCAACCACAAAATTGTGAGTTACACTCATATAAAGCTTCTTAAACCTAGAATTGAATGTCCTAATCGGCTCATTGAGTAACCTTTTACAGGTCACAAACTAATTATGCCTAATGGTAGGATCTAGAAGTGACCTAAACTGGTTAATGAAGGCTCCCTCTAATTAGGCCTAAGAAGTGATGGACCCTGTGGGGATATTCATATACCATTCATGAGCCATCTAATCCAAACTAATGGGTAAAAGCCTAAAAGCAACATCTTCATGGTTTACTGCTAGTCTAATTAGAAGGTCCTTATAATTTTGGATATGCTCTTTGATTGTAATAGGACCATCATGCTTAAAATTGGGTAGCAACTTCTTGATATTCCTAGGTATTTTATGGACATCCCCAGCTATATTCAAGGGAATATTAAGCATCCCGTACCAAGGAGTTGGTGGTTGGGCCATGTTATTCAACAATGGTGGCCCTACATGAATAATAGAAATCATTGAAGTAATGGGAGTAGATACACTTTATGTAGCTACCATAATGGAGATAATAGGAGCAGACCCACTAGACATACTTGATTCCAAAGATAACCCTAGATCAAGTATACTAGGTGGGATTTTGATCTCTTGAGTTTTATTTCTTGGTTTCCTAGAATTGGGAGAAAGACTTTGAAATATGGTTTTCCCAGTGGTTTTAGACCTAGTAACGATATGCTCAGGTTGGGCCAGCTTGGAAAAATAATTGCTCTACAAGGCTTCTCACAAATCACAACATAACAAAACCTGTAAAACACTATGCCTGCAATAAAAACACAGTGGAAACAAAATAACCCACATTAACTGCCATAAAACCAATGATATAAATCACAAAGCTATGAAAGAAGGCCCTCCTTCTAGCATCAAAATTTTGAGTGAATAATTTGCCCTATTGCAAAATAATCACCACAATCAAAGTATTAATTTGAAAACTCTCTCTTGTAAATAAATTAAGTATAAACATAAATTTCTCCAAGGTTTCGTTATACAAGCATTCTCCATATATGTTTGAAAATAATGAAAATTTGAAATAATATATGCTAGAACTAACTCAATAACATGCAAGTGATAGTTAACAAGGGGACTTGATGGTTTGATTCATACGTGCTTAGTGATTGCCTTCCTTAATCCTTAAAATGAATATAAATTTTTCTCAAATGAAATGTGATTCCTTTTGATACTCTTGGCATTAATCTGTCTTACCCTGAATCCCAGTTAGTAAGTCCATTTTATCTTTAGATTAAAAGCTAAAAAAAAAAGATGTGTGGAATAATCCACTTCATTTTAAACTCCATACTTTTAATGTGAGATTCATTTTGTAGTTAGTAGATTCATTTTATCTTCATCATTAATGTCTACTAAATGCTAAGTTAGACTTTGAACATGTTAGCCAATTAGTAAGTTAGCATTCATTTTCATTATCTGCCATTAATGTAAAGTAGGAGTTAGTACCCTCCCTCCTAGATTGATTTTATCTTAAATTTAGATTGGAATGCTGAAATGGTTTATAAAATTTTGGAAGTGCAGAAATTCTGGATAAGGACTAGAATGCAAACAAATTAAAATATTTATGAAAGAAATTCTGGAAAGGGAACCAGAATGGAAACAAACTGAAAAGAAAACTACAAAAATTTTGGAGAAGGATTAGAATGAAAAGAACTGAAAATAAATTGCAAAAATTTTGGGCAGGGATTGTATGCCCAAAATGGACACATACTTGAGAAAATTTTGTCTAAGTCATGAGGTTCTCATTCCGCACACTTTGCAGTGTATTTTGGAGCGGATTCGCAACAAAGACAACGAGTCTGCTCAACACTTGGTAAATTTTTGCACTTGGAGTGATTCCGCAAGGTTTCTTTTGTTCTTTGCTCTGGACTGGTGATGCATCTTGAATCTGCAAAACTTTTTGAAGAAGGATGATGTCATCATAAAATAAGTGCGGATTGGTGACCGCTTCATATATTTGATGCCTTTCTAAGAAGCTTCATATATTTGATGCCTTTATAAGAAGCTAAGTGTTGGAAAACCTGATTTCAAAGAGCGTAGTGAGTATTTTTGCCTAGAACGATGATAGAATATGGAAAGATAAGAATAGGAGATGCGGATTCATGATGAAGGATGTTTTTGACTAACACTCCTCCAGAATGACAACAAGTAGTGATGTACTCTAAGGATAGTGCATATTGGAGGAATATTCACTTTGCATTGCAAAAGGTACATAATGGTGCTCATAGGCCAAGGTACTTGCTTTGATCCGGTTTGGAATTCGTAGAAGTTTCAAAAGAGATATGACATCATCAATTTTTTGGTGCGGATTGGCGAATGCTTCACGGCCAGCGAAGAGAAACAAATAACAAGGAGAGGATTTAATCTTGCTTAAACTTCAAATCATTTAAGGCCAGATTAAAATCCTAGCATTTTCTAAAGCATTAAAGATGATGTCATTAGTTTTTAAGAGCATAATGGCATTGTGTTCTCCCTCGCCATTATACCAAGCTTATATCAAATTAGATCATAGCCATACGATGGGAGAGATGGACAGTGGAGATTTTGTTAAGGAATCTGAAATATATAAGAGCATTTCTTCACTAGAGTTGTAACAGTTAGTTGGAGAAGGAAGTTGAAGCATCGAGGGTTTCAAGAAGATAGAACTAGATATGGTTATAGATCAAAAATGGTAAAAGGCTCCCAAGAAGAATCAATAATATATACACAATATCCAATGGCCAGAACTCCAGTTAGCGTCAAGCAACCAACAAGTTGCAAAGGCTTCAAGCTGCCATGGTGATCCACTTATAGTGAGTTTCTCGAAGGATGAATCAGTAAGAGAATACCAGCAAGAACTCTCTGCTAAGCTATCAAATTTTAATCTTTGTAATGTTCCTTGTTATTTTAATTTTGCAAAACTATAAATAGAGGTTAAAGTCTTATTTCTAAGGGTCGACTCTAGTGTGTTTGCCTATGCTACTATAAATATTCCCAAGGATTAATGAAAGAAGCATTACATTGACCTTCACCTCAAAGCTTGTATCTTCATATTTGATATAAGAGGTTCAGATTCTTTAGTTGCATTTCTATGATTACTTGAATGGTTATTTTGCGTCAAATTAATGGATTACTAGCTACTAGAGTAATTAAAATATACTTTTAAGTTTGATATTTATTGTTAGGGAGTGCATTTCTGTAAAAACTAGATATTAATGAATTATATTATTTGGATTATCATTGTTTGGATATTGAAATTGTTGTCTGCAATATTCTCTATTGTTCGTTAATGAATGAAAATACATTTAACTTAATATAATGTTGATCTAATTAATTTGTCTTTAAGTTGATTTTTTGGAGCTTTTTGCTATAGTGTAATGCTATTAGGATATCCATCTCTCTAAATCTAACATTTTCTTACCCTAATCTCCAAACCCTAAGTGAGCATAATTGTGTCAACACTCTGTTTAAGTTAACAAGGAACCAGCCTACTTTGGAGGTTGGATCAAAAACTCTATTTTGGTCCATCCAATGTTGAGTGCTGAGATGTAGCTATCGAGTGCAAGCCTAGAAAGAAATTAAAAAGATAGACAGTTGTAGTATTGAGTAAAACTTAATGCAATTCAGTGCCCGACAATTTTTGGCATGCCCGATGGGAGAAGTTCACAAGGAACACAAAACCCATCATATAAGTTATTATTTATCTCAACCCAGAGGAATCAAGATTTGGTGAATTGTCTTGACCTTGTAAGTGAAGAAGAGCAAGTTCATCTGGTGACTCCATGGTCCTTAAACCCAGAAAAAGAATTATCCCTGTAGACCAATGTCCTTTCATGTATTTCAAAAGGAATAACCCTAACTCATATTTCTATTATGAATTACCTTATAGAGGTTTTGCTATTGCTCGAAGTTTAAATCAAGACTTTCTCTTAGAAGAAGAGCTTCCTAAGGAAAATCCTATAGTTAATCCAACAAGACCTACAGCTAGAAATATGGTACAAAATGCGGCTCCTAATCAGCCATTACAGAAGTACCCTAGTTGGAACACAGTCGGTCCCCTAAGATTAGCCCAAATGAATGCCATGCCTCAAGCTATATCTAAAGTTATCCCTACTTATGATGGATCTGGGAAGAGAGATTATGAGCACTGTTAGGATATTTTGAATTTGGCAGTAATTCACAACATAAAAGAGGAGGATATTATTGTAAGAATTCTAGCCCTATCCTTTAGATAAAAGATAATACATTGGTTTAAAAATATGGAAGATAATACTATAACTTCAAGGCAAGCATTAGTTGAATCATTTATACAAGAATTTAATGAATCTGTTGATCCCTTCTCCCTACTTAACCAGTTTACATCCATGCAAAAGTCTTAGCAGGAAATTGTCTTAGATTTTAATTTGAGATTCGGTAGAACATGGAAGAGAATACCTCCCACAGCTAGACCAGCTGCACGTTTGGCCTATATGTGTTATATTAGACCCCTTGGATCAGAGCTAGGCTTACAGACATAACAATCTGGAGTAGAAGCCTTCCCCCAAGTTTAAAATGCAATAGTTCATGCTGAAAATATCCTAATTAATGTGGGAAGACTACCCCCAAAAATTGTGATGCCTTACAACTCAGAAACCACCAATAGCCAAATTCAATGCATAAAACCCTCTTACATGGATCCCCTCTTTATCATCTCCATATCCATAAATGAATGCAATCCCTCAAACCTATACAAGTTGAAGAACCTTTTTAGCAATGGGGGTTGGACTTCATAGGGGTCATCAATCCTAACTCCTCAGCAAAACATAAGTTTATCCTAACTTCCATAGATTATCTTATCAGGTGGGTAGAGGCTATTCCTACCAAGAAATCAGATCAAGATGTGATCAATTTTATGGAAAATTTGATATCGAGGTTTGGAGTTGTAGAAGGCTTGGTGAATGATAATGGCCGAGTCTTCATAGGCGCCAAGTATATTGAGTTTTCCAACAAGTATGGCATCACTCTTAAAAATACTTCTAACTATTACCCTTAAGGGAATGGACTTGCAAAATCTACTAATAAGAACCTATTGAGGATTTTGAGGAAATCACTTGAAGATAACAAAAGAAGTCGGCACCTATTATTAGACCAAGCTCTATGGGCAGACAATATTACTATAAAGAAGTCCATTAAGACTTCCCCTTATGCACTGGTGTATGGCAAAGAGGCAGATCTACCTATCCATTTGGATATTCCAACACTTAAGCTTGTCAATACAGAGGAAGAGTTAGAGGAAAATCTAGTAAAAAATAGGCTGAACTACCTACTACAAATTGAAGAGAATAGAGCTCAGGTATATGACAATTTTCAAAAGAATTCCTTAGATATCAAGGTATGGTTTGATAAGATGGCCAGATTTAGAAAATTATAGGTTTGAGACTCAGTTCTCAGGTGGAATGTTGATACAGCAAAACCAGGCAAGCATGAAAAGTTTAATTCTTTTTGGGATGGCCCTTTCAAAATAGTGGAGGTAAAAGAGTCCAATGTGTTTTAGCTGGAATAACTAGAGGAGAACATACAACCAATTCTAGTGAATGGTTTCCATCTCAAGCTCTACTATGTGTAAAATACGAGCTCATTGTAATATATGTATATACATTATATTATTATTTCCCCTTCATTCTACACTTTGTATTTTAGTTTCTTTCTACACTTTGTGTAAGTTCAAATAAAAATACATGAAAAAATGGCTAAGTGTTGAAAAGTATTCGGTAAGGTTCCATTCTGCACTCAAATACATGCAAATCCTAGTGGAACGGTGCAAGTGTTCTTATCCCGCGTGATGAAGAGAGCCAAATATCAAAAGAATTAAATGCATCTCCAATCTGGGGACCTTTCAAAGCTAAGGTAAACCAAGGTGGAAACTCATGCGTGGAATTTACTAAGTGTCAGCATAATCAAAGACACATTTAATTCGTTGATTTCAAAACCAAAGTAGAGCCAAGTAGCAATTTCACATTCATGCCACATGGAGAGGAAAGAAAGATCCCGCATTCAATGCTAACGAACTTGCACTCAAACCAAAGAGTAGCCAAAGAGGCGTGGTAAGGTGGCAGCATAGTTTAAATTTTTGACCAATGAAAATTTAGAATGCCACCATTGAGCTACCGAAAGGAATGAATGGAAGTTGGAAAGTGTGACAGTGGGTAGATCGCATGGCAACTGCATTAATGGTAGATGATATATGCACTCCAGGAAATAAAAAGAAACAAAAAAATACACACGATGTTCATTCAGTAGCTAATTATGTCCATGAAGTGGTAAAAAGTGAAGCGATACTATGAGGTTTTTACTACAAATTACAGAGAGAAAAAAGTTTTATTGCTATCAATATGACTCCCAAGAAAGCATTGATAGAAGCACAAAATATGGGAGAAAAGTTGCAAGTTCATGTGCGTCAGACCAAACGAGTTGTAGACACAATAATGACAAGAGTGAGGAGGACCCTCCTAATGATGAGTTTCGAATTCCCATATTTTGCAGGAAAGCCTATGCGACAAGGTACTATAGCTATGAAATATTTCTTGTTCTTCTATATTTGTGATTTTGTGCATCATTGCCCCGAATTAGTCTCTACTATGATCCAATTCTATGATTCTAAAAATAGAATGATAAAAACCTCTTAGGGCATTCCCCTATTCTCAATTACCAAAGAATTTTGTCATGAATTATTCATCGTAGGAGTAGGTCCACCTTTAGAACCCAGACCATTTAACATAACAGAACTAGCAAGGGCTTATACCACATTGGTAACATTAGAAAATAAAAATGCTATAGAAAAATGGCTTCATCTTAATTTCATAAGGATAAAAGAAGAAAATGATATGCCTGAAGTTCCTATTCATATTTATGAATTTGCAAACCCCGAACTATTTCTATTTTGGCCTATATGGAGGGTCTAGAATCTGATAGAATGGTATACGATGGGAAAATTACAGCAATCTATTGTATTTCTAACAAAAGAATGTATGAGTAATGTGCAGAGGAAAGAGGGACTAAGGTGATTTATTTTGACTGGCCAGCTTTTCTTGCCCAGAGAATACATGAACAGTTGGTAAGTATGAAAGGGGCTCTAATGCTCCTAGTTTCCAACATTGCTCAAGTCTGGTATGGATATTTTATGCTTCCATTAAGGACATAATGCCCTGGATTTTGGTGAGGGATAAAACCGATGATGGGGAACCGTTAGCAGTTTATTACTAGACAAATCACTTAAGAAGAAGTGAGTCTTATTATAGATTCAACTTGGAATTTCTTGGACCTGCCTTGAAAATAATGTATCTCGGAGAGTGCCCTAGATTGCCACCCCTGGCTAAGTAGATTCTGAGAGTAGAGGGTTCTAAGGAAGGAGATTGGTATTTGTTGATCGAGGGCATAGTTATCAGACTATATGGTTTCATGGGTAAACCTTTTCTCCTACCCCATTTTGTTACAAAGAGGCTCTTTGCCTTAGAATATTTAAGGTAGGTGGAATACATCAATTTGAATTATGGTTCTAGAAGAAAGAGAAGGTCTTTGCTTACATACCACACTATGGAGGATATTACCATCACTAAGAAGGGGCAGAGTCAACTAATCGACCAATACCTTGATAGGTTAGGTCTATTTTATATTCCCCAAAGATGGAGTTATGACCTTGTTGGTATCTTAACTGCAAGAAATGTAGCCCTAAATGGAGAAAAGACTTATATGTTTGAAAAGAGGCCTAGGGCTCATTTCAAAAAGGGAAAAAAAAATGATGAGACCGCTCTTTTAGAGTAGAACATTTCAAAAATGGGTCAACTGCCACCATGGTTGAATTCCTATGAAAAAATAATGGATTTTGATCATGACCAAAAGAAAAGTCATTGGCTTATAGAAGCCATCATTAGTGACATTGAAGAGAAAACTAAAAATAATGACCCTTAGTCTGAAGAGGATGTTGCTGAAGAAGCTTAGGAAGAAGAACAATGGAACGTAGTGAAGATATCAGATTGGTGGATAATGAGGATTGAGATTAGAAAAACTAAGTCCAGGTTTGGAATGAAGATTGATAAAGAGTTTTCCAAGAAATATAATAAAAATATCAGAACCTATAAACAAAAGGACATCAGAAACATAGTGTTAACAGTTCAAAAGTCCCAAAATGGTTTTGAATCTCTCTCTCCATCCATAGATCAAGAAGCTATAGTAGAAGAGCAAGAAACTCGTTTGACAACAGTTGAGGTTTTGAAAACTTTTTATCCTACCATTGAACAAGTGGAGAAGTTTTCTATGGGAGCTCAGCTTATGAGCAAGATGCAATATTCTAGTGAAAAAGTTGTTAGTACTCTAGTTACTGAAATGACTTTCCAAAATTATCGAGTGGAGGAGGTCATAGAAGATATTGATAAGCTTCCAGAAGAGGATGAGCTGATTATAGCCAGAGCCCATTTAGACACCTTCTATGTGAAGAATGATATAGTTAGAGAGAGGGTGAATAAACTGGAGAAACAAATTGAAAAGCTTCATAAGACTCTGAGCAATCAAAAGGAAGTTGAAAAGGCTCTAAAAAAAGAGTTCAAGGGTTGGCAAGAAAAATTTCAAGAGGCCAATAACCTCAAGGATCAACTAGGAGAGAAAAAGAAGTTGAATGAGGAAGCAAAATAAATTTAGAGTTTAAAGTAGTAGATTCAAATAAAGAAGGCTAAGGCCTTTGGATTTTCTAAAACTGAACTAGAGAGGATTAGAAAAGAGATGCTCTTCGAAGTCCAAAAGAAATATTTAGGGCTTTAATTAATGATTGATTATCTTGATGAGGCTAGTCGTCTACTTCCCAATGTTCAGAGAGATCTAGATCAGATCACCAGAGAGTTGCAGTCTATGGTGATTCTGGCAGAACAAATGTAAAGGTTCGTTGATAGAAGACTTTGTAATTTTGCTAAAATAATTCCTAATAAAGAATGGAATCTCGCTAGAGTTCCTACTAGAATCGTATTTAAAAAGCACAAGGCACTTCAAAGAGCCTGGTTGTTGTTTGACAAGATTGAAGGTGTGATTAGGGATGTTGATGTGAATAAAGAAATAATTCAATTTGGCTTCAAAGACCTATGTATGGAGGATCATAGCTTGTTATCCGTGGAAGAGATCTAGAAAAGCATTGATGAAGGTTTGAAAAATGAATGTAGAATTGATTCTCTTGAAGAGCCACTACCCTAAGAGCAAGTTGTCCAATTAATTGTTAATTTTACCAGATTAAGAGATCTCATGGAAGATCTAGTGAACAGAGGGAATGCTGCTAATTACAAAGACATTGAAGAATTACAATATGTTTATAAGTAGCTCAAAGAGACATCAAACCCCCCTGAAGTAGCCTAGAAATAGGATTTACAATATTTAAAATCAATGATTCAGTTGTTCGATGATGCTTCTGGAGGAACGAATCAAAAACCACCTTCTCTAGAATAAGAAGAAGAAGAAGAGAATAAATAAGGTGCCGAGGAAGAGGCCCATGAAGAAGAAGAGCAGAATGGAGTAGTTACAAGCCTGGAAGGGGCCCACACTTGTTTGTTTTTGTTCTTTTACATATGCATGAGTTTTACATTTTTTTTTTGCTCTGACAATTATCAAATAAGCAATAAAGGCATGAAGCCTACAGAGGCATAGAGAGCAGAAGATTTTGTGTGAAGGTATTTTTGCAATAAGGCCTTATAAGAGGAGTAGAATTATGCCTAATTTTTTTGAAGATAATGGTAACAGGCCTATATTTTTGGTATAGTCTCATTATAAGCGGATGAGCCATGATGTTTTTGGCATGATCTCTATATGAATCTTTATCTTCTAAGCAGATTGTTAGATTTTTAGAGGGTAGTGTTTATATGGAAATTATTTTTTTAAAGCATATTTTTTGAAGATGAGTATTTTTTGACTCCTAAGACCCAATGGATAAGACTCTGAGGTCGATGGATTTGCAAGCAAATCCATTCGGGAGGTGCTAGAATGTATGCCCAAAATAGACATATACTTGAGAAAATTTTGAAGATTTTGTCCAAGTCATGAGGTTCTCATTCTGCACACTTTGTAGTGCATTTTGGAGAGGATCCAAAACAAAGGTCATGAGTCTACTCAACACTTGGTAAATTTTTGAACTTGGACTGATTCCACAAGGTTTCTTTTTTTCTTGGCTTTGGACTGGCAATGCATCATGAATCCGCAAAACTTTTTGAAGAAGGATGATATCAGCATAAAATAAGTGTGTATTGGTGACCGCTTCATATATATGATGTATTTTTTAGATTCCAAGTGTTATAAAACCCAATTCTGAAGAGCACAATGAGCATTTTTGCCTAGAACGATGACAGAAGATGGAAAGCTAATAATAGGAGATGCGAATTCATGACGAAGGATTGAAGGAACGATGTACTCTAAGGTCAGTACTCTAAGGTCAGTGCGGATTGAAGGAAGTGTCACTTTACATTGTAAAAGGTCTAAAATGGTGATCACAGGCCAAGGTACTTACTTCAGTCTGAAATGGAATCTGTAGAAGTTTCAAAAGAGATATGATGTCATCAATTTTTTTGTGTGGATTGGCGAATGCTTCATGGCCAACGAAGAGAAACAAAGAACAAATTATGCAAAATATTTTAATATCTATTCTTATGCATCTGAACATTCTATTGTTGCAGTTCTTTCATAGAAAGATGATGAAAATAATGAAAGGCCAATAGCCTTCATGAGTTCAGGTCTGAAAGAAGAACATCTTAAATATACCTTGCTAGAAAAATATGCTTATGCAGTCATCCAATATTTAGAACATTTCAAAGGTATATTTGGGTCAAATAAAGTTTACTATTGTATCCCTTTTATAGCAATAAAAGATATTTTTTCTCAATCAGAGCCATTAGGAAGACCAACAAGATGGATGGTAAAGCTTCTAAAATATGATGTTGAATTCAAAATAGTTAAAACTATCAAAGGGTAGGGTTTAGCTAAATTGTTGGCCAAAAAAGAAGAAGAAGGATTTGAAAATGTCCTCACAGTAGATGAGGCACATGATGTTAGAAGAATCAATAATACTGAATGCAAATTGTATGAGGAAATATTGTCATACTTGCAAACTCTGTCATTCCCTAAAGAGATGTCAACAAACCGAATGAGGTCAGTCAAACTACAAGCCCATAAATATTTTATGCAAGATGGTGTGTTATACTGGAAACACCTTGATGGAGTATTATTAGTCTATTTATATGAAAGTGAAGTCCCAAAAATAATCAATGAATTTCATGATGGTTTCTATGGAGGACATTTTGCTCCAAGAGCTACAACTAATAAAATTATGAGAGCAGGATATTATTGGCCTTATATTTTTAAATATGTATATAAATATGTTAGGAACTACCATAACTGCTAGGTTTTTGCAGGAAAGAAGTAGTTGGCAGCCATGCCCCTCAAGCCAGTAATCATTGAAGCACCATTTACCCAATGGGGTATTGATCTAATTGGAGAGATCAAGCCTAATTCATTTGGCCAGCACAAGTGGATCATAACTGCAACATATTACTTTACAAAGTGGGTAGAAGCTGCACCCCTGAGAACATCCACTACTGCCACTATCATCAAATTCTTGGAAGAAAACATTCTGACCAGGTTTGGAGTTCCTCAAAAACTGGTTACAGATAATGCACAGTATTTTGTTTCATATGAAATGGTAGAATTTTGTGCTGAATATGGAATTGAATTATCCCATTCTACTAATTATTACCCCCAAGGAAATGGTCTTGTTGAGTCATCAAATAAAAATGTAATAACCAGAATAAAAATATCATTGGGTAAGAACAAGAGAGGGTGGGACAGTGAACTTAAATTTGCTTTATGGGCTGATAGGTTGTCTGTTAAAAGAAACATAGGGAGAACCCCCTATGAGATGGTATATTGAGAGAAAGCCTTATTACCTTCAAGAATAGAAAAATTGGCACTTTCCCTCTTATTGCAAGACCATGAAAACCCTAATCCCATACAAAGAAGGCTTGACCAAATTGTCCTGTTAGAAGAACAAAGGAGAGAGACCCTTAATAAAATGATGGAACAAATGCAGAAAACCATGAAATTATTTAATAAAAAAGCCAAGGGTACTCCTTTTTCTCAAGGAGATGTAGTCATCTATTGGGATCCTAAAAATGATAAGCACGGAGAAAAAGGAAAGTTCGAACCAAAATGGATTGGTCCATACCAGATAGCTCATGTCATAGGACAAAATACTTACAAGTTGTAGACTTTGCAAGGATAAATAATGGCTATCCCTATTAATGGCCAACACCTCAAAATGTACAATCCTTGTTGAAGGTGAAAAAAAAATAAATAAATAAATATATAAAAAAAAAAAGTGGAAAAACAAAAATCCCAAAAATAGAGTGATGTGTTTTGATTATTTTGTAAACTAGACAAGCTTTCCTTCTGTTGTTTGAATAATTCTGAGTTTATTGTACACATGATATTCTTAGTTTGACGAGTATATATTACTGTTGATTCCACCAAAAATAATAAGAAAAACTAAGATTTATTTTAGACTCTAATGAGGTTTACAATTTTCAAAATATGAGTGTTTATGCCATAGTTGTTTGATATGAGATAAAACAGAAGGAAAACAAAGCTGATTGAAACATCATATCAAAGCCTTACATTACAAATGATATTTAAGGTGACTTCAAAGGTCCAAAGAACCAAGTTATCTTTGAGAGGGTAGTTGAGCCAAAAATCATTACACTCATCTTTTATAGCTAGAAACTAATCCTCAAATCAGGCATACTCATTGCACAATTTGCTTATATATCTAAGTACTTCTCAAATGAGAAAGAAAAATAAAAATAAAGTAAAATTGAGTCATTGCCTGAGATATCTTGGAAAACCTCTACCGAGGCTATAGACGCTTGACTGGCAGTAGGGTAAAACTAGATGGGATTAGAAGCAACTCCACCGGGGCTATAGATGCTTGACTGGCAGTGGAGCCCTGCAGAATGGTGAAAATTTTTAAAGAGCGAAATCACATATTAGGCTTAATAGTTTTGCTCAGATATGGCAAGGTTCTAAAAGACTCAGAAATCAAAATGAATGCACTAACACACACATTGCCAAAGCATGGTGGAACAAAAAGCTTTTGACAAAATTTGTGTAATCATATCTTATAACTTAGCTAGAACAAGCATTACAATATTTCTAAAAAGCTCATCTATTTCTAAAATTCTGGTCCTATTTTTCCAAAAAGTGAATAAAATAAAATTACAGTTTTTCAATACTCTCTGACTTTGATGTCCTGTCACTTGTACAATTTTTTAGTTTTAAAATTGTAATGTTTTGTTGTTTTTAAGTTTTGTTTATCAGTCTTGATGATTTGAATTTGTATCTAAATTGCAAATAAAACCAGGAGATTTTGTGGTTCTCAAGTGCCTCATGTTTTCAACACATTGTCCCAGTCAGAGCCTATGTTGGAGCCAAATTTGACTCAAACTTTGAAACCCCCAAATTTAAATTTTTGGTTTCATCAAAATAAGCAAGCATAGCTAGTCACTTTGCATCTTATTAGAGAAGTTGGTTTTCCATGAGTTTAATCTTAAACATTGTTGTCATGTGCACCTTTGAAGAATTGATATATCTTAGGGTTGCCAAAGTTAGTCCCTTTAAATGAAATCCGACCATTGAAATACAAGGTTTAGTTTTCCAAATAAATAAAGTCTCCCTTAGGCTTAAATCAAATGATAAATATTTAAACCCTAAGGTGTTCTAAAGTAAGGAGGAAGTTTAATCAAATGCCTTGGTCTAAAGCCCAAAAAACATAAGTAATGTTAAAAAATTTAATTAAGGCTTAAGGGTATGCATCCCATTAGTTAAAAATAAAGCACCTTAGATCAAATCCAAAGGCCGCGTTCGAATCCGATTTAATCGGATGATAGCACTTTAAATAATCGATTAAGGGATAAGTCAAACAAGTCAAAGGCAATGTTCAAAATAAAAGATATATCTTAGGTTTAAAATCTAAAAACATGTGTCCTTTAATCTGACGGTAGTGCTTAAACGAGATGCAAAGATCAACGGACGCGCTCGATTTGATTAAACTACTCGTAAAAAAAACTATGGTCAAAAGTATTAAGGGTATGCACCCCTTTGAATTAAACATCGAGCTAATTGGATAAATATGACAATAGCGCTCAATCAAGATTTTGAAACCCGAACGAAGAAATGGTAAGATGTCAGGAAAAATGAAGGTAAAGCAAAAATTAATTATGCTACTAAGGGTATAATAGATTGCTAATCACCCCCTTTCAGCTTAAACTAAGATTAATAAAATGTAATATTGCACCCCTTTCGGCTATCGAGTATACAACTTGAAGGAGATCTAACGACAGTGCTAGAACAAGCTCAAAGATCAACGGACGCGATTTCCTTTTACCATATGAAGATTTAAAGTAAAAAGGAAATCAACGGATGCGAAGGCCCTTGACAAGATCTGATGGCGGTGAATAAGTCAAAGTCAAACAAAGGGATGAAACAACACAAAGATCTGACGACAGCGCCCATCTCCGCTCGGATCCAACAACAACGCTTTGGTAAAAATGATTGAAGGTTAACTCGCAAGGTTTTTGGTCAAATAGTTGATTAAATGCATTATCAAGGCTAAGAAAATTCCTTAATCAAGTTTTATAAGGTTAATACATGGATAATCTCCTTCCTTCCATTTTGCTAAACCTTATTCATATACGGGGAATCCAACGGTCACACCCCCATCATAGTATGATCTAACGATAAGCGCGTAGAGAAATGATCTAATTATACGAATGCCTATGTTTAATGTAATATTATTAAGGTTTTAATCACTGGATTAACCAAGGTAAATGGATTACATTATTTTAACGCATTATATAAACTTCGGGCCTAAGCTTCACTAACCAGGAGTTTTCAACCTTATAAACGTGATTAATCTGATTAACCTGGCCCATGTGTACATTAAGTAGTAGACTAACAATCATGCAGGTTCTTAGACATCAACGGTTGCATTAACCCTCCTCGGGATCCGACAACAGTGCACAAATCAAAGATTTAAGTAATGAATCGACCACGAAAATCCAACGGTAGCGATCGAGTCAAAATAAAAACAAAAAGATACAAGCAGGGCTAATCCAATGGGTATCTTTCAGATAATCCAACGGATACGCTCCATCTCGAAATGATCCAACAACGATGAACATTTCAAAGGTAAATCATAAGGTTATAAAAAAATCAAAGGTTGGCCATGGTTAGATTATTTCTCCATAACTGATATTCGATATAGAGATAAGGCCCAAATTAAACTTTAAATCAAATATTTAATAAACAAAATAGGAGGCAAACCTTAAGTTAACATTTATTTTGAGATTGGTTAAACTGTAAAATACTGAGATATTCTCTATACTGTGCACAATCATTGTTGGCGCGTACCTTCGTTATTATAGGACTAACATTTTTTAAGTCTGAAAGTATCAAGCCAGGATGCCCAATGCAAACCTGCATCCCGAGAGAGGTATGAGTCATACACTATGGAGATCAAGGGATACAATTAATCCTTTATAAATATCCAATGACAACAGATTGATCCAGGCCATATAAAAGGAATCAAAGAAAATGGGTAAAATCATGTTCCAAGAAGAAGATTTAATAGTCTAGACTCCTGGGAAAAGGGCGACCACTCTCCAAAATACCTGAAATCAATACCGAGGTAGAAAGCAAGGAAGTGACTCATCCGCAACAAGGTACACCAAGGGATGATATGAAAATCAACAATAAAGATGAAGCCAAATAATTAATACACACCAACAATGTGAGTCGATATGATATCCAGGGAAGGAAAGATTTGAACAATCAGAGTAAATCCCACAGATAGTACACCTAAAGAAGCAATGTAGACTGAGCAAAAGATAAACCCTGATGCTCAAGCATGCAATCATATCATGCGTATTAACTATAAATGATAACTTGTTGTGCGAAAGACTAAAATAATATTACTCAAATGCTCTTGCCCAAAACTCTTGTCTTATAAATAAGGGCACTAACAGGGAGCTAAAAGGCATCAATAAGAGAAACAATGGAGTACAAGGAGTATGAATGTATTCATTTTCTATTCTACAAATACTCGAGACGAAGAAAGCACGTGAAAAATAAACATGGTTTCGACTTACAGAAAGTCATTCAGTTCATGCTTTGATGGAATATAGTTACAAGGGGAACACTCTGATGGAGTATAGTTATAGAATCAGCTTATAGATGCTTCCAAATCTTGTTTTCCATTCTCGCCTTCCTCCTACTTATCACTGCCTCCCTCTTTCTAGGCCTTCTTCCTTAACCATCCTGACATTTTTCTTAACATTATGCCATCTCACCACCTTCCATTGTGTGAAGCCACCTCCTTTCCTCTTTTCTCCCTTCATTTTATCGCGTGATCAGTACCATTCCGTTCGATTGCCACTAGCACGCCACCCCTTGTATTTATCATCGCATCAGGTCCCCCTTCGTCTTTCATCTGAATTTCATGATAATAACTTGATCGACCCTTAAAAGAAAACCATTGTGACCAGGACAAACATAACAAAAAAAAATAATATAATAACGAATCCTTAGTTTCTAGGGCCAACAAGAGAGCAAAAACGACCAAATTATTCATAGGAAGAGCTCTCTTCAGTCAAAGATTTGTTATTGTATTAAGAGGAAGAGCTCTCTTCAGTCAAAGATTTGTTATTGTATTTAGAGGAAGAGCTCTCTTCTATTATATCTTTAGAGTTGTGTTGTTGTATCTTCCTTTTGTGTCTATTTTTCTCATTCATTCTTCTTTCTTCCCTTTATTGTGCAGGATTTTGATAGGAAAGTGTTCAATAAGTTGAGATTATTTCATGTCTTATTGAGCCTAAGATTCAAAAACTCTACTATTACCAGATTGGAACAAGGAGAGTAGGAGAGACCTGTTACATTATTTGAACAACATATTCTTCATTGTATTGATGTATTTCTTTGAGAAAAATAGAGTTAAAAGGCATCCTGCCCACTCTGCATGTAATATTTTATGAAATCAATACAATTATGAGTTTCATTCCTGTTATATCTTTGTCTTAGTACTATGTGTGGTTGTGTAATGGGTTACATTATTTGAATGCATTATATACGTTTCTTTCGTTGGTTAACTTTTAGTTTTATTACGATATTTGAATAAGTCTAAGAGCGCCAATTTTCTTTTCCTCATTCTCTCTGTTCATGTTAAAATTGTTGTTAAATTGCTATAATAGCCCAATGAATCTAGGCACCATTCTACATAAGGCATAACAATTGGTTATTTTATTGCTTGGTTATTTTAATACATTTAGTGTTATATTAATCTGGAGTGCGTAATCAACGTTTTATCACAGAATTACCGTTGGGGTTTCCTTACCCGTTTTGTAGTTTTCTTTTAGCAATATTCGTGTTTATCAGAACAAAGAGGCAGGTTGACCAGAGCCTGTAATAGCTTGTTGGTTTCAAACGGATTTTTGTAGCGTGACAATCGAAATCCTATGGATGCAAGAATCGGTTCCTACACTCCTCTACATAAGCAGATTTTTCTATTATTTTTTAATATGTTACCTAAATATTTAATATTTGATATCTTTATTCCACAACATAAGGAATCGAGATCTTAAAGGTGCATAATGTATAATAACAAATCTTTAAATAATCACTTATTCAATATATTACAATTTTTTTTAATTAGTTATATGAGATTGAAATGGCCCACTCATGTGACATCATGACCACATAATGGTATTAAAACAATTTGATAATTATGCATGTACTATTTGGCAAGATTTGAACCTAGGTCTCCTCCTTGAAAGTTGAGAAATATAGCCCGCTAAGCTAATGCACAATTCATATATATATATATAAGTTATTGTAATACCACTATATATATATGATATATTAGATATAATCAATTATAAACCACTATATATACTATTTTACATGTATAGTTTAGTGAACTTGAGTCTCCTAACCAATTGAACTGATGCAATTTGATGTTATTTATTTAATAATAACATTATTTATTTTTAAATCAAATAAATATTATATTTTTAATATAAAAAGTAAATATATGCCAAACTTTTGTGATTTTTATTTGATATTGGTGATGATAGAAGTAAATGGTGAGTATAACTATGAATTAGGATTTGCTTCCATGGAGAGTCTGGTGGAGTGAGAAAATTCCAAAGTAGTTTAGCACTTAGTGCCTTGCTAACCTCCCTGTTCCTTTGGGTTGGTAACAGTCTTCCAATTGACCAAATGGAACTTTTCCTTTTTGATTGCCTTCCTCATTTCCTTAGAAAAGTTCTTAGCATTGCATCTAACTTTTGCAAGATATATAAGGGTGCATGATACACCAATAATTGATATATGGGAAGACTTGCTTGTATTGATTTGATTAAAATAATTCTTCTAGCCAAGCTTAACCAACCATTGCTATATTGTTGTATTCTTCTTGACATTTTTTCTAGAATTACATTTCATGTTTCCTATTTTTTTATGAAAGCCCATAGGGATACCTAGGTAGTTAAAGATATCATTACCTTTGTGAAATCCCAAAAATTGAGATAAACCTCTATCTTCTGCTATTAAAATATTTATAGTGTAAAATCTGTTCTTTTGGATGTTTATCCCTACCTGTGTGGTTGAAGAGAAGCAATCTAAAACTTCTTTGATCAACCTAACATTTAGTTTTATGGCTTCCTCTAGTAAAACAACGTCATCTATGAATTGAGCATGAGTGATTGTTCTATATCCTATAGTTACTCTAATTCCTAGGATTTCTTTTCTTCTCGATTTGGTTAGGGTCCTCACTAAATTTTTAGCTAAAAGGATATAAAGGTAAGGAGAGAGAGGACAATGTTACCTTAATCCTCTAGTGGTTTTAAATAAGTTACTAGGTTCCCCATTGATTAAAGGGGATATCCAAGGTCCCTCTATACAAGCACTTATTCAATTTATCATTTGAATTGGAAATCCAAATTTAGCTAACACTTGTTTTAGAAAGTCAATGTCTACTATCTCAAAGGCATTAGCCATATCAAGTTTAAGGGCTATTCTTTTTTTGTACTTGGCACTTGAGTGTAGGGATTTGTGAATCATTATAATGTTGTCATATATTTTTTTCCCTGGAATAAAACCCCCTTGTTTTGGCTCTATCAAATCATTAATATTCTTTTTAATTATGTTTGTTATTATTTTAGTCATTATCTCATAAGAACGATTACAAAAAGAGATAGGTTTGAATCTATCAAAAGTAAGTGCATTTTTTCTTTTGGAATTAAAGCTAAGAAAATGGAGTTGATCACCCCAAATAGCTTACCTTTTCTTCTTGTCTCTTCTATCATTGCCAACAAGTCATCTCCTATAATTTTGTAAAATTGTTGAAGCCATCTGGTCCTAGAGCTTTGTCCTTGCGCAGTGAACATATAACTTCTTCCAACTCTTCTCTGGTTACTATTTTTTTTTGTAATTGGATGGTTCTATTATACGGGTTTTGGCTGGGTCCTAATACCAGATATACAAGAAACTTTGATAGATATAGGGAAAATACTACTGAAGTATCCCTTATCAGGGAAGACAACTATAAACAAAACCAAATTTCCCACGTAGGGGATGATAGGACCAAAATTTCCCACGCAAGGGATTATAGAACTAGTTACAATAGCAAAACTACCCACGCAGGGGTAAATGACCACAAAGACTACATTTCGATAGAAAACTAACCAAAACCCACGCAAGGGCCATCTTAGGATAGGAAAATTAATAGAATTAGAAAATATAGAGAAGAAATAGCAATGTCTATTAGAAATTCCAGAATCAAAAAACAAAAAAAATAAAAAACCCTGAAACAGTAGTATCAGAAAACGCGAACCCAGGGGCTAGCTTTGGATTATTAGTGAAGCTCGGCTTCCGAGGAGTCCTCCTTAGAGTTGATTACATTCTGCTAGAGGGACTGCTTCAGGGCTGCACTGGCGCTATCGAAAGCCAAAATGAAACTTTTGAGGAACATTCTCATAATTTTATTGGAAATTGCAACATTAGGGTTCGAATTCTCGCTATTATCCTCAGATATGTGGATCGAGGAATTTTGACTAGTCTCCACCTTAGTTTTTTAACCCTGGATGACCTTCGAACATGAGCAGAGCTCTATTCAGCCTTAGGTTTCGCTTAGATGGCATCGATTTACTCCCACTCGTGATAAGGGATTTGATGGAAGAGGGAGTCTCAACAGCCGGGGAACCCTTCTTAGAAGTAGGAGTTTGGAATTCTTGGGGTTCATCGCTAACTAAAGGCTCACTAGAAAGGGAGTGGGAAGGACTGTGAGCAGACAAGGGATGGGGAGGGTTGGAATGGAGGGGGATGGCCAAAATGGGCGACGAGGTAGAGGCGATGACATGGTGGACGATAAATACAAACAACTTTTAATGGATGGGAGTCGAATTCTTCTTGCGGGTGTTGAGATTAGAGAGTTGGATGGAACGGTAGAGGAAAGTTGGGATATTCATAGGCTTGAACCCTCGTAAGTGATTCACCAAGGCAAGATAAAATTTGGATAAGCGCTTGGAAGGGTCATCGCATGTGAGGTACTGGAGTAGAGGGATAATTATGATAGGCCATGGTGAGGGGAGGGATTCGTGGTCGAGGGCGACTCCGATCCACTTAAACTCTTAGTAATTAGGGAATCCATCGAGTTCTTGGTCCCAATATTCTGGTCTTGCCAAACCAAGCACCCCATCAAAGGAAGGCTAGACACTTCTGTGATACCCTTGAAGTGAATTTTGCACACATAAACATGGCCATTTGACAACGATTTAACAAAATCAATGGTAATGTCTACCTTGGCACCCTTGAATTTGAATATGAAAGGAATAAGCCTCTACGATTGCAGGAAGGAAGCTGAAAGGGTGTTGAGTTGAAGGTTGCTAGGCTCAACAAAGGCCATGGTGGTGGAAATAGGGGGCCTAATGTAAATTTTTCAGTCCTATATAACTGTTGTCCTATGTTATTTTAAAATAAATCAGATCTAAGAATAATTTATTCAAACATGCAATAGTCACACAAATGGTTGGAAAAAATAAACAGTGTGAACAACAGAAGTTAAATATATTTTTTTGAACCTAAAATATTACAAATAAAAGAGGCTATAGCTATAGTAGAACACTTCTGCTCTCTTGTTGCTTTTCTAGGTAGCAATCACTGTTCTTCTCCTCCTAAGCTTGTATTTTTTCTTCAACAATCTGTTCTCCTCCCATTCTTTTCTGTGTATCTAAAACACTCTTGATCTTCTCCTTTTATCTTTGAAAAAGGTAACCCTAATATCTCTAACCCTAATATTAGATCTCATCTCATCTTGAGATGTAAGGTTAAAAATAAAAAAATCACTTAAGTGAATATCAAAATAGAATCACTTAAGTGAATTACAAAATAGAATCACTTAAGTGAACTTAAAAATAGAAAATCACTTAAGTGAATTTCAAAATAGAATCACTTAAGTGAATTACAAAATAGAATCACTTAAGTGAACTTAAAAATAGAAAATCACTTTCAAAATAAAATTAGAAATATCTCGAACCACTTGTAGCACGTTCATACTAAAGCTTGTGCAAGAAGTTCTTGTCCGAGCTACATTTCTCAACACTCCCTCTTAGCGAGGAAGGAATTCTACACCAACTATGAATGCTTCAAACTTCCCTTTCACTAAGGGCTTGGTCAGAATATCAGCTACCTATTGATCTGTGGGAATATACTAGAGCTTTACGGCTCCCTTCTGAATCCTGTCTTGTATGAAGTGATATTTGATGTCTATGTGTTTGGACTTGTCATGAAATACTGGATTCTCAGAGAGTTTGATACAACTCTAATTATCACAGTATATCACCGTGGGATCCAACTCCTGATCAATCAATATTGTAAGCAACTTGTGAAGCCAAATGGCCTCACAAATATAAATATTGGTTGCCATGTATTCGACCTCTATTGAGCTAAGTGCCACAGTCTGCTTCTTGCTAAACTAAGATATCATGCCTGATCCCAAGCTAAAGTAGCACCCTGAGGTGCTCTTCCTATCTGCTACATTGCCTGCCCAATCTGAGTTTGTATACCCCTTCAACCTAACTTCACCATCTCCAAGATATCTTAGACCATACTCCATCGTACCCCTTAAGTATCTGAGCACATGTTTTGTTGCTACCCAATGCTCCTGCCTTGGCTCCACCATGAAATGACTCAAGGTGTTTACTATAAAATATATATTTGGTCGAGTGTTGACCAAATACATCAAGGATCCTATTAGTTGCCTGTACAACGTAGGGTCCACCAATTTTGAATCTGAAACTATCACCTTCTTTAGATTAGTGATCATAGTTGTGGTCATAGGTTTGCAGTCCTCCATCCGAAACCTCTTCAGGATCTCAACTGCATACTTACCTTGCCCAAGGAATATCTCCCCTAGTCTCTCCCAAACCTCCAAACCCAAGAAGTAATGCATCATGCCAATGTCCTTCATCTCAAACTCAGTTGCCATATTTGCTTTGCACCCTACAATGAGCTTATATGCACTTGTAAGAAATAAGTCATCTACATATAGCACCAAAATAAGTAGATCAGTCCCAACAAATATGTAATATAGATTAGGATCTGCATCACTTTTGGTGAAGCCCACACTCTGCAAGTATCCATATATCCTGGAATACCATGCTCTCAGTGCCTGTTTGAGTCCATATAAGGCTTTCTTTAGCCTACAAACATGGGACTCCTTTCCTTTTACCTCAAAGCCCTGAGGTTGCTCCATGTACACTTCTTCCTCAATGATCCCATTAAGGAAAGTTGTCTTCACATCCATTTGATGAATCCACCATCCCATAGATGAAGCTAAAGATATAACTGCTCTAATGGAAGTGTATCTGGCGACTGGAGAAAAATTCTCCTCATAGTCCACTTCCTCTTTCTGGGAGAACCCTCTCGCCACAAACCTTACCTTGAACTTCTCGATGCTTCCATTTGCAGCATGCTTAACTTTGTAGAGCCACTTGGAACTCACAACTGACTTCCCCTCCACTCTCGGCACTATGTCCCAAACACCATTCTTCATGATCAAGGTGTACTCCTCCACCATGGCATCCCGTAAAACCTGCTGGTCTGTTGCCTCCTGAAAACTGGTAGGCTTTGAATTTATGATGTTACTCATCAATGCCATGTAGCTTGAAAAATTTCTTGGAGGTCTGCTCTCCCTAATCATGTTTTTAGGAGCCTCAACATACTCCTCATCATCCCTTAATGTCTGTGTAAGCCATTGAGATCTCCTAATAGAACTAGAAGGGGCTAATGTCTCCACCTCCTCACTTGAAGGTTGTTGTTCTGAATTAGAAACCACTAGTATCTTTGGTGACCCTGGCTCAATATTCAGAGCTTCTTGCTCCTCATTATCTATCATTGGAATAGGCTCATGGGACTTCCTGGATGCAACATCCTCCTCAAACTTTACATCCCTGCTCACTATTGTCTTCCTCTTCTTTAGAATATAAACCCTGTAAGCTTTTGAAGTCTCATTGTATCCTACAAATAAACCCTTCCTACTGGAGGGCTCCAACTTGGTCCTCTTCTCTACTGGAACATGGATATAAATTGGACATCCAAAGATGCGAAAATGACTCACCTCTGGTTTCACACTAGTGAATGCCTCCTCTGGTGTCTTGTCCTCCAAGATCCTGTGAGGATGCCTATTTTGGATGTAGATTGTTGTGATGTATTCTTCTTCCCAAAGAAATATCGGTAAGCCCTGGTCATGAATCATGGCCCTAAAAACCCCTATGATGGATTGATTCTTTCGCTCTGCAACCCCATTCTGCTATGGGTTGTATGGAATAGTCAACTCCCTCTTGATTCTTGCCTACTTGCAAAAACCATCAAAATCCTTGGAGGTATATTCACCCCCATTTTCTGATCTCAAGACCTTGATCTTCTTCTCTGTATGGTTCTCAACTAGAGCTTTTAACTCTTGAAACCTGCTAAAGACTTCATCCTTGGTCTTTAAAAAGTAGATCCATGTCTTGCAAAAAAAATCATCAATAAAGGAAACATAGTACATGCTACCTGAAGTTGATGCTACTAATATTGGTCCACAAATATTCGAATGTACTAGATCTAGTATCTTCTTAGACCTATGCGCACTGTTTGGGAAAATAGCCTTGGCGTGCTTGCCAAGCGTGCACCCTCTACATACTCCCTATTGCTCAATGTTGAACTCTGGAAGACTTGTGACTATTTCCCTCAGAATAGGCAATGCTCTATGATGTAGGTGCCCCATCCTCTTGTGCCACAAATCCCATAAGTTATTACTGCTATGAACTAGGGCTCGAACAGGTTCACCCTACAACCTGTATAAACTTCCTTCCCTAACCCCTATTACTTGTGTTGTCTTTGGACTAATTATTTTGGTCTAATAAGGACATGTTGGTTCTTGAACTCCATTGCATAACCCTTATCCTCCATAACCAAAACTGAAAGCAAGTTCTTCCTGAGACCTAGAAAAAACAAAACATCATAAAAGTCTAAAGATTTCCCTGACTGGAGTCGAAAAGGAATGGTACCAATTCCTACAACTGGATATTTGGTATCATCACCAAGCTCAACCTGAACCCTTGAGTCCTGCTCTTGTAGATTGGTAAAACATTGTCGGGTTGATGTCATGTGCCAAGATGCCCTACTATCCACATACCAAGCATTCCTTAAAACCATGCTAGTAGAAAGGCAAGAGACCAATGAGAAAATCTTCTCGAATTTGATAGCAAACTCACTCATCTAAGTTTTTGCAGAGGCTACTACCTACATCTACTGCTGCTTCCCTTTACCCTTCTTATCTGGACACTGTGATGCATAATGGTCATGCTTATGACAAATGAAGCACTTGATCTTTCTCAAGTCCTTCTTCCTTGACAGTGAGGTTGACTCCTCATTCTTTAACTTATCCTTATTGGGTCCTTTACCTTTGCCCTTCTTGGTTTACCCAAAAAAAGCTAGGTTATCATCACCACCTTTCTTATTGGTCTTTGACTCCATCCGAGTCTCCTCCTAGATGAAATCATCCCACAATTTCTCAAATTTTGTATTGACCCATTTTTCGAATTCTCCTTGTACATACATGTGGTGTGGTGTGCGTTAGTAATAATGTTATTTTTATAAAGTTTGGTGTGATATAAAGGGAAAATAAATAAAAAATAATAAAAGGGGGAGTAATAAGGGGTATGCGTTATATTAAGAATAATAATATAATAATTTAACTCCATTTTATTATTATTATTATTAAAATAAAAATAAAAGCTTCTCAACGACAAATTAGGGTTTGGAGTTTATAAAAGAAGGATTGGAGCATTCATTTGGTATCTTGGACATTTGATTATTTCTTTCTCTTGTGTAATTTGGTCGAGAAGCTAAATTACTCTTCTCTTGTGGATGAAACCCTACAAGAGATCCCTTCTACGGATGAAACCCTGCAGGAGTCAGTTGAAGGACGAAAAACCCTTTAAGTTGAGGAGCTCCAAGACGAAAACCTTGGAGTCTCTATTGCTCTTCAATTGCATTCTGCCCTAAGAGAGGGTTATTGCATTGTTCTTCATTCATATTTGCCCTAGGAGAGGGTTTGTTATTGGTTTGAGGTAAATATCATTATTGTTATCAACATTCAACCTTTGTGATAGGAACATTGCAATTCTGGGAGGTTAATTGGACAGTTTGGAGATTTTAGTTGAGGAACTTGGAGTCAGTTTTGAAGTTACTACAACTCAGGAGTTGGACGTCCCACATCTAGAGGAAGTATTAGCAGGTTTGAAGACTTATAACAATAAATTGAAGTATCTAGAAACCTGACATCCCATTACCAAGCTCATATCTTCACATTGTGAGGGTTCAATCAGCCATTGGGTGGCTTAGCTACCCAACGTCCCATCTACTGGCTATACATTAGTGGATTAGTGGGTTATTCTCAGTATTTGAATTTTGTAGAAGGTAGCGTCCCACTTTCAGAGGTGTATCTGCAGATTGAAGGAGTTGTGGACTGCCATTAAGCTAATTAGGACCCAACGTCCCACTCCAAGACCACCTACAAGGCATATTTGGGTTTAACATCAGATTTCATAGTCATTCCATGTTACACGTCCCATATTGAGGTTGTATTTGAGGTGATTTTGAGTAGATTCAACATTAATTCCTATCTAGAGAGCAACATCCTAGTTTGGCAGAGTATTTTAGCAATTTTGAGGATAAATTCAGTACTACAAGACCCCATTCAGTCCAGTGTCCCATATGGTAGTTGTCCTAAGCATATTTTGAAGATCAGCCAACACTTTATCATCTCCTAGAGGCAAACATCCCATTCTTGGTAATATATTGATAGCATTTAAGTATTAAATCAAAACTTATTGAATGGGATTTGTCATTGTAAATCTGGTATGCCTTCAATTTTAATAAAAATCAGATTGTAGATTGTTGAAGCATTGTTGTGTTGTAAATGTTAATAAAATTTAGCCTTGAGAATTTATTAGAAATTGTTGTTCTGCAATCTAGAATTAAATCATTTTTATTGTAATTTTATTACCTGCAATAAAATTGGAATTTTATTAGAAATCTCTAGAACCACTGAAAAAGGACATTACAAAATTGGGAAGGTTCTCACGAGCACAAATGCCTTCGATAAATGGTTCCCATGAAGTTGAGAAACCATTAAGTGCCATGTTCACCAACTTTGTGTCTTCAACCTTCTCCCCTACTACTGCCAGTTGATCACGAATTTGCATGATCTTCATCAAGTAACTAGTAACAGTGTCAGATCTGGTCATCTCCATAGATCTGAGTTTGTTTCGCAATATCATCTTCTTGTTTATGTTCTCGCTCTGGTAGAGGCTAACCAGGGCATTTAACATCTCCTTTACGTTAGTCTTCTCGAATATGTGAGGAATCAAGTGATCCTTCACTACATCCAAGATCGTCCGCTTGGCCTTCACTTCCTTCTTTTTGTGAGCTACCAATTTTTGCGGATTTGTAGGTAAAGTCACATCATCTTTGATAATATCCCAGAGATCATTATCTTCCAATAAGAACATTACCCTAACTTTCCAGGGCAAAATATTTGAGGCACCTTCCAATCTATCCTAAAATTTGAGGCTAGTTGCTGCCATCTTTGAGATCTGCTAAAATATTAATGACTCAAAAACAATAGTCCTGCAAATAAGCTTAGTCCTTCAAGCCAATATATATATATATATATATGAAACCCTAACTATTGTTTTTATTTTCTTGAAACCCTAACTGCTATTTTTTTTAATATCCAACAGTGATCTACTACTATAAACCCTTGAGGATCTCAATCACAAAACCTAGCTCTGATACCATGTAAATTTTCCATCCCTAGATAACTGTTGTCCTATGTTATTTTAAAATAAATCAGATCTGAGAATAATTTATTCAAACATGCAACAATCACACACATGGTTGGAAAAAATAAATAGCATGAACAACATAAGTTAAATATATTTTTGAACCTAAAATATTACAAATAAAAGAGGCTACAACTATAGCAGAACACTTTTGCTCTCTTGTTGCTTTTCTAGACAACAATCACTATTCTTCTCCTCCTAAGCTTGTATTTTTCCTTCAATAATCTATTCTCCTCCCATTATTTTATGTGTATCTAAAACACTCTTGATCTTCTCCTTTTATCCTTGAAAAAGGTAACCCTAATCTCTCTAACCCTAAGATTAGATCTCATCTCATCTTGAGATGTAAGGTTAAAAATAAAAAAATCACTTAAGTGAATATCAAAATAGAATCACTTAAGTGAATCACAAAATAGAATCACTAAAGTGAACTGAAAAATAGAAAATCACTTAAGTGAATTTTAAAATAGAATCACTTAAGTGAATTACAAAATAGAATCACTTAAGTGAACTTAAAAATAGAAAATCACTTTCAAAATAGAATTAGAAATGTTTCGAACCACTTCTAGCACGTTCATACTAAAGCCTGTGCAAGAAGTTCCTGTCTAAGCTACATTTCTCAACACCTAAGGATGGTAGTAGAGAGGCTAGACATAGGACTGAGATGACGAAAATGAAGAACGTAGGACTCCATGGTAGACCACCTCCATCTTAAATAAATATTATGCAAGACATTACTCATGTTGGTAACCCAGGGGTGATAGCAGGTGAGGAGACGAATATGATGGAAATGGGATTGGGGATTGGTGGAGGGCCTCGAACGGATATCCACACGGGTGGAGATATAACGCCAGTGGCACTTAGGGACAACGAGGCTAGGTGACAATTTAGGTGAGGTGGCTTTGGTGTAATCATGGTCGGGACTGCACAAATTACCTTGAACTCTGAAGTAGTTTGAAAAGTGAAACCAACTTCAAAAATCATGATCGAATGAGCCAGGTGGGTGGCCAATCACACGAGAGAGAGGGGGCACATGGATTAGAAAAATTGCCTGAGGAAATTTGCACTGCGAGACCTGTAAAACAATAATTAGGAAAACCATGGGGTAACGAAGAAAGGATTAAAGGCACCTGGTCTATCTCGACCAATCCATTGACGTTATGTGAAGAACACTTTGTGGGATCGAATTGCGCCAAATGGAGATGGTCGGTTGGGTGATTCCCAGATTTGCGAGATCGTCAGCAAGCTTGTTGGTTTTGCGATACACGTGAGCAACCATGACCTGATTTTGTTGACCAATGAGGATCTTGGTTTCTTGGATCAGGGAGCGAATATTCCATGGTGGACTTTTATCACTATTAATGTACCCAATGATATTGAGGGAGTCCCCTTCGATTTGGAGATTGATTTTGGAATCCCTGATGAGATGCATACTTCACCATAATGCCCAAGCTTCAACCACATTATTCGTTTGGTGATCCAGGTTCTTGGAAAAAGCTATGACAACTTCACCTTTGTGGTTCCTGACAACCCCGCCCGCTCCTGCTAAACCTAGATTCCCTTTGGATGCACCATAAAATTTTAGCTTCAACCATCCTTCGGGGGGTGGTCTCCAATGAACCTTCTTTCTGGGATGGGGTAGGGGAGGGGTCACATTAGAAGGGATGAGAATATTCAAGAATCGGATAATCTCAATTTCAAAGCTACAACTGGGAAGATTGGGGCAAGAAAGAAGATGGGAATTTTTAGCAGCATAGGTGATGGCTTTGGTAGCTGTGGACACAAGGTCGTTAGACAAGATGGAGAAGATTCTACGGTTTCTTTCTAACCAAATTTACCATAGAAAATGATGGAGGTAAACCTTCCATAGGAAAGAGACTTTGGGATGGTTGAACGGGTTTGGCCATTGGATAAAGAGGTCCAAGAGGGAATTGGGAGGAGCCCATTGAATCTGAAAGGTAGTCAGAATGTGACTCAACCCTTCCTTGGTAAAATCACAATCTAAGAAAAGGTGATTGATGGATTCCCAATTGGATAGACATAGGTGGCATCTATTCGGGATAGGGATGCCCCTTTTCATAAGATTATCGGTAGTAAGGGCTTTGTTTTGAATGGCAGTCCAAGAAAAGAAGCCAACCTTGGGAATGAGGTGCTTGACCCACACCAACCTAAAGGGAATAGTGGAGACCTAGGAATTGAGTAGGAGGGAGTAAGTTGATTTGATAGAGAAATCCCCACTGTCATTTCCTTTCCAGATAGGGTAGTCAGGGGTAGCTATGGTTGGGATGATGGTGGTTTTGAGTAAGCAAGACAGGATATTCCCAGCTCTAACAACTTGGTCACTTTCATTGGTAGTGGGAATGGCTTTCCATCTACGTTGATTGTCAATGAAGTTCACCACTTGGCTACCCCACCTTCTATCTAGAATAGGTCTAAGGATGGAGATCTCAGGGACTTTTGAGAGAGGTTTGTCTTTTATCCATACATTATCCTAGGAATTAGTATTTGAACCATTGCTTAGTTGCCATCGAATGCCTTTGATGATGAGGGATTTAGCCTGAACGAGATAACATGCCAGAAAGCAGACCCATTGGTGGGAATGTTGTCCTCCAACAGGGAAAGGTTTCGGAGATATTTGTCTTGAATGATGGAGACCCACTCTGCTTTGTAGTTGATGAAGATTTTCCATGCCTGCTTAGCAAGGAGGGCGAGGTTCATGTTGGCGATTCTTCTAAGCCCGAGGTCTCCTTAGGATTTTGGGTGGCAAACTCTGTCCCAGTTGACTAGGTGAAATTTCTTCTTATCCTCTAGGCCCGACCAAAGGAAGTTCTTTTGAATCTGTTCAATCTTGGCATGCATAGCAACAGGAGCTTTGAACACCGACATGAAGTAGACTAGGATGCTCTGGAGAACTACCATAGTGAGAGTTACTTTGGCCGCCTGAGACATAAGAGACCCTTTCCATCCTACAAGTTTTCGCCTGATTCTTTCTATGACATTGTCCCACATGGACTCTTTCGGGTTTTTGATGAATAGGGGAAGACCCAAGTAAGAGGTGGGGAGATCAACAATGCAACACTGAAGGATACGAGTAATCTTACGTTATCTATTAACAGGGGTGTTGAGAAAGTAGCATTTGCTTTTCAGATAGTTGATTTCTTGCCTGGTTGCTAACTCATAGGTATCAAGGATAGACTTAATGGACTTAGCTTGAACAACAGAGGCCAGGGTAGCGATGATAGTATCATCTACAAACTACTGGTGAGATAGAGGTGGGGAATTAGATGAAGCCTTGATATCGAAAACACTCCCTAAGGCACAGGCAGATTTGAAGGCTCTTCCTAGGGATTCAACAAGAATGATGAAAAGGAAGGGGGATAGGGGATCTCCTTGTCTAATGCCTCTAGAGCTGGGGAAATAACCTGCTACTGATCCATTAACTAGAATAGAGAACCAAGGGGAGGAAATGCAGCCCTTGATGAGGTCGATCCATTCCTTATGAAACCCGAACCTGGAGAGGACTTTTAAAAGAAAATCCTGGTTAACCTTGTCAAAAGATTTGTTGATGTCCAACTTTAGAAACATGGCCGCTTTTTTGTTGCATAATGTTGAGTGAAGAGTTTCGTGAAGAGAGATGATGCTATCAGTAATAGATCTGCCTTCCACTGAACTTCCTTGACAGGGATCTATGATCATGGGAAGGATTTTCTTGAGCCTCATGGCTAAATATTTGGTTAAAATCTTGTAGATGATGTTGCATAAGCTGATTGGTCTGAAGTCCACCATGGATTTGCATTGAGGGGTTTTGGGGACCAAGGCAATGAAAGTAGAGTTCGTCCCTCTAGGAATGATCTTTGTTCGTTGTAGTTCCATGATGGCTTTGCAAATATCTTCCTCCAGGATATCCCAAAAAGTTTGAAAGAAACGGGGGGAAACCCATCTGGCCCAGGGGCTTTGTCAGCTTGCATGGAGAACAAAGCGAGCTTGATTTATTTTTTGCTTAGGGGTTGGATAAGGGAGGAATTCATTTTAGGAGTAACTAGAGGGGGAATGTTCTGTAGGAGGACCTCTTGGGCTTCAGGATGTTCGGGGGGTATGGCTCCCATCAAGTTGCTAAAGTAGGATGAGGCTTCATCTCTAATTTTGAAGATGTCTCTTGAGCAAGTGCCATCAGTCAGAATGAGCTCTTTGATTTTGCTTGTGCTTCGATTCCTCAAGGTGGAAGCATGGAAGAACCTCATGTTAGCATCACCATATTTTAGCCAGAGGGCTTGGGATTTTTGTCTCCAATAGATCTCCTCCTTGGCCAGAATGTTGTGGTATTCTGACAGAAGTTGCCTTTCTTCTTCTCTCAATTGAGGAGTCCATTGGTCATGCTAGATTTGTTGTTCAATGGTTTTGAGCTTGCTTAAGATCTATTCTTTATTTTTAAAAATATTCTCGAACACCTCCTTGTTCCAGATTTTGAGGTTTTCCTTGATAGCCTTCAGTTTCTGGGAAACTTGGGAAATAACAGACCCAAGGTAAGGATGTTGCCACCATTCAGAGATTCTCTACCTTAGATCAACATGCTGGATCCACATGTTCTCAAATATGAATGGGGTTTTGAAGGATGGAGCCCTGTTAGCTTCCAGAAGAAGGGGACAATGGTCGAAGCCAATTATGGGAAGAGAGATGAGAGAGGTGTCTCCAAAGATGGGAATAGCCTACTGAGATAGGAAGATTCTATCCAATTTAACTTGTATGTGCTTGGAACCCGCTCTTTTGTTGCTCCAAGTGAATTAACATCCTTTAATCTGAACATCCATCAACTCATTCTCAGTAACAAAGTCTTGGAAATCTTGTATGCTTTTGGAGGGAATGGAACTATCGCCCCTTTTATCAGAGGGAAAGAGGGGGGAATTGAAGTCACCTGCTAGCATCCAGGGGAGGTTGGAGAATGCATCCTTCATGTGGGAGAGGGATATCCAAAGAGAGCATCTTTCAAGAGGGTTATTGGGAGCATAAATGTTGGATAAAACCTAGGTGAACTGATTTTCTTTGCAAAAGAAAACCAGGTTTAGAGTTCTTTCGGAGGATGAAATTACCCTGCCTTCAACTTTTTTTGGATCCCAGAGGCACAAAAGGCCTCCATAAGAGCCTTCAACAAGGGAGGAAGCCCATTGACAATTCTTCCACACTGAATTGGTAATATTATTAATTCTAGAAGCATCAACTTTCGTTTCTTGCAAAATGAAAATAGTGGGTTTATGGTCTTTCCTAACAGTTCGAGCTAATATTTGTTTGGCCAAACTATTGAGACCTCTAATATTCCAGGATAGGATCTTCATCTAGATACTTTTGCAGATTTCTTGCCTCCTTTGCCCTGTTGGGGGGGAGGTTTGGGATTTTTTGTTTCATCCCTGATCTAGCTAAACAAATATGGGAACAAGGTTGTTTGCACTCCATTGGCAACTTGATTTTCGATGTCTTTTTTGATTTGCTCAGATAAGGTAGGCCTGCCCCTTTTCTTCTCACTCCCTATGTCAATAGGGGCTTTTTTGAAACTTCTGGTAATGATAGGACTATGGTCCACTTTGTGATGGTTGGGACTCACAGCTTCTTTCAGGGATTCAGAAATGGATTTGGTGGGGGAAAGGGGCCCATCCAGGGGGGAAGGGGTGGATCTTCTTTGGTTATTGTTGAACAAAGTTCTTTGTCTCTATTTTTTTTTATCAAAGGAGGGATGTTGTTTAGGAGAGTGGCTTGAGCTTGTTGATTTACTATTGCCTTTGTGATAAGGGTCGAGTAATGATCTCTTAGTAGTTCCTTTATGACTGCCTAATTAGAATAAATTTCTTTAGTTTTATGAATTTATTTGATTGTATTTCGTTGTAGCACTACATTGTTTTTAGTTGAAAGTAATTTGTGTTTCTATCAACTTTCTTGAACTAGATAGTTATTGATCAAAGTTTCCATGCCTCTTCTTCTTTAAAAGCTCAATCTATTTTTCATTCAATTGGAGTCTTCTCTCTTCTTGTTGAGGGGATGGAGATTGATCACCTTATCTCTTGCCTTGTTTCCTCCATTTGTTGTAGCAAAAAGCTTGACCTATTTTGAACTTCAGTCTTATTGGTAATCCAGTCCCTAATGGCTTTCTTGAGATTAGAATTTTTTATTTTTCATACCTCCTAGGGACCATTTGCATAGACATGTTGCTTCTAGATGCTTTCTACTAAAGGTGCAAACTCCTCATGCTCCATCCATTCTGGATTGCATGTGAAAGAAATCTTCCTTTTTCCAAGAGCACTATTGCTCGTATTCAAATAGATAGTCTTATGATCTGAGACTAAACTTTGAATTATTCCACTTGATACATGTGGGTACTTGAACAATATACCCTTTTAAATCATGAATCTATCTAATATTTATGCAATAATTTAACCCCATCTCTTTTGTTTTTCCATGTAAATTTTTCATTTTTGGGGATTATGTCTTGAAGTTTCTACCAAGTTATATTTTGCATAACCAGGTCCTTAAAAGGGTCTTTTGAGGGAATGCCTCTATTTTTCTCCCATTGGGCTAAAGTCACATTTAGGTCCCCTGATATGATTAAATCTGGGGTCTTTCCTAATGAATCTAGTGTTGAAAACTTTTTCAAACGTCTTGTTTTCTTAATAAATATTAGGGCCTATGGATCCCATGCAAGGAGAAGCCCCCTAAGGCACCTGATGAATCTAAGGCTTCTAGGTTTGAGGATTTCCATATGTTTTTTCATTCTATTCTTGCTTACCGCTTTATCAATTTGGTTTCTCGAATGCAAATACCATTGAATTTTGTTGGGCTATTAATTGACTTAGGTAGTTTTTCTTTTGGGGACTAGCAAATCCCATTCCATTCCATAATAGAACCTTCATTTCTTAAGTGGTTTCTTAGCCTTGTTGAAGTGCAAGGTTGTTTGCCCTTTCTTTTGAATCTCTAAATTTTCTTGTTCTATTTTCACCTCTTGATTAGATTTCCTCCCTATAGTAGAAGATCTGGTGGTTGGGGTGTCTCTTGGAATCATTGTTGTTGCTAACTAAATCTCTTCTATTTCTTTAATCTCCTATTCCTAAAAGTTTTCTTTCCTCACTTAATCTCCTTTTCCCTTTTATCTTTTTTCTTTTTGCTTTGAGGCCTCCTACTTTTTATCTTCTCTTTGTTTTCTTCTTATGGGAAGTCTGATCTTCCTCCTTTGTCTTTTTCGCAGTTGAATGTGTTCTTAATACAACAACTGGGTATGGATCCAGTCCAAGACTTTGATACCTATGTTTTTCAAGAAGTCCTTTTTTAGATTGACTTGAGTACACAACCTAACATAAGTTGCATTATTGGCTTTTGGAGGAGTCTAGTCTACAAATGTGCCAATAGAGTTACCTATCATCTCAAGAGTCGATTTATTCCATAAATGTAAGTAGAAAAATGATAGTCTTACCCAAATTGAGACTTCTTATAGTTATTCCACTTATGGGTCAAAATTGCCTAAGGGGTCATGTAAAGGGCTTGATGCAAGGAACCAGGACCCTCGAAATATTGCATCTCTTTTCTTTGTGGAGGAGAAAATAATTATAAAATATCCTCTCCCTGCCATCATGAATTCATAGCTAGATATTCTAGATCCCCAAGAAGTAGTGATCCATCTTTGAATGATTGTTGGGTTGGGTCAAATACACACAAATTTGCAAGCAAGATCTCTCTTAGTTAGGGTGAGGATCAAACCATGAATATGGAGGGATCTCTACCACTGGAGCATCATCCAACTTAGGAACAAAGAAGCCTTCGTTACTTGGTTGGGACTGTTGTGGCCACCTCGCCTTCTAGGATTTGGTCATATTTTCTAGTTTTGACTGGTTGAATAGAGAAGGTAGTGAGAACAAGAAAAATGAGCCATGGTCAACATTCTTGAGTATGAAGGGAGTCGTCATGGTAACATCCCAGAAGAAGGGTTTGGAGGGGAGGGATCTCCCTTGCCACCATCACCATGACAAGGCTTCGAAGGTGACCAAAACCCTAATCTGAGCCAAAAAAGAAAATCCTCTTCAAAATCTAAGACATTTTATTTCTTGACTCACTTTCCTCTATCAAATTCATAAACAAACCATAAAAGCAAAAACAAAAATAGAGGTAACCAACAAAGGAAGAAGCAAAAGATCTTAAGATAAATAATTGCAAAAGAAAACTACAAATGGTCACAATGCCTACCAAATCCATGCATGTAAAGGATAATGCATCAGGTAGCACAAACCCTTGTCCAAAAACTAGGTCCAAGCATCAACAACGAACAATAGAATCAAAGTTGACACTGTTGCAACTCTTGCAAAAAATTTATACTTTTATTATGTTCTCAATAGTCATAGGATCAAAGCACTACATGACCTAGTGGTCTCCACCAATTCCAATTGTGTTTGGGTTTGAAGGGCAATTTGATCCACAAAAAGACAACATTGTTATGATTTCAACTGAAATTTTTAATGTTTGTCATTTCTTGTTATCTCCAATGCACTACCAGTGGTTTGAAAGAGAAAATAATTCAAGAGTTAAATTGAATAAACAAAAGAAACATATACTTGAATTAATGCCCATATAACAACAAAAATATAAAGACATATATTAATTTTTTTTTATAAGTAACTACATGGAAAAATATGTTGAAAGAAAGAATATCATCTTGTTATATTAACTCTAGTACTATTACCACCAAAATGCCTATAATGGAATAGACATTAATGGAAGAATGAAGATGCTCTAATATCAACTTAGATATGAAATAGGTATATGAAAGAGACCAAAAGGAAAATGAAAGGACAAAATATTGTACCTTTTATACATTGAGGGAGACCAAAAGAAAAATATGAGGAGAGGATTGTACCTTTTATAATTTAGGGGAGACCAAATAAAATGGGAGGATATTTTTTGTATATTAACGACAATTGAAACATAGAAGCACATTAAGGACAATGGAGATATAGAAGCATTTATTTTGACATGCAACACATATATTGATATTTAAGCAGGTATGCTGGCACTATAGTAATGAAATCATTATAAATTTTTTTGAAAAGAAGAAAGTAAGGAAAGTAAGAAAATTCATCATCAAAATCAATAGCAAAAAAATCAATATTATAAAAACAAGATTTTATAAGGTTGTTAACCATGTTTCTTTATAAAATTCATGTCCCACATACTACATTATGGATGTTAAAAACCTTCTATTCTATTTTGTTATATAAACTAGCTTAGATATAAAGGATATATATCTAAAAACGTCGAGAGTTATCAATATCGAGGCACCTATCTCATTTCTTAGGGGTGTGATCTCCAAGATAGACGTCTCGGGATCACCAATCCAAAAAAAGGCTCAATCAGTTATATAATCAAGCACTTTACCTCACCATCAATATTTTGGCATGGTTTTTGTTAATACCAGCACACAACTCAATCAATGACATCAAGTAAACAATCAAATAATTTACGTATGCTCAAGGTATCACACCTTCCCCACCAATTAATCAAATCAATTCAATCGATCAATAAATCGAACAAATAATCAAGCATCACCTAGGGATGTTCTTGGTATCACACCTTCCCTATCAATTACACATTCCTAAACAATAAAGCAAGCAACCAACCAACTTTGGGGTGTTCAAGGTATAAAACCTTCCCCATAAATCATATCAAACAATCAACCAACTTGGGAATGTTCAAGGTATCACACCTTCCCTACCAAATAAATCAAACAATAAAATCTAATTAATAAATCAATCAATCTAGACAAATATCAAATCAAATCAATTAAATCGATCAATCAAACATGCAAAACATCAACCAACCTAGGGATGTTTCTAGTATCACACCTTCCCCAAAAATCAAGCAACCAACCAACCAACCAACTTGGGGGTGTTCAAGGTATCACACCTTCCCCATCAATCACATCAAATAATCAACCAACTTGGGGATGTTAAAGGTATCACACCTTCCCCACCAAATAAATAAATCAATCAAATCCAATTAATCAATCAATCAATCCATAAAAATATCAAACCAAATCAATTCAATCAGTCAATAAAAAGCATAAACCATCAATCAACTTGGGGGTGTTCAAGGTATCACACCTTCCCCATAAATAAAACAACCAACAAACCAACTTGGGGGTGTCCAAGATATCACACCTTCTCCAAAAATCAATCATGCAAGCAACCAACTTGGGGGTGTTCAAGGTATCCCACCTTCCCCATTAGTCACATCAAGCCATCAAACAACTTAGGGGTAAGCAAGGTATCACACCTTCCCCATGAATCACATAAAACGAGTCAACAACTTAGGGAAATCAAGGTATCACACCTTCCCTATCAATCAATCAATCAAAAACCATCAAAAAGCTTGGGGATTATCAATAAATCACATCTTCCCCACCAATCAAGCAAAAGACTCAATCAATAAAGCACTTTGCCTCACCATAAAGACTTTGGCATGGTTTTATCAATACTTACACACATTCAATCAATAAGTCAGTGGCCAGATTAAAAAGTTTGTGCATTTTTATCAAAGGTTGTGCCCTTTACCTCACATTCACATCTCATAATAAATTGTCTACTAGGTTTAAAATATTATGTCCTTTTGTCAAAGGTTACGCCCTTTACCTTGCAATCTCAAAAATCACATTTTAGTTCAAAAGGACCCAAAGGAACCAAACCCCTTTGGTCATATTTCAATTCAAAAGGCCCCAAAGGCACCAAATCTCTTTCGTCACATTCAAATTCTATTTCAAAGACTCCAAAGGCACCACAATTCTTTGGTCATATTTTAGTTCAAAAGGCACCAAATCCCTTTGGTCACATTCAAATTCCAGTTCAAAGGTTGCAAAGGTACCAAACTCCTTTGGTCACATTCTAATTCAAATGCCCTAAAGACACCAAACCCATTTTGTCATGTTTCAATTCAAATGCTCCAAAGACACCAAACCCCTTGGTCATATTTCAATTCAAAAGTCCCAAAGGCATCAAATCCCTTTGGTCACATGCAAATTCCTGTTCAAAGGCTCCAAAGGCACAAAATTTCTTTGGTCACATTTCAATTCAAAAGGCACCAAAGGAACCAAACTCCTTTGGTCATATTTCAATTCAAAGTCCCCAAAGGCACCAAATCCCTTTGGTCATGTTTCAAATCAAATTCTCCAGATGCAACAAACCTCTTTGGTCACATTCCAATTCAAAAAGCTCTAAAGGCACCAAACCCCTTTGGTCAACATTTAAAATAGATTTTTCTTTTATTCTCTAGCTTAGGATTTACTTTCCTATCCTATATTAGCTTTAGCCTAGGTTTTCCTTTCTTGTCTTAGCTTAAATACACTAAATTCCTAGATGAGTCGTGTATCTAGTAATCTACTCTAGTAACCTAGTGGTCGTAGTGACTAGTTATCCATGCAACCTATTAGGATGAGAATATTACCACAAGGATACTCATCATCAATCATCAATTAGCACTTACGATTCCTATTTTCATAGAATAGTTTTCCTTTCATGTTCATATATTAGCTTAGCTTAAAGTACCATTCTGCTTGGCAAAATCAGACCCATAAAATCGCTTTACTTTTATATTCATAAATTATATTAAATTAGCAACCTCATTCTACTCAAGAAAAATTATAGCCATAGCTTAGATTCCCTTTCATGTTCATCCATTAGATTTGATTACAACCCCATGCTTCTCAGGAAAAAGTAGAGCCACTGATTAGATTAGATTAGCTTAACAACCCCATTTCGCTCAAGCAAAAGTGGAATCCCATTCTACTCAAGAAAAAGCATAGACATAGATTTAATTTCCTTTCATATTCACCAATTAAGAGGCCCATTTTCTCGGGTAAAATTAGATATATCGATTAGCTTATATTATCTTACCACCCCATTCTACTCAGGAAAAAGTAGAGACATGACTTAGATTTACTTTCATGCAATTTATTACTTTCATATATTAGCTTTACTTTGATGAAATTTACTGCTTTCATATTTTAGATTCCCTTTCTTGTTATTAATTTTCTAGCTTAGATCATCAAGTGAACCTCGTATCTTGTAATCTACTCTATTCACCTAGTGGTTGCAGCGATTGGTTATTCATGCAATACTATAGGATGGGTAGATTACCATGATACTTCTTTCAAATAAAAAAAACAACAAGCAATGTAACAAAACAACAACAGTCAATCAAGAGCAATAAGCACAAAATATTTATTCATGTTATCCCAAATTGAAATTAAGAAAATGGTATAATACATCACTTACCTTTCTTGCACTTTCCCTGACTCCAGCTACTTTGCTTCTCAAAGCCACACAATTACCTCCAAATTTCATCCATCCAACCCAATCACAATCAGGTCATTCACCTTATCCTCATCATTCATTTTGTCTTCCACCCACTCACCACTTGAGGGGGTAGACAAAATCCACAACATTTTGTCCCAAATAAGATCAAACCCAAACACCAATTTTTGGAGTCGATGTTTGTCTAAGAACCTTATCTAGAACTATCATTTACATTAAATCATTTTAGCATAGTTCTCAGCACAACAACCCCATGGCTGAAATTCCATTGTCACATTAGCATAGTTTCTAGCATAGATACCTCACAACTAAAAATCTCATGTCTTAGTTGTTTAGATATAAGTTAACATATTTTTGCACTCATCAATTCATCAATGACAAGGTTCAAAAACATTCATTGCCTCCATCATTGGGGCATCTCACATTGTTCTTGATCTAGGGTGATCAAATGTTAACCCCCCAAGCACAAAAATCATCATCCAACCACACAATTATAGGTGTCATTTATTTTTGCATCACATTATGTTTTCACACAACATGATATAGAAGGAGCATCTATAGACACCAAAATCAAACATCTTAAATGCTAATTAATTAAGCAAAATTAATTAATATGTTTAATATTAATTAAATTAATTAATATTAAATTAAGTACTCATGTGCCTAATTATTAAATTATTTAATTAAGTAGCTGGTTAATTATTACTTAGGCTATTACTTAGGCTCCCCTTCCATGTCACCTCCACCTCACTCTAGTTCCACCTCACATCCCTCATTTTTGTGATGCAGGAGCATCCGGTGGCAGTAGAGCAATCTTGCATCAAACAAAATTTTTCTAAGTGTTTTGCAAAGAAAAATAATAATAAATAAAATAAAATAATATATGTGTCGCGATATCGCGACACAAAAAGTGTCACGATATCGCGACCAAAACAGGGAAAGAAGAGGCGACGGGCTGAAGGTCGCGATATCGCGACATGTCACGATTTCGTGACATGTCACGAAATCGTGACGTCGCCAAGACAACAGAAGGCACAGAGGTCGGAGGGTCACGAAATCGCGATCGAGGTAAAGAGCAGTGACTATGGCGGATAGAGGGTCACGAAATCATGACCGAGGCAAAGAGCAGCGACTACGGTGGACAGAGGGTCGCAAAATGGTGACATGTCACGAAATTGCGACCAAAGCAAAGAACAGAGGTTGCAGCGGACGGAAGGTCGCAAAATCATGACCGTCACGAAATCACGACCAGAAACAGCCGAAAGGTGATGGCGATGAGAATGTCACGATTTCACGACATGTCACGAAATCGCGACCAGCAGTGGAGGAAGAAGGTGTCGAGGATATTGTCACGATTTCGCGACGTGTCGCGAAATCACGACCGGAGTAGAAAAGCGGAGGCGTCCGAAGGAAGATGTCACGATATCGCGACATGTCACGATATCGCGACCCGAAGGCAAGGAAGGCAGAGATGAAGAGAAAACGTCGCGATATCGCGACATGTCGCGATATCACGATCGAAGGGGAGAAAGAGCGCAGGAAAGCCAAAATGTCACGATATCACGACATGTCGTATTTTTGTACCGTAAGACGAGCCGAAGATGAAGAGTCGAAAAGGGTGACGTGTCGAATATCTGGACAACGAAGCGACACGGGGAGGCAAAACGAAAGGTTCTGGAAGAGTAAACGAAGGGCCGCCAGCTGGAAATGGAGCGTCACCTAAGAACCTTTATAAAGGAGAGCAAAGGCATGCACAGGGGATGGAAAAATTACTAAAACGATAATATTTTCTCGTGGTATTTCCAGATTGAGAAATTTTGTAAATGCACAATTCCTCTGCGACTGTAATATTGTGCTGTGACTGATAATATTCTGTTGTAATAGTAATTTTCTGCTGCACTTGAATAAAATACAACTATTTTTCTTCTTGGTAATCTTTGGCTCTCGATCAAGTGGTATCAGAGCGGGAGTTCCTGAGCGTGTAAGCAGACCGTCGAAAGTGAGGCAGCTTGCACCAGGACCAGTTGGGATTTGCGAGAAAGGTGAGCAGTATGCCTCCAAAAAGAAATCATGGTCACGGGAGAAATGTGGCGCAGGATGAAGATTTTAGAGCATTGCAGAGACAAGTGCAAGCCCTGCAGGAAGAATTGCGAAAAAGGACCGAACCTAAGGGAGAAGACCAGAGTGACGATGAAGCCTAGGAAACTGAGGATCCATCAGATGATGAAGAAGCATTGGATCCTTCTGAAGCTAGACTGTTGAAAGCTCTATCTCAGGCTGGGAAGAGACCGAAGTTTGATGTCTCTACATATTCTGGGAACCTCAACCCAGAAGAGTTGATTGACTGGATCAACGATATGGAGGAATACTTTGAGTATGAGGAGGTTGCGGATCCAGACCGGATAAAATTTGCAAAAACAAAATTAAAAGGCCATGCTAGTTTATGGTGGAAAGGAGTACAACTCGAAAGAAATAAAAATGGAAAGGAGAAAATAACCAGATGGGACCGAATGGTGGAGAAGCTGAAGAGACAATTTATTCCCGCAGATTACGAGTTGGACCTGTTGAGGAGGATGCAGAGTCTGAGGCAAGCAGGCAAGTCTGTCCAAGAATACATAGAAGAATTCTACAAGATCTCCATCAGAACTGGCCATTCAGGGGCTAATAAGGAGAAAGTAGCCAGATACATCAACGGGTTGAGAATGAACATTCAGGAAGAACTCAGCTTGATCAGAATAGCCACCATAGAAGATGCATACCAGTTGGCCTTGAAGGTAGAAGAGAAACTAAACAGAAGATTCGAAGGCAACCAGAGAGGAAGGGACCGTGGTGGAAGAACCGATGGAAGAACCGATGGAGGAAATTATCGAGACCAAAAGAAGACTGGGGAAACAAGCAGACCCCAGGAACAGAAAAAGGAGAATACCTACCGCCTACGTGATCAGAACAATGACTACCAGAGAGGAAGAGGTAGACCTGGACGTGGGTATGGAAGAGGGGTATTCCGTGGAACCTGTTTCCAGTGTGGAGAAGAGGGACACCGGTCATACGAGTGTCCTCAATACCAAGAAAGGATGGACAAGAGACCTGAGGGTCATGCCAGAGCTGCTGTGGCAGATGAAGGTGCAGAGTCAGAACACTCTGAAGAGGTAGAAGGAGGAGAAGTGTTGATGATGAGAAGAACACTGTTGAATGAGGAAAAAGAACCAGAACAGAGGAAGAGCCTATTTCGCACAAGGTGCAAATGTGCAGGGAAGGTCTGCAATGTTATCATTGATAATGGTAGCACAGACAACTTAGTTTCAGAAGAGATGGTTACTAAGTTGAAATTGGGAAAGAGAAAGCACCCGCATCCATATCGGATTTCGTGGTTGCAGAAAGACCACAGAGCACTTGTCAATGAACAGTGCTTGGTCGAATTTCACATTGGAAATTATCAAGATGAGGTCCTATGTGATGTTTTGTCGATGGATGCTTGCCATTTGTTGTTGGGAAGACCATGGCAATTTGATAGACGTGCAGTGCATGATGGGCATGCAAATACGTACTCTCTGACAAAGGATGGAGTACGTCACAAATTGAAGCCACTAAAGGAAGTGGATGAGAAAGTGTGCAGTAGTGCCAGAATCTGCCTGGTGGATGGAAGACAGTTTTTGGATGGTCTGAAGAGGGATTCAATGTGTTATGCATTAATCCCTACTGTTAAGAAAGAATAGTACACATATGTTCCAGCAGAGGCCAAACACCTGTTAGAAGAATTTCCAGACATCATATCAGATAATGTGCCTGATGGTTTACCACCGATGAGAAAGATCAGTCACCATATTGATTTGGTACCTGGATCTAGTTTACCCAACAAGGCAGCCCACAGAATGACTCCTGTGGAAAGTGAGGAGCTGAGCAAGCAAGTCCATGAGTTGTTGAAAAAGGGACTGATTCGAGAAAGCTTGAGTCCATGTGCGGTACCTGTAGTACTAGCACCAAAGAAGGATGGGGAGTGGAGGATGTGCAGAGACTCCCGAGCTATAAACAAGATCACCATAAAATATAGATTTCCATTACCAAGGATGGATGATATTATGGACTTGTTTGAGTGGAGCCAAGTACTTCACCAAGATTGACCTAAAGAGTGGCTACCATCGATTCGGATCGAGAGAAGGAGATGAGTGGAAAACTGCTTTCAAAACCAGAGAAGGTTTGTATGAGTGGTTGGTCATGCCATTTGGGCTAACCAATGCACCAAGCACATTCATGCGGTTGATGAATGAAGTGTTGAAGGAGTTTTTAGGCAAGTTTGTTATTGTCTATTTGGATGACATTTTGATATTCAGCAGAACCCTAGAAGAGCACCTGATGCATATCAAGAGGGTTTTTGAGAAGCTGAGGGAAGAACAGTTGTTGATCAACTTGAAGAAGTGCAATTTTGTGAAGAAGGAGTTGGTATACCTGGGATTTGTCATCTCAGTTGAAGGTCTGAAAATGGACCCAAAAAAGGTGAGGGCTATCATTGAATGGCCTACTCCAAGGAGCACTTTTGAAGTGAGATCATTTCATGGTCTAGCCGGTTTTTATAGGAAATTCATCAAAAATTTTAGCAGTATTTGTGCACCCCTTACAGAAACAATGAGAGGGGATAGGAAAGATTTTAAGTGGACCTTGGGAGCTGACAAGAGCTTTGATATGTTGAAGAAGAAGGTCACTGAGCAACCTATTTTAGCACTTCCAGATTTTAATAAGGTATTTCAGGTAGACTGTGATGCCAGTGGTAGTGCCATTGGGGTTGTCTTTGAGTCAAGAAGGTAAGCCTGTTGCTTACTTCGAGTGAGAAACTCAATGAGGCCAGGAAGAAGTATTCGAGTGTATGACCAAGAATTCTATGCGATAGTTCGGTCCCTGAAGAAGTGGAGACATTATTTGCTGCCAAAAGAGTTTGTGTTATATACTGATCATCAGGCCTTACGAGTATATAAACGACGGGAAAAAGAGGATTGAAGAAACCCAGAGGCACTTGAAGTGGGTTGAGTTTCTCCAAAGCTACACCTTTGTGTTAAAGCACAGAAGCAAAAAATCAAACAGAGTTGCAGATGCCTTAAGTAGAAGGCAGAATTTGCTGATTGAAATGACAGTGGAAGTGGTAGGATTCGAAGAACTGAAGGGCCTGTACCCTGAAGATCCTGATTTTGCAGAAGCCTGGACGGCTTGCTTGGCACCTATTATTGTGGACAGGACAAAATGGTTGGATTTTCTAATCCAAGATGGAATGTTGTTCAGAGGAAGTAAATTATGCATTCCAAGGAGTTCCATGCGGGAAAACTTAGTCAAGGAGAAACACAGCAGAGGACTGGCTGGACATTTTGGCCGGGATAAGACCATTGCCCTGGTGAGTGAGAACTATTACTGGCCGCAACTATAGTAGGATGTGAACAAGTTTGTGCAAAGTTGCAGAATATGCCAGATGGCAAAAGGAGTGAGGCAGAACACAGGATTATATCAGCCGTTACCTGTACCTGAGAGGCCATGGGAGGACATCAGCATGGATTTCATTCTTGGGTTGCCGAGAACACAGAGGGGAAATGACTCCGTATTTGTGGTGGTTGACAGATTCTCCAAGATGGCACATTTTATTCCCTACCAGAAAACAAGTGACGCGGTTCACATTGCAGGGTTATTTTTCAAGGAAGTGGTACGACTTCACGGTCTACCAAAAAGCATAGTTTCTGATAGAGATACAAAGTTTGTTGGGTATTTCTGGAGAACATTGTGGAAGAAGTTGAAGACAGATCTGAAGTTCAGTTCTGCATACCACCCACGATTGATGGATAGACAGAGGTGGTAAATAGAAGTCTGGGTAATTTATTAAGATGCTTGATAGCAGATAAACCCAAGGGATGGGATTTGGTTTTGCCATAGGTGGAATTTGCATACAACAATTCTGTCAACAAGAGTACAAACAAATCTCCATTCCAAGTCATATATGGAAACAGCCCAAGAAATGTTTCTGAGCTGAGGAAATTAGATAAAGGAGAAAAGTGCAGTGTCGAGGCTGAGGAATTTGCAAAACAGATGAAAAGCCTGCATGAAGAAGTAAAGAAACAAATTACAAAAATGAATACTCAGTACAAGACAAGAGCAGACCAAAAGAGGCGGTTCAAAGAGTTCGAAGTGGGAGATGAAGTCATGGTCCATCTCAGAAAAGAAAGGTTTCTAGCCAAAACTTATAACAAATTGAAGATGAAGAAATTTGGGCCATGCAGAATACTGGAAAAATGGGAGTCAGGCAATGCATATGAAGTGGAATTGCCAAGTGGGCTTGACATTTCACCTATTTTTAACATATCAGATTTAGTGAAATACCATGAAGGGGATAGTAGTGAGGCACCATGTGCAGAGTTGTGGAGTATTCCAGCATCTACTCCAACCACAGATGAGATAGAGGAAATACTGGACACAAGAGAAGGCAAAAGTACCAAAAACAGATAGTATTTTGAATATTTGGTCAAGTGGAAGGGCAGACCGGTAGAAGATGCAACTTGGTTGTCTAAAATGGAGGTTGACCGCCTGGGTCTCCCTCTAACAGTTCAGAAGTGAGGATCACTTCTCAATCTACCCCGGGTGTCTGATGCAGGAGCATCCGATGGCAGCAGAGCAATCTTGCATCAAACAAAATTTTTCTAAGTGTTTTGCAAAGAAAAATAATAATAAATAAAATAAAATAAAATAAAATAATATATGTGTCGCGATATCGCGACACAAAAAGTGTCACGATATCGCGACCAAAATAGGGAAAGAAGAGGCGGTGGGCTGAAGGTCGCGATATCGCGACATGTCATGATTTCGCGACATGTCACGAAATCGCGACGTCGCCAAGACAACAGAAGGCACGGAGGTCGGAGGGTCACGAAATCGTGACATGTCACGATTTCATGACCATGTCGCAAAATCGTGACCGAGGTAAAGAGCAGCGGCTATGGCGGATAGAGGGTCACGAAATCGTGACATGTCGCAAAATCGTGACCGAGGCAAAGAGCAGCGACTACGGCGGATAGAGGGTCACGAAATCGCGACATGTCATGATTTTGCGACATGTCATGAAATCGTGACCAAAGCAAAGAACAGAGGTTACAGCGGATGGAAGGTCGCGAAATCGCGACCGTCACGAAATCGCGACCAGAAATAGCCGAAAGGTGATGGCGATGAGAATGTCACGATTTCATGACATGTCACGAAATCGCGACCAGCAGTGGAGGAAGAAGGTGCCGAGGATATTGTCACGATTTCGCGACGTGTCACGAAATCACGATCGGAGCAGAAAAGCGGAGGCGTCCGAAGGAAGATGTCGCGATATCGCGACATGTCACGATATCGCGACCCAAAGGCAAGGAAGGCGGAGATGAAGAGAAAACGTCGTGATATCGCGACATGTCGCGATATCATGAAGGGGAGAAAGAGCGCAGGAAAGCCAAAATGTCGCGATATCGTGACATGTCGTATTTTCGCGCCGTAAGACGAGCCGAAGATGAAGAGTCGAAAAGGGTGACGTGTCAAATATCTGGACAACGAAGCGACACGGGGAGGCAAAATGAAAGGTTCTGGAAGAGTAAACGAAGGGCCGCCAGCTGGAAATGGAGCGTCACCTAAGAACCTTTATAAAGGAGAGCAAAGGCATGCACAGGGGATGGAAAAATTACTAAAACGATAATATTTTCTCGTGGTATTTCCAGATTGAGAAATTTTGTAAATGCACAATTCCTCTGCGACTGTAATATTGTGTTGTGACTGATAATATTCTGTTGTAATAGTAATTTTCTGCTGCACTTGAATAAAATACAACTATTTTTCTTCTTGGTAATCTTTGGCTCTCGACCATTTTGTCATGTGCAAGAAAAGGATTACCCTCTTCTAGGATTGCACACCCAGTTCCAATTTGCACAATTAGTTCTAGAATGCACATTCAATTCTATATTGTACACCCAATTTAGTTTGCACACTTAGTTCACCATGCACATTTAGTTAACTCCGCATACATGTTTGGTGAAGTTTCCAAGGAGCATGTTTGTTTCAATTTGCATACACATTTTGATGATAACTTTGAGGTGTGAACATCTAGTGATAATCATGAGGTAATTTTATCTTCATGTGCAAGCCTGCACTCTCTGTGATAACATCAAGGCAAAGACAAGACTTCCAGTTACACCACTTAACTAGTTGAGCCACCACCTCATCCATTCCTCCCTAGGATTTTTATAAATACATCTCCTTTGTCCTCATTACAATGAGGATGGTATATGCATCAAAGCATTTATAAAATCCTAATCCCACTTCACATCTAAACACCCAAGTAAATCACATGCAACCATTCCCATCCCATGTTAGATATCAATCGCAACATTTTGCAAGCCCCCACCTAGCTTTTGGCAATGACCAAGTGCCATAGTCTATGCTTTTTCGACCCTAGATAGTTTTTATTTATGGTTATCTAGAGCCATATGGTCGACATCCAAAATGTATGTGGACTTCTATATGCAACATGACACAACCTGACACAATGCATTACAGTAACAACAACAACAACAACACAGGAAGGTAAGATTGGTCTATTTTATGTTCCCTGCATCTTTTAGAATTCACTTACTACATTTTATTTTTACATATTTTTAAATTTGGGCCTCACTTTAGGAGGCCTAACATGTACTAATAACATATTATAGTCAATTTATATGCAGGAGTACAACTCTAGAGGCAACAAATCCATATGGTCCAAAGTAGGCAGATCCAAAATAGATCCAATTGCCAAATTCAATAGATCCACTAGATCTAGTTCTTAGCAGTAGAAGGAGACTCTAGCGCTCAATCATATGACCTTAAATGGTTATAGATCTCAATTTTAAAACATCCAAATGATCAGATTACACAGTTATCGATCCCTTGATGATTGACATTCAGACACATATTCATGTGATCTAGGTGCAAATCCAGTAGATGCAGACATAGACTCAGATACAGATACCCCTGACCTAGTAGATCTAGATCTAGAAAGTTGATGATCACGATAAACCTACCATCAATTTTCTATAGCAAGAAAAGACTCGTGCAATAGAAAATCAATTATTTATAAATAATTGTGACCATCAATTTGCTATAGAAAGAAAAGACTTGTGCAATAGCAAATTGATGATCACAATTATTTATAAAAAGGAATCGATCCCTTATATTTTTGTACAATCCCTCGCATGTTTTATTGTAATCAGAACAAATGAGTACCAAAGATCAAATTAATATACTTTTTGGCTTTTATTTATATTATTTTCTATGGTGCATCTTTTTATCATCTACAATAAGATAAATTTAAAAACATAGCATATTAAATAACATTCTTGATTTTTCTATATTATAGTAATAAGCATATAGTATCGTAAGATTCAATGCATTCTTTTCATTCCATGAAAAGAAAAAAGTATGCTTATAAAACTTAAGGTGAACAAAGTATAAGATAGGGTTTTTTGAAGATTTTTATGTATTTTTTTTTTTAATGGTTTTGATCAAGGTGCAAATTCTTTTTATTAGGGTAAAAATAGGATTTTGAAAGGGTTTGAACCCTTTTACAACACAAAGTCAGCCCATCAACTACATAGCTTCCAAGGGCAAGTAGCCAAAAATCCCCTAGATGCAAGACAAACAATATCCATCCTAGACCCCAATTAGCTGCAATCCTCCCTCATGAACTTTTCTAAGTCCTCATGGACCACCCTTAGGGGGATCCATCTCCTATCCTCTTCTTTAATGGCACCAAAGTTTGCCAACCAATATTCTGGTTTGTTACCTTCTCTAAAGACATGAACAAAGTCAACTTCTTCAAAATGCTTTACAATCTCTCTAATATCTTGCACAATGTAATCAATTTTCCAATTAGCTTCTCCCTCATTTTTCAAAATATTGATAATATTCAAGGAGTCTCCTTCAAAGATAACTTTTTTAGCACCTAAATCCTTAGCTAGCTTTGCACCTAGATGTAAAGCATTAACTTCAGCTTTATGACTAGTAGTAATTCCCAAAAACTTGTAGGCTACCCCCACCAATCTACCCTGATTGTCCCTCAAAATTGCTCCTACTCTGGCCTTACCTGGGTTACCTTTGGATGCCCCATCAAAATTTAACTTCAACCATTCATCTCGGGGTGGTTGCCATTTTACATCAGTTCTAACCTGAGCATTTGCCTCTCCACCACTAATGGGTTCCAAATTCCATGCCTTAGCTATCATAGTCTCTTTAGTATTCTCTATCTTGATAGGGTACTTGATAGATTTAACATTCTCCTCTAAAAAATGGGTGATACTTCCAAAACTTCTCATTGTTGACCTTTTTTCCCCTCTAAAAATTCTCATGTTCCTCTCTAACCATACTCCCCACACAAAATGAAACAGAATCAGGTTCCAAATTACATTAAGATAAGGACTAAAAAAGGGGTTCTCCCATTGTTGTAACCACAAAATCATATTAGAAGGCATCACCCAAGAGATGCTCATCCTGTTGATGAGGAGCTAGAAAATGTTTAGAGCGTAGGGATATTCCAAGAAGATGTGTTCCACTGATTCTTCTACCTTTTCACATAAATTGCATCTATTAGGTAATTGAAAACCTCTCTTCTTAAGATTATCCACCATTAGGATCTTATTCTGGACTACTTCCCAAAGAAAAATCTCTAGTTTAGGAATAGCTCTCTTACCCCAAATTCTATTCCAAGGGAAACCATTATCTACAGTAGGATCCAAAAGATCATAGGTTGTCTTCACATTGAATTCACCATTCTCAGTTCTACTCCAAACCACAGAGTCTCTTTGCCTGACAACACCTAAGTAATAAGCCTTTAGTTTAGCTTTAAGGAGGTTTAAAGCCTCCAAATTCTTAGGGCCTACCTCTAAATATTTCTAGCTCAATTGGTTATCCAATAAAGTCATGTAGTCACAAACCTTTTTACCATATCTATCTTCTAGATCCTCTTTCAGATTAGAGAAAATATCATTGTTGGCTAAAGGGTTGTCATCTAACCAGGCATATTCCTAGAAACTTATAGAGGCCCCATCTCCAACACGCCATTTCACACCCTTCCACAAGGCCTCCCTAGCCTCCACCAAGTGGTTCCATAAAGAAGAGCCATGATAGGGGTCTTGAATTATGAGAAATTTGGTATCCTCCTGGTTGTCAAGATATTTTTCTTTAAGAATCCTTGCCCAAAGAGTCTGACCATCCCTTAGAACTCTCCATCCCACCTTGGCTTCCATAGCACTATTAACTAGGCTGAGTCTCCTCAGACCAAGACCACCATGCTTCTTTTGATGGTAATTTTTTCCAAGCTACAAGAGGAATCCTCCTCCTCTCTTCAGATCCTGACCATAAGAACTATTTTTGAATTCCTTCTATGATTTTGGAAACTTTAGCAGGGATCTTAAAAAGGGAGAGAAGATAAATGGGGATAACCTATAGAACACTCTTAACCAACAACACTTTACCTGCTTGAGACAAGAGATTACCTTTCCATCCTACAAGTTTGGATTGAAACCTATCAACCAAACCATTCCAAAGAGGTGCCTTGCAATATCCCATGAACATAGGCATTCCAAGGTAAGAAGAAGGTAGGGTTGACATAGGACACCCTATCACTCTAGCCACCCTTCTCTGGAGAGCAACTTTAGTGTTAATGAAGAAGATCTCGCTCTTGTCCAAATTGATCTTTTGGTGAGAGGCATGCTCATAGAGGTCTAATATTATTTTAAATTCAATTACCTCTACCATAGTAGGATTACCAAGTAAAATGGTATCATCCACAAACTGTAAATGAGTAATACCCTCAAGATTATGAGTTGGTTTAAGGCCCCCTATCCGGCCAGAAGCCTTGGCAACATTGAGGTATCTTTTGAGCATTTCAGCCATAATAATGAAAATATAAGGAGAGAGGGGGTCACCTTGTCTAAGACCTCTACTACTACTAAAAAAACTTATTGGTTTATTATGGATTAGAATAGAGTACCTTGCAGTCTTATAGCAACTTCCAACCCATCTTCTCCACTGTCTACAAAAACCAAAGGCAGCCAAAACTTTATCCAAAAAACTCCATGAAACTCTATCATAAGCCTTGCTCATGTCTAACTTTAGGAACATACCTTTTCTTTCACCAGACTTGATAGAATGCATGGATTCATGAAGGGATATAATCCCATCCAAAATATATTTACCCTTAACAAAGCCTCCTTGCTCATCGGAGATAATGGAGGGGAGGAAGATCTTCAATCTAAGGGCTATAACTTTAGAGATAATCTTGTAAATAGCATTGCAAAGACTTATAGGTCTAAAATATTTGAAGGTTTTTAACCCTTTCTTCTTAGGAACTAGAACAAGGAAGGTATTGTTAAACTCCTTTAGGATCTGACCCGACTTTAAAGATTCCTTCACTACTTCAATAACATCAAATTTAACAATATCCCAGAAGGTTTGGAAAAAACCTACTTGGAACCCATCTGAGCCTGGAGCTTTGTCTCTATTGAGGGAGAAAGTGGCTATCCTTACCTCTTCTTCCTCAATATCCTTTAGAATTTGAGCATTGATCTCCTTGGATATCAACCTAGGAATGTGATTAGTCATCTCCTTAACCATTGTTTCATCCTCTTCCATATCTTCAGCTAGAATATTTTGATAGAATTCCATAGCCTCATGCTCAATTTCTTCGCTCTCTCTAATAACCTGGCCATCATCCTTTAGAATTTCATCAATGTAGGTAGAAATTTTATTTTTGATAGTGGAGACATGGAAAAACTTAGAATTCCTATCACCTTCCTGCAACCACTGGATCCTAGACTTTTGCCTCCAATAGGTTTCTTCCTTGGCTATTATGGTGTGCAGTTCAACATTAAGCTCCTTTTCTCTTTGGAATTGGGTTTGGTTCATACCCAACCTGTTAATCTCTTCTTCTAACATATCCAACTCTAACCGAATAGCTTTCTTATTTTGAAAGATATTTCCAAAGACCTCCCTATTCCACTTCTTGACTTCTTTCTTCATATTTTTAAGCTTGTTTGTGAGAATTTGCATCTTAGTACCCTAGGAAGGAATACTCCACCATTTTTCCATTTCTTTATAAAAATTTGGGTGGTGCAGCCACATAAATTCAAACTTGAAAGGGCCATTATGCTTCTAATCTTCCACACTACACCAAAAGAGTAGAGGATTGTGATCAGATCTAGATTTAGGAAGAGATTTCATATTAAACATGAAGTTGTTTTGGAACCAATCCTCTGAAAGAAGAACTCTGTCCAACTGAACTTGAATCAAGTTTCTACCAGAGTATCTGTTCATCCAAGTAAACTTGTTACCATCTAAATCCACATCAAATAGACCACCATCAACTAAAAGCTTCCCTAGATCCTGCATGCTTTCTGAGAACTCAGCCACACCCCCTACTTCTCACCTAGAGATAAGGGGGTGTTAAAATCACCTACCACAATCCATTTTAAACCTCTAAATTGCTTACCCATTTCCCCTAAAGATATCCATAGTTCTCTATGGGCTTTACTTGAGTTGGGGGCATAGATATTGGTAATCACAAAGGAAACTTTAGAAGATTTAGTTGTGAGAAGTACTATGACCTGATATTCACTTTTAGCTAGTAGGTCTCCCTCATAAATATTGGAATTCCAAAGAGATATAATCCCTCTAGAGGCCCCTTTAGCTTCCTCTTGAAAGTTATCAACATTTTTCCAAATACCTTTCTGAAATTTTAGCCAATTTGAAAGATTCAATTTAGTTTCTTGGAGAAGCAAGAAATTTGGTTGGTAAGAGTAGACAAGGTCCTTAACCAACCTATGTTTTCTAGGGGTGTTCATACCCCTAACATTCTATCTTAGGAGTTTCATTGGTTCTAGGGTGCAAGCTTTTTCATACCTATAAGAATTTCCTTAATAGTAGGTTGAGACCCCATAGATTTCTCTTCTTCTACTTCCTTGTACCTTTTCTCCTTGAGAGACTTCCTACCCACTTTTCTAGACTCTTCTTGACCTAAGTCAAGGGCTTTATGAGAACTACTAGTAATTATTACATTTGGAGTAACAAAGGATGGACCCTTCTCAATAGTTTGTTCCTCTACAGTCTCATGAGTATCAATCTCTAATTGGTCTTTCTCATGGGAATAATTTGGACCTTCCTACCCAGTCTTCACCATAATCACATTTTATTTCTCCAGGATCAATGGCAAAGTAGAAGGGATAGTCTCCATATCCACATGGGAACAAATTGGTCCTTCTTAGGAATAGTTTGGTCCTTCCTACTCTGCCTTCACCATATTCACATCTTCTTTCACTTGAGGGTAGATTGGCCCTTCCTGCCCCACCTTCACCATATTCACATTATCTTTCTCTAGTAGTAGTGGCAATGTAGAAGGGACAATCTCTAGGTCCTCTACAACTTCATTACATTCTAGGGGGCTTATACCCAACTACTCCATGACCCTTTGGTTTGCTTCTCCCTCCTCATGAAATACTAAAATATAAGATACATCTATATTTTCTTGCACACTCGAGGGATTGCTATGGCTTAACTTGGGGGTTTGTTCAATGTCCTCCAAATTTTTGTTAGTCTCTTTCACTTTCCAAATGGCCTTACCCTTCCTTCCTTGCTCCTCTAGACTAATTCTAGAATCTTTGTTAAGGCGATAGTTTTTGGCCAGGTGACCTATTTTGCCACATCTCCAACATCCAAAAGGATTATTTTCATAAGAAATCTCTTGTGTCCAAGTACCTTTACTTGAGGTCAGTTTAATAGAGCTTGGTAGAGATTTGTCCACTCCAACTAGCACATAAAGTCTAGCAAATACCATCTTCCTCCTCTCCTTAGTAGCAAAATCTAGAAATAGAAAGCTACCAATGCAGTTGCCAATAGCTTCTAAAATTTCATTTTCCCAGAACTCAAGGGGTAACGCTAGAAGTTTAACCCAAATGGGAGCAACCTCAGTGTTTTTGGATGCTGGATTGAACCCAGGAGCCCATTTCCTTAGGAAAAGTCTAGATCATCCCATAAACCATGGGCCACCCAAAAAAATTGAATCCCTATCTTCCATAGCAGAAAAGGAGGCTAAAAAGAAACCTCTTGGAAGAGTTGAGAAGTCCACATTCCCTTTAAATTTCCACCTGAGGTTAGCCCATTTCTTAATCTGATCTATAGATGGTCTATAACCAATAAATTTACCAATCAGACTATTACTCAATCTATTTTGGGCTCTATCTAAAATCTTATCTAGAATTTTTAGGGCCAACCCATTCTCATCACTTATCGAAGGAATGAAAATCTTCTTCTCCTTTCTAGCAAAGTTGGGAATTTTATTGTCTTTCACTCGATCTACCTAGCTCTTACTTACTATCTCTCTCAAAATAGGGACATCCAAAGCTGAATCACCTTGCTCACCGGTTGAACCCTTCAACACACCTCCCAAGAGGAAATTCATTAAATCCAAAGGAGACTTGGAAGAATCCATTGCAGCACTGCTAGCACCATGACTAGATGTGATCAAAGGGTCACCTTGAGGTTTACTGACCCTAGAGGTCTCCATATGATCCTACTCACCTTGAGGGTTATTGGCCCTAGATATCTCCATCTGATCCTGCTCGCCTTGAAGGTTACTAGCCCTAGAGGTCTCCATCCGATCCAACAACTACTGATTGTGGTTCCTCCACTGTAGTACCCACCACAAGGATATTACTAATAGCCACTACCTATGGTTCCTCCACTATAGTGTCCACCACAAGGATATTACCAACAACCATCATGGTTTCATCATCGCCTATGGTTCCTCCATCATCGTGGTTTTACTATCGCCTATAAACTTTAATCAAAACCCTTGCCAACAACCATTGTGGTTTTTCCACCTCTTGTGGTTCCTATGCCATTATGGTTCCTCTAGCACCATGGTTCCTCTACCTCTATGGTTTTGTCATCGCCTATGGTTCCTCCACCATCATTGTTCCTTTGCCACTGAGGTTCCACCATCACCTATAAAATTTTAATCAAAAACCTTACCAATAGCCATCGTGGTAACGCCACCTATTGTGGTTCCTCCATCATCATGGTTCATCCACCATTGTGGTTCCATCACCGCCTATAAAATTCTAATCAAAATCCTTGCCAACAGCCACCATGGTTCTACCACTGCCTATTTCACCATCGTGGTTTTGCCGTCGCCTATAAAATTTTAATCAAAACCCTTGCCAACAACCATCGTGGTTCCATCATCGCCTGTGGTTCCTCCATCGCCTATGAAATTTTAATCAAGCCATCATGGTTCTACCACTCGCTATTTTGCCATTATGGTTTCGACACCACCTATAAAATTTTAATCAAAACCCTTGCCAACAGTCGTCGTTCCATCACCGCCTATAAAATTTTAATAAAAAATCCTTGCCAATAGCTGCCTATAAAATTTTAATCAAAACCCTTGCCAACATCCATCATGGTTCTACCATCATCTATGGTTCTTCTATCACCTATGAAACCACCATTCACATTCTAAATATTTATCCTTAATCAAAAACCCTTACCAACAACCACCTGTAAAATTTTAATCAAAACCCTTGCCAACGATCGATGTTCCATCACTGGCTATAAAATTTTAATTCAAAACTCTTTCCAATAACCACCTATAATATTTAATCAAAACCCTTGCCAATAGTCATCGTGGTTCCACCGTCGCTTGTGGTTCCTTCGCCTGTAAAATTTTAATCAAAATCCTTGCCAACAACCACTGTTCCATCATCACCTTGTAAAATTTTAATAAAAAAGCCTTGCCAATAGCCACCTATAATATTTTAATCAAAACCCTTACCAACAACCGTTGTGGTTCTATCGTTGCTTATGGTTCCTTTGCCTATAAAATTTTAATCAAAAACCCTTGCCAACAACCACCTATAAAATTTTAATCAAAACCCTTGCTAACCACCACAGTTTTGCCACCACCTATGGTTTGCCACCACCTGTAGTTGCTCCATCTGTAAAATTTTAATCAAAATCCTTGCCAATAGTTGTCGTTCCATCATCACTTGTAAAATTTTTAAGGTTAATGCAAATTAATTAGATGTTGATTTTCAAATTATTTTATGTTGATTAATAGAGGCATGACTAGATACTTTGAATCATCACATAGAATTTGTTAGGGTGGAAAACTATCTTTTCATCTCTTTTTTTTTCTTATTAAGGCATTAACAAGAGCTTTCTCAAAGGAAAAAGTGGAATACAAAATCAAATATATTTAGTTTGTGATAAATGGTCCCTTTGAATATTACATATCCTATTTACTATATTATTTTTATTTTATAGCATATAAGGTTTTTGAATCTTTATTTAATACAACAAAATCTAGGATGTTTTTATCAATACTACCCTTGATTTACAATAGAATGTTGCAAAAAAATTAGGGTTTAAAGTTGAAAAATGTCATTAGCATATGCATAAGTATTACCTCATTTATAAAAAAGAAAACAAAGACATGCAACTCCCTTTTAGATAGAGTGGAATGTTATTTTTTACTTTGAAAAGTTAAGTTCATAACCATGGTTGAATTATTATAATTTATAGAGACTACATTGCAATCTATCCCCATATATGTGATGGCACTTTCAAGATAACTTATAGCCAATAGGTACAACATCCAAATTTGAAATTTTTTAAATTTCTTGAAATTGAGAAGAAATTTAGGTTTCCTCTTTACAAATGGAATAAGTATTATAGAAAAATATATATCAAAGAGTAATAATTGCAAAATTGTAGACTTATAAGTTCGACATCAAGGTAAAATCTTGGTTGGATATTATTCAAAAATTAAGGAAATAGTTGAAAAAAATATTATTTTAAACTTATACTAGTTCTATGGATGAAATAATATTGTTAAGGAAACAAACCCTACCTTAGGGTTTGATAGCAAAAAACTTCATGACATGGATTTTCCACTTCATCAAGAAACATATTAAGTGATTAGCTAATGAAGAGGATTCTACAAGTTTTTGGTTTGATGCTTAGTATAATCCCTATCCTTTTATTTATGATCCAAAATATCAACCATTGATTTAGGCCTCTTTAGCTTATAGAGATTTCAAAGTCTTAGGTGCAACAATCCCATATCCTAGATTCCTATTAGCAATTAGGATATGGAAGGGGATCTCAAACAAGTAGTATATGAGATCCAAAATATAATTAATATATTTGTATATCCTCCTCTTTATATGGAATGATGAGTTGGTTTGGAATTTATCATGATATGGTGGATACTCGAGTAAGTTACAATATAAGTATTTAAACAATTAAAATTCCATCCTCTAAAGGTTAATCCATTGAAAGAATGTTTGGTCATTTGAGCCCCTCCCTTAACCCTCAATATTTATTTTGTTAGTAGTTGAGACTAGATTATTGTTAGCGATAGTATGTAAGAAAGAGGATGATAGAAATTTTACATGTAACTTGTGTAAAGAGAAGCTAGATATGTCAAATCATATAATAATTTATTGTCCCTTTTCTCTTACCATTTGGGGTTACTTTTAAAAAATGATATTTGGGTTGGTCCATCAAACTTAAAAAAATGTTATAGAGTTAAATTATTAAGCATTCTATGGAAGATTGGGCCCACCTATCTCTTGGAATTCATGGCTTGAAAGAAATAGTAAATTTTTTAAAAATAAATCTCAAAATCATACCAATATTTGCATTTTTATTATTTTATCTCTTGTATAATATTTACAAGCATTGTGCTCATCATGGGGAGTCTTAGGTATTGAAAAGGTTGTGCTATATTTTTGGCTATAGGATTTATATATACAAGGAAGGATCATTTGTAATAATATAGTTAACATAAACATTATGCATCTGTCCATATTAAAACGAAAATGTTTAAAATTTACACTCATCAAACACAATTTTTTTTGTTTGATAGGAGATTTGGTTACAACCACACTATTTTTAGTAGCTGGAAAGTGTAGGGTTCAAACCACAGGGACTGCATCCACAAAATTTATTCCACCTCGTTGTTTAATAGCCCCATGTGAAATGGACCATCGGGTGCTCGAGATTCATACCATCGTCGTCAATCTAGCATGCACTCAGAGGATTCAGATCAGACTACTACCTTTGCAACAGGTTTCCCCTAAGGTTTGAACTTGGGTCTCTTCTTGGTAAGTGCACAACCATATTAACACTTACAAGTACTCATCCATGGGTTAACCATGGATGAGTACTTAAGTAGGGTTGAGACTACTTAAGTAGGGTTAATGTAATGTACAGGGTTAAGTAGGGTTGAGACTACTTAACCCTGTACATTACATTAACCCGTTTGATCACACTAACTAAATCTTAAAAAAAAAAGATAAGCAAGGGAAGGACCAGCCGTCAACCATGACCTCGTGGGCTGTCCTCCACATGTGCCAGGTGGTATTGTTTTCGATTACCCGCTCTTGTTTTGAAAACTGATACAACGGGTTCGTCCCATTATTGATATTTAAAATAATTATTTAAAGAAAAAACAATGTTCTTATATTTTTAATTATTATTTTATTTATCTGGCTTTAAACGTTTCCAGCATTTCACTTATAATATTATTAGAAGGAGTAATCAATTTAATATGCGTGATAAACATTTTATATATTAACCGTCAATGGCGACAAGCGAACGTTGAGGCACTGAAATAAAAAAATAAAATTAAAAAAACACAGCAGACTTAACATACAAATCCTTGAACGCATATTTATATATACTAGTGTAACTTGATATAAATAGTTTTCACTATCATGAATGTAATAACCTTAAAAAACAATTAAGAAAATGCGCCTGAGGATCATGTTGTCAAACAATTATCATTAAATTGCCTTGGGGCTTCATGCGAGATCTGCTAGATATATTCCAATTAAGAATTTAAAGAGACCTTTGCGCTTCCTTGAAATCGATGGTCTCTATGCACTCCCACTCACGTGTGTAATGACTAAACAACTTGAGCAGCTGGGTTGCTCTTTTCCTCGTTTTCTCTGAACATCCAAGCTGGATCAGCACCAGAAGTTTCTGAAACGCACCCGATTGCAGAGCATCTATCATCGCTGAACCAGTGGAGGAGTGACGGCACATTGTCCACAAAATGGACACTGCAAATTCAGTTGAGAGGTTTGAAACTCTCAATATTTTCTTCACAATAACAGGGATGGTCAAAGCATGCCCATACGCAGCAGATCGACCTTCGACGCAGTTGCATAGGAGATCTACGGCAGCCAGGCTTCTCTCACATATAAATTTGTCTGATTCCGGAAGAATCTCCAACAGAAGGGGAATGGACCCGGCTTTTACCAGCTTTATGCGGATGCTTTTGTCCCTCGCTACGTAGTACATGGTGGTAGTGGCGGCCTTTGTGGCCGTCAGACTTGGGCCTTCTTTCACCAACTCTACCAAACCTTGCTCCAAACCATCGGCGGCTCCAAGCTTTTCGCGTTGTTGGCGATCGGCAGCTAATTCCTGAAACATCAACGCCGCGTTTGTTTTTCCCTCAGAGTTTCCGTGCGTAAGAAACGACGTGAGGGAAGCAAGGGCAGGCGGAGACGAAAGCAATATCGCCCGGGCCTCGCTGTCCATAGAACCAGTCGTCGCCAGCGTCGCCAGCGTAGCCAACGCGTCCTCGGAAACGTCCACCGACTCCCGTGATTTGTCGGTCGTTGTCGGTGCGTGAGCAGTAAACGCGGACGCTACCACGGTTGCTGCATTTACGGAGGCGATCCTGTTCCTGTTTCTGTCGCTTTCCATTGCTGCAGCTCTCAGCATGCGCAGGCCTTCGCGGCAGCTCTGAAGCGCTGAAATCATGACCAGAATGTCGGCAATCTGAGCACAAGTGAGGGTCGGTATTCTTTCGATGCCCATCTCGCGGTTGGCGACGCACCACTCTTGAATATGCCGACGTAAAGTGTGGTTGGGAATCAAATCGTGGGTGTGGCAGAGTACCTGTCTTGTGACGGGGCAGATGATATTGCCGGCGTCCAACCACCTCTCGATGCTGTGGCGATCGAAGGTGATACCGGACGAAACAGTGACAGGATCCTTCATCACATCCAGGGATATCGGGCACCTGAAATCCTCGGGTAACCACATCTCTAGCTTGTTCTGGCGCATGCTGCAAATTATTTGGTTGTCTCAAACCTGACCACCTCTTCAATGAAATCTATAGAATAATTAACGCCTCAATTGGAAACGATGTAAGTGAGGTAGCGTGCCACGCAATGCAATATAAAGAGAAAATAAACCAATGTCATATGGCGGAGAGTGCGTGTTTAATGCTTTCGGCGATAAAAGCGCCGTCCACGACCGAACGACGGAATAGAAGTTTCTCCCATTTTATCATACCCTACACTCTTAGAAAAGGTTGATTCTGTCGTATAATACGACAAATTGCCAGTTGGTAGGTGTGGTGGGCGGTTACGTTGTACATTGCAAAGTATGCCTCGTCTATCTCTCCAATCTGCCCATCTGGATGACTGACGAACTAGTTTGAAGCAGTCATTGATGCCGAGTCTAACATGTTAACTATGAAGAGACGTCTGACTCCGATGCCGGCGCACGCTTGAACGTGGAACTTGAAATGTTCCCCGCACCGACAGATAAAAGATTAAACAATGACCCCCAAAATAAATAATGCCCCATCGTTTACGAGGCCATAGTTTACGTTCTTTGAAACTTTTTAAGTCTTGGTCTCTTTAAGCACAGTCAAACCTGAGACCTTAGTTTACGTTAAGTTATCTAACCATTCCAACCATTCTTGTTGACTCCAATATCTAACCATTCTTCTTGTTGACTCCAATATCTAACCACTGAATTTGCACATGGCTAACATTTATTCAAGTTTTATTTTTTTAAACACACATAAACCAGGAAATAATGTTTAGAAATTTTAACAGTCTTACCTAAAAACAGGTATTTAAGCTTTAAAAACTCAAATCATTATACTGTTTCTACCTAAACCAATTATGTTTTATAAAGTTATTAACCAAAAAGCTACGAGCGTGACACAAGCCGTCCTCGGGTTAACAGAGGAAAGCCAAATATTTTTCTCTATGGTTGCGTATGGAGTTGGATTATGGACATTAATTTTTATTTTTTTAAATAAAAGGTTGAAGAACATATTTCTTCTATTTATAAAACTTTATCATCAAACTTAGTTATATAACCATAAAATGTAGATTTAAAAATCTTATATAGTTAAACCATTAATAAGCACTTTTAATATATATATATATATATATATATATATATATATATATATATATATATATATATAAAGCAAAGCTTAAAACATAGTCATGTAGCTATTACACATTTAATTGAATAAATTTTAAAATTAAACCAATAAATAAGGATTTCAGTTCTAAAATTAATTTAAAGATAATAAGAATAAAGACACAAATGAAATGGACCTCATGAAAAGGGGTTTTCAAAAACTTTTTTTATTTATTTTTATAATAAAATTAAAAATATTCCAACAAATAATCTTATCATTCTAAAAAAAACTATAAAACAAAGCCTCTTGCCATGCCCATGCTTAAAATATTGGTATGAAGTTGCTTGCATATAACATTTGCAAATGCATATAAAAAAACAAGATTGATAATAGTAAGAGGAAGAAAGAAAAGAGTATAAAAGCCCTTTCATACTCAAAAATTATAGTCTAGAATATTCCATAATCTTATAACTTGTCAAAAAAATTCAAAAAATATAAGGTTGAAATAAAAACCAAGTCAAAGAAATTAATAGACTTTAATTTTAAAAATATATAAGATATTATGCAAAAACATATATGTATTTGAAAAACACATGCATCCATCTTAAAATTAAAAGAAGTTTTTATTTTAAAGAACGAAGAAAATATTACTTGCATTTAAGAAAGTAAAGAAAAATATTTTTCATATCTCCAGTGTTCTAGGGGCCATCACCTTCCTAATAAAATGAAAGGTGAATTCAATATGCTTACATCTAGCATGGAAGCTAAGATCATTATCTAAAGCAAGGCACTTTGAGTAACACACTCAATTTGCAATGCAAACAAAATCAGTACATAATATACACAATCATACAACCTTGGCATTTTTGTGGTTCTCATATGTTCAACCTTAGTGTTAAAAAAATAATAATTTATTACCTTATTTTTATCTAACTTATTAATCTATCTAATGATTTATAAACACCTAAGAACTACTAATAACTTGTTCTAATCCTTAAACCAATCGTCATTTATTAATTTATTGGAAGTAAAAACCAATATCATTCTTGCCTTGAAAAAATAACTAGTTTTTCCTATATTCCTACAAATTATCAATGTTGTTATATACACACTTTAACTTTTTTAGCCACCTAGCTACTAACAAATCATTTTATATGTAATATGCTTAATTTAGTGCATACCATTGTATATATGATGCATCTCTTGCTCTATCCTATGGAATTTTAGTCATCTTTTTCTCAGATTTATTTTTAAGATTCATTTCAATAGATAACTTAACTGCTATTTCAAAAGAAAACCATGGGTTTTTGTTTTACATCCTAAAGATCTTGATGTTATCCTTTAGTTTTCTTTGAATAAGGAATATTATTATATAAATCCCTTAACGACATAAATTTGATACCATTAAAAGGTTGTTCTTTATGATGAATAAAATATTGTCAATACATGAAATAAAAATTATATGGAGAATTTTTCTACTTGCATAAAATAAACTTATTGCTCAATCTTACTCCTAATATATCTTGTATCTAAAATATATCAAATTGTTAGGACATTTCCTAGGCACACATTTTAACCTATACAAGTAAATCTTTGTTTTTGCACATCATTTTATCTCTCCCATTGACCTCAAAACTAGGTTACTACTATAAATAGCCTCTTCTAACTAAACATATATGAATGTTGTCTTCATATCCATTTGATAAAATTCTACATTGTGGTTCATAGTAATAGAAAATAATTAAATTAAATGGATGTCATCTTTATTATTATTATTATTATTTTGAATTTACATGGTGGAATCGATAGCCGCCACGAATCCGGGCAGGCTGTCCAATTTTTTATGGTCACCACAGTATTCTGCGCTGTCCGCCCCAGAAGCCGCCACACAGATCTTCGCAAAGTCTGCCCCTATAACCACCATGCCACAATCATTTTAAACCTTTTACGCCGCTGAAAGCACTAGGAAAGGGACAAGCGTTCAATCCAACGAGGCTCGAGATTTGAACCTTGGACCTCCGCCCCCTTATGGGGTTTGGATGAACTAATTGGTCTACACCTCGGACCTGTGTCATATTTATTATTAAAAGTAATGTATGTTTGTAATATATTCACTTGTATTGAGAATATTATATTAATGTATACCATTATTTGTTTATACATTTTTATGACCATCTATCTTATATTTCTATTTTGAATATCAATTGCAACCACTGGCCTTCTTTCCATTAATCAATATATCCAAAATCCATGCCTATTTCTTCTTTAATATATCCATTTCTTATTTACATATATTTTCTAGCATTTTAACGTTATTTCCCTCGCATACTTCTTAATAGTTTTAAGAACTTCATCCATTGTGTTTAAAGAAATTTTTTTAACATCATAAAAAGTACTTGTACATGCTCATTTTTTTAATCTAGGTTTTGACTTGTTGATGATATTATTCTTATGAAGTAACTATATACACACCATTTCTTAAATATTACATGATTTATTTTTGTATATGACCTCAATATGTGACTACTATTTGTGTCAACTACATTAAGTAATTCTAGATTCTACATATCTTCAATCTATATTTTTGGTTTCTTCATGCATACTTTCTAGACACAATATTTTTTTGCTTGATAAAAATAGGTTGTACTCAAGTCACCCACCCTTAACAAATTACATCTCTCTTCTTTAGAGCTTGAGAGTTTACAAATAGATACATTTATCATCTCAATTGAGATGCTATAGATAGAAACCTACATCATTTTACATAAAATGTCTGAATTCTTGATTTTTATTTTCTAGATCTTTTCAAATCTTTGTATGAATACAATTACTCTAGAATTTAGCATATTTCTTGACATTTTTCTATAGCAGCCTTCACAATGCCAAAACTTCACCTCTACTATCTATGCCTTGCATCTTAGTAGAGTAATATATCCAAAACATCGCACTAACATAGTCCGCTTTACCAAACCTGGATTGCTAGTTTCCTTCCTGAAACACAAGTGCAACCACAAAAATTATAATAAATAGTCTAAATGAACACACATTATTTTTACAAAATAAAATAGACATTAAAGTAAATCTTAATCATTAATTGATTTAGGCAATCAACAATTTTTATTAGCTTCAACTAAACTTTCTACTTCCTCTAACCATGGAAAGGAGATGTTAACTTCACGATCCTCAACCAAAACCCCTCTATTGGCTAGCTTATTTACACATTTGTTTCGTTCCCTTAATATAAGTGTAAACCTGATTTCTTCAAACTCTTTAGCAAGATCTTGAATTTCCACAATTACCTCTTGTTTGTTCTATGAAGCCTTTGCTTTCCTAAAAATTATATTTATTACTATGAGAAAATCACCTTCCATCCAAACTCTATTCCATTTCATTTTTTTACATATTTTTATACCTTCTAAAGCTGCCCAAGCTTCAACTTCATTATTTGTCTTAAATCCACAATTGAAAGCATAATGAGACAAAATATATCCTCTATTATTTCTTATTATTTCTCCTCCTTCTGTTGGTCCTGGGTTTCCTTTAGATGCTCCATAAAAATGCAACTTAACCCACTCCACATTTGGCGGTTTTCACTTTATATTCTATACCTTATTTTGCTTCTCTTGTACCCAACATCATAATTCCATTTAATGACTTGAATTCATCTATCAAGACTCTTTGCTTCCAAATTAGGGATTGGGTGAGTTGATAGGGTTGGTTTAGACTCCTCTATGGCTAAACATGTCTTCTTTTTCATTACCTCTAAACTGCTTTCCTTTCTTTTAAATATTCTTTTATTCCTTTCTAGCCATATAGTCCAAAGTATTGTACATTTTGATATATCCTATATTATCTGTAAAGCCTCACTTTTATAAGTGCTCTGCCATTGCTTTAACCAATCTTCAATTCTGCTATTCATCACCATGCATTTACCAAACATATTAAGAATCCATTGCCATACATTCCAGGCTATTGAGCAAATGTCCCAAGATATGGTCAATACTCTCCTCCTCATTACATAAAACACATTTAGAGGGGCCATGAAAACCCCTTTTCATAAGGTTATCCAAGGATAAAATTCTTCTATGACCTACTATCCAAACAAACATTTTAACTTTAGGAATGCTTGGGCTATCCCAAATATCTCTCCAAATTCTAGTGATATTATTATTATGTTGGTGTTGAACATTATATCCACTTCTTGTTGTGTATTCTCTTGAGCTATTCAACTCCCAAATCAATTTATCCTTAGCACCCCTCAAAATAATTACAATTGTTATCTTTCTACTCAATTGCCTCCTAGCATCAATGTCTTGTATACTTATAAAAAAAATCTTCTTTCCATTTGTATCTTCCTTCTCGATCCTTGTACAAAATATTTGAAATCCTATCATCATATTTGTCTTGAAGCAATCTCATCCAAGGTTTCAAAACTAGATCTAAATTGAGTGGTTTTTTATTACACCAAGTATCCATCCAAGTATTTTTTCTCTAGTTCCCACCACCCATATTAAACCTTAAATCATAATATCAATAGATTTTTTTAACCCATTCCAAAGAGCTGAACCATTTGGAAGAGAGAATGCAATAAATATTAAACTTGGGTCATTGGAATCAACATACTTACTTCAAATAATTCTTGCCCATTATCTTTGACTCTCATTTTACAATCTTAAGATACCTTTTTCCCTAAGAGCTAAGTTTTCATCTGTAACAACTCTTAAACCAAGACCTCCCCTAGTTTTGTCATCACACAAATTGCTCCATTTCACCAAAGAAATTTTCCTTTTATCATGTAAACCTGGCCATAAAAAGAATCGCATAATAAATATTAAACTTTTTTTAACTGATTTTGGCATAGAATACAAAGACATAATATGTTGGAATGGATTGTAAGATTGACTTAATTAACTGCACTCTTCTTGCTAAAGATAACCATCTACCTTTCCAATCTGGAAGTTTATTTTGAACCTTAATAATAACTGGATTCCATAAATCTATCCTCATTCTCCCCTCAAATAAAGGTATACCTAGATAAGTTGTTGGTAATTTTACCTCCTCCATTTGAAGCAACCTACAAATTCTCACATTTATATTAGTAGGAGCATTAAGAAAGTGAATTTTGGATTTAGTCCTATTAATTTTTTGCCCTGAAGCTCTTTTTTACTCTTTTAAAAAGTTATTCAAAGCTCTGGCTTCATTTATCCTTGCTCTTCCAAAAAGGGTTGTATCATCTATAAATTGTTGATGGGTGATGTTATCAATGTTATTACTAACCTTAAGTCCACTTATAAACCCATATTTGTAAGCCTTCTTTAAGTTCCTACTCAAAACTTATGCCATAAAAACAAACAAATCAGGAGATAGAGGATCTCCTTGTCTAAGGCTTCTCTTGGATTTAAAATATTATGTCACTAACCCATTGACCAACACTGAATAAGAAACTGTAGAGACACAAGCTTTAATCCATCTAACACATTTCTTCCCAAAACTAAACTTATCTAAAAATGCAAAAAGAAAATTCCATTCAACCCTATCATAGGCTTTACTCATATCAAGTTTTAAGATCATAGCTTTCTCTTTTCTTGAAGTTGCTAAATGTATAACTTCATGAGGTACTATGATCCCATCCAAAATTTGTCTTCTTTTCACAAAAACCTCCTTGCTTTTCTTGAAATAATTTTTCTAAAAATGGCCTTAATCTATTTTCCATCACTTTGGAAATAATATTATAAGCCATATTACATAGGCTTATGGGTCTAAAAGAATCAAACAATTCAACATCCTTCTTTTTTGGAATTAGGGTAAGATAAGTTGCATTTATTTTATAAGGAATGTATTATTTTACCCTAGACTGTTCCACTGCCACCAATAAATAATCCTTCACTATAGCCTAATTATATTGGTAAAAAGTTGCAAAGAGCCCATCTAGATGAGGGGATTTATCCTTATTAAGAGAGAAAAGAGCTAAATGAACTTCTTCTAGAGTAATAGGCTCCATCATTTTCCTATTGTCTTCATTTGTTATAACCAAAAGGAAAGTCTTAAAGAAGTTTATCATTAAGAACTTTGGACTCCTCTGAAACTAGAATATTCTTATAAAATGACTTAGCCTCTTTTCTAATTTCACTTTGATCTTCAATCCAAACCCCTTCTATTGATTTAATTCTACCAATTCTAGAAGAAGATCTTTGTACTATAGCCATCCTATGAAAAAAAATGTATTTTTATCTCCTTTTAACCAAGTTTGTCTTGATTTTAATCTTCAGAATTTCTCTTCCTTCTCAAAATATTATGATATTCACTAAGCAACTTCCTTTCCTCCAAGCTTGTATTATTTTCATCACTTTTTTGAAAATTTGAAAGTTTATCTTTTAGTTCTTCTTTCTTCTTAAAAATGTTTCCAAAGGTGTTATTGTTATATTATTTTAATCTATATATCATAGCTTTAATTTAGTTTGGAAGAGCATACAACCCACCATTACCTAAATAATTCCATGCTTGAGCTATCATATCAACAAATTGAGGATGGTCTTCCCACATCTTCTCATATTTAAAATATGATCTTTTTTGAATTCACTAACCACCATTTTAACTCTTATTTCCCAATGATCTAAACTAATCCTTGTTAAGGTATTCATTTTAGCACGAGTTCCTTCATATAGCCAATGATCTGAGAGAATGCCTATCTATTTTTTTTGCTATCAGGTTTTGGCCTCTCCTGTTGTTGGTCCAAGTATAGTTGTCTTCTTCAAACTCAACTTTTCATAGATTGTTGTTTTGAATAAAAGCTGAGAAATATTTCATACTTTGGGTTAATTTCCTAATTCTCCCAAATTTTTCATTCAGCTTGGTAATGACATTAAAATATCCAATGATCATGAAACATATTTCTAGGTCTTTACTTCTCATAAAGGCCTCAAACCCACTCTAAACTTCTAATCTACCTGACTGAGTTGTAGGACCATACACATTTATAAGGATGAAGTAAATATTAGCAAAGTAGCAAGTGACTAAAGATTCTATCTAGTGCCTAGTTTTATGAATGGTTACACAAGAGGTTCTAGAAGGATTCCAACAAGTTATAATTCTCCTTGTTACTCTTTTAGAATCTATAACATCCCATTCACATCTTTCCCAAACTACTTTCATAGTTTTTAAAACTTATTCTTTTGTCATTTTAGTTTCCTAGATACAAAGAATATCAGGTTTATTACTTAAATATAGGTCCCTAATACACCTATGCTTTGAGGGGGCATTAGCACCCCTTATATTCCATGAGATGATAATCATGTCTCATTGGGGCTTTTGACGTCTCTTGCGTATTACCAATATCATTTTGTTGTTTTGTGAAGAGAAGTTCAACCAACTTAGTTTGTGTTCCTTTCTCTATGTTAGCTCTTGCTTTCCCGGATCTTGCTTGATAATTTGAGGGTTTTCCTCTTTTTACCTTTCCTATATCAGAAGTAGGTCTTATTATTTTATTCCTCAATATTCTTTCACCATTTTGTTTTTCAACATATTTATCCTCTTCTGGCTCTATTATAGAAGCTTTTGACTTATATTACTCATTTTATAATATTTCCTTATTAATGGCAGAGGTATTACCTTCTAAAACTATATTTTCTTTACCAATTATTTTCTCCTAAATGGTGCATGGTACTTCAAGAGAATCTTAAAAATATAATGAAACACATTCCTTGGGTTCATCAATAATGTTCTTCCTTAAATTAGGATTATATTGAATAAACGGTTCCCTGCTAATATGTTGAAATTGTTGTCCTATGTCCTCTAAGTTTTGATCTACTTTTTCTTCATAGGCTAAAGCCTCAAAAGAATTGGAATTTCTTCCAGTATCCTTTATTATTGGTCTCCACTATTCATTTTATTTTATTTTTTTAGATCTATTTTTTGGAAGTTGAAAACCATATTTATCCATAACCATTTTTAAATTTCTCTTACGATTTTATACAAATGATTCTGCTGGGGTCTTCTTAGGGCATGATCTTTTAATATACCCCATATTATGACATCTTATACATCTAAAAGATATATTTTCATAATCTATAGTTTGGATCCACATCTTATCCCCATACTAAAGAATGATTGATTCTGGTAAAGCTTTAATTATATCAATCATGACCAATATTCGAGCATAAATAGCAAAAAATCCGGTACCCCTTACAAAATGAAGTTCCTCTAAGCATAGTCTGCCACAACTAGGAGCTACTTCAAAACTAGGAAAATTACCTTAGGTAAATATTCTAGGCACTCGAGGATTAAGGTCTTCTATTAATTTCTATCTTCTTTACAAAATTACATAAATATTCTTCTTCAAATTTTTGGGCCATTGTACAGGTTTGTATTGGGACTCTTGAAATATACATGGCTATCTAGCTATTTAATCAAAATTTTATACCAAAATTTCTTTGTTTTGCATTAGGCTTTCATTCTCTTTTATAGCTTTTACATATTGCTATGCTAGCTAATGCTTGCAATGACTAAATGCATAATTTTCCAAGTGGACACACTTTACCAAAATTTTATACCTTGTGCAATAGGTTCCTTGCATGATCTCCTTTTTTGCAAACAATAGATTTTTTCCAACAAGCTCTTTCCTATTTGGACACCTCATGTTTGCTCACATTATTGGGATGTTGAGGCATTGTGTTGTTGGCTTTATGTGTCCTTTCCTTGCATCTATGCATCAACTATTTTTTGACCAAATTCTATCCTTATATCCTCAATAGTTGGGGCTTCTATAGCTACATATTACCTTTCTTGTTTGTGTCAAATATTTGTTGGTTCTTCTTCTTGTTCTTCTTCATTGGTCTCTTGGTTAGTCAAGGCATCTTTGATTTTTTGTAATACTTGACAGGTAGTGTTCCAGGTTTATGGAGCCAAATATTTAATCGTTCTAACCTTATTGTTAGTTAATTTTAGCTAAAAGGTTTTTTTATATGACAATTTCATATCCCTTCTAGCCATATCTTGAATTTTTCTTGTATTGTAGCTAGCTTGCTCAAGGATCCAAAAATTTGATCTTCTCCAATGGACTCCTACCATTAATTAAATTATTCTTAACCATCAATGATTAGCTCTATTTGGATCTAAAGTTACTCAATAGCATGAAATTGATGTTGCTCATCCCAAAAGCCTAGGAACCAAATATTTCTAGCTTTGTTTATTGGATCCATCAATTTTTAGCTTTTAATTACAAATTGTCCATCATCTACCACCCTTTTTGGACTAGATTGTTTTCTTATATTAAAATTTGGGCAACATATATTTGCTCCATTCCACTCTCTATTTGTCACAACTATTAATAGTGTGTCGAATTTTCTTCTTGAATATCTAATAATAGAATTAGCTTGTTCTATTTTATCTTCTAGCCTCGCTTGTGCCTCTACAAGATTTATTTGTATAGCTTCTATGTATTTTATGTTGAAGATCAAGTAGTCAAAAACTAGATATGCTTTGAGATACCTTTGGAGAATTTGTTAGAAAATAGAATACTTGATATTATTCAATGAAAAGAGCTTTGCTTAAATAGCAAGGGCATACAATCTGATACATCGGATCATAACTAACTGAGCTAATCTCAGCCACACATTATCCTAGTAACAACTTAGGATATGATTTATTATTCTAACACACCCCTTAAGTGGTACTAGAATATACTAACACCCCTCCTTAATTGATACTAGGAGGTAGTGAAAAAAACAAACCAAAACAAGTGGCATATCCATAGGTATGAGTCCCGACAACAAGGCCTAATTAGGTACTCATGTACAATATGTGACAAACATTTCTATTGAAATATGATGAAAAAGCATAAGGGAGAAAACCACCTGCCATAATAGAAAGAATAAGAAGAAGGAGGAAGATGTGCATGGAGGATGAAGAAATATTCTCAACCCCCCTTAAGGACAAATTTCATCAAGAATCCTACAAAGGATCCATAAGAAGTCTCAAAAAAGTAGAGAAGCCTCTTCATCGAATTGAATGAAACCATACTCCCAGACTGGTTCTAGTGACACATATCAAGGTTGTAAACCATGAAAAAAAGGTCACTAAATAAAAGCCCCTGAAACCAAAGTGTCTCATAAAAAAAGAAGTGTGAAGATAGTATGAAAAGAACCACAAGGATCGCAAGGGATGTCCAAATTGACTCCACAAGAATAAGTAGTGGTTTCCACATATATGAACAATATGGGCTGATTACAAGGTTCAAAACTTGTGGACAAACAACTTACTTCAAGGGAATCTAGAAACGAAAGGTCACCAATGTAGTTTTTGAACATGTCCTTATGGTGAATTCCTCATCCTACCAGAATGCATGGATAACCAGCCACTGTAATCGCTAGGTGATATAGAGGAGATGACTAGATACTAGGATCACTCTAATAAATGTCTAGGAGTTTCGGGTTCAACTGAGAATGCACTCCATGATACAATATTTTGAGGTAAAAAACATAAGTTAAACTACCTCACAATAGAAAATGGACACCACTAATGTGTCCGTCTCGGGAAAAACTTTCTGATGAATATAAATACCCCTATGATCAGGTGTCAATTTGACCTATATTTGAAAAAAAAACAATAACCTTATTCTTTCCCACACAAGAGAATATTCCAAAAAACAATTATGAATGAAAATTGTTGTTTTTTCAAAACTATTTTCTTGGAATCTTCTGGAATTATTATCATTTTTAATTTTTAAATGGAAAAATCAAAATGTGGGGAAAAAAATAAATGTGGCCTTTATACTTTCAAGATGAAAAAACTTTTAAAATATGACCAAATAAAAAAATATCCCCCCATTCATAAAATCAACCAGTGCTGTAAATTGTTGGTTTTGCTCCACCTCAGGGATGACCTCGATCATACCACCGAATTGTAGTTTGACTATGTCATACCTGTAACTTGGAACTGAAACTCCCATGCAACTTATGAGAACATGTCATCATCGTCCATGCTATCATTCAATCTCAATAATCATCGCCAAAAAATATTTTTCAGCTCTAGCTCCTTCCCGTTGCACTGAGCTTGACCTCACCGCCACAACAAACATGGCTTCGACCCTTCAAACTCATAACATTCACCATGCATCGGATCAAACAATCTCCTTGAGTATTGATGGGACACATACCATGGGCATTGATTCATAGATTCAGAGCTCCACATCATCGCTGAAGGGTGTAGGTTTCATTACCATTAAAACAATAAAAAAAGTAATTATGCAAACCCTCCCGAGACTAATTCTTCTACTTCTCTATCACAACAAACAGATAAATAGATTGTATGTTGAGCATAACAAAAATATCATCACCATGCTTCTATAAAAAATTAGCCATCACTACCACTGCATCATAAATATAGCCATGCATTGTCGACAAAACTCTCCACCATGGTTTTTGAAATCATCAAACGTTTGAAAGATGCTGATCACGGGATCAAATTCCTCAAGCATATAGGCATGTTGAGCATCAACATCACGTGCTCAAAAATAAAATATCTCATCACTATAGTCTCGTACGTCAAGAACATTAGAAAACTTCCATTTTCATCAAAAATGAATCTACAGATGCAGTATCCAGTGAGAAAAATGCTCTACTTCATCATAGAAAATATCGCCTAAGCTCCATGTAGGAGTTGTTGAAAAACATAGCCATGCAAATTACTCCATCAAGGATTTACAACTTCGACCTTAATGGCACCACTACGCTACTAGAAAGTGGGTTCTATGAAGCTGTCACAATTGGATGTGACAGCTTATGCAAAAAATAGATTTTGAAATTGACAAAGTAGTTGTCATTTAATCGATCATTATTTATGGTAAATCAGATGATCTTCATTGAAAAAATATGGACCACTAAACATACAATGTTCATTCTCAGCATTGGCCTCCCACCACCTTTTACTATGCACAACCCCATGTCACCGGTATTTTTGTCACATCGGTGTTTTCATTGCAAACACTTAGATCTTTCACCATTATCCATGCATAACAACTCTGGGAAAAGTCAACTTCTGTGCATGGGGAAAAATAATGAAGTTATGGTGAACTATACATAGAGGACTGCTATTATGGTGAGCTACTATTATCATTGGTGAACTAGAGCAGAGGATATAATTCTCAAGAAGATCTCATTCAAAAAATCTAGCATAGCTCGGATGCTTCAACTTGTATCTACGGCCATGATATCCAATATGCCAAACAACTAGCTAATCAGGATATCCCGTTAGCACTCAAAGTTTTTCGAACATATCATCCCCCTCATGGGATACAAAACTGGTTCTAGAGATATGTGTGGGTGCTTTTCTCATGATCTCCCATCGAGCGTGCTGAAAAAAACATGCAAAGAATCCACCTTCTCGAGTCTATGTGTTCGATTGAACCACACGTTTGGCATTGGCATATACGATGACATCATAGTAGTGCAAACTCTATGCAACATGCATCGACGTGGATATAATCAGCTTCCTATGAAATACAACAATGAGACTAAAAAATTACACTTCCACTACAGTTCATTGATTAAAGATCCGATGTAAAAGATGTTGATGTCCTATTGTCACGCATAGTTGAAATTTCATGGAAAGTACACTAGAAAAAATTGTAGGTTTATTGGAGCAAAGAAGCGAGAAAGCATTCTGAATGCCACTACCTCCCTCTGAATTGCCATCTCCATGTAGTCAAATTTTCAGCAAATTCATCATCAAATGCTTCAACACCCACTTCCAGTGACTACAACAACTACTTGGAGTACTACGAAAAAGTTAGAAAATAATAATGCACCATATTTTGGTACACGCACACACACACATAAAATATTTGGTGGGGAGTTCATCTAAGTGTGTAGAAAAATGCACTCTCAAGATAATGACACCACTGCACCATACAAACTTCGTCGGGTTTTCAAAAATGCTCCTGCGTCTCCGTTTTGTTCAATATACATATTTGGTGGAATTGATGATACACTTTTTTTAACTCTCTTGTGTTGACGAAAAAAAAATTGAAAGGCAACAACAAGGATCACTCAGAAAATGTAACATAAATAGAACCCATGGCAGTTTGGCAGTCCGAACACACCTGCTCCTAGTCTTGGAAGATCTATATTGTGCCTATAGCACACAAGCGCTACATCAGAAAAAATAAAATTCTCCCACTCGATTCAAATGAAAAAACATCCATGGAAATCCAGAAATAGTGATGCAGCAACATAAGTGCCATATCATTCTGGCATCATGAAACTTTGCTTATGAAATCAAACTACACCCTCAAACAACACGATGTAGGCACTGTTGTTGATATTTTGTTCAAACATGCCAAGCAATGTGTGCCTCAACCTCAAACTTATACAGTGTATGGCCTTCACTTGTCACATGCAAAAGAGGAGAAATCTCATCAAGGATTTTGACTAGGAGGCCACGAGCGTGCTTGAAGGACAAATAGCCACAACACAAAAAAAAACTAAAAAATAATTTCCCAAACTAAAATTTTAACCATTTGGTTTCTGATCCATCAAAAAATGGAGAGCATACTCCCTCGATAAAAAAATTAGGGGAAAAAAAGAGAGGGGGATTTCCATGAGGGAAATCCCCCCATGAGGAAAATCTCCTCAGGCTCACAGGGCAGGGAAGGCCTGCTCTGATACCATGTTAGAAAATAGAATACTTGATATTATTCAATGAAAGGAGTCTTACTTAAATAACAAAGGCATACAATCTGATCCATTGGATCATAACTAACTGAGCTAATCTCAACCACACATATTATCCTAGTAACAACTTAGGATATGATTTATCATTTTAATAGAATCTCACTCCAAATTTCCTTCTTTAGTTGCATTAATGCCTCCCAAGAGAAATGATAAGCTTGTGCATTCTTATTTCCCAATCCAATTCTTGTTGTAGGCTTTGTATTTGCTCTTGCAAAACTTGAATAATGTCATTATTGTCTTGTAATTATGCTAGAGTTGAGGCTGTCATGAGGCTTCACTGTAACCACTTGACATCATTTTGCAAAGACTTATTTCCATTTTATTATTTATTTGAGGGATTTTATTTTATCCTTCATCTTGTCATATTTGGTTCTTAGCTTATCTCCTTGGAGGTACATCGTGCTGAATTGGGTTTGAGAATTGTGTAAGGTGTCCTCCTATAGGGTTAAAGAAATGTTCACCTCTTGTAGCACTATATTATAAATTTTTGGTGTCATCTAAGACTCAATCTTGTCAAATTTTAGAATATCTACTACCTACTTATATGTAGTTGGGTCAACCACACTCATCAGCCTTGGTGGCATATTTTTCTTTTATTTTCTTGGTAGCCTTTATTTCCACCATTTATGGGCATTTGGATCCATTTGCTTGAGTTAACTTATGATGACTGTAGATGGATGGCTGGGAGGTGGTGATATCATGAAGATGGATTGCATAATGGAAAATGGATATATATATATATATATATATATGAAACAACACCTATGGGGGTTTATATATATGAAATTGATGTGGTGTGAGGTGGATTAAGTTTCATTTATTTTTGTATTATTTGTCATGGTGGGGAGTGTGGTGGTGAGAGAGAAAAGGAGGGGATATCAATAGGGATAGAGAGTGTAGAATAAGTAGTTGCAGGGATTTGAGGAAATATACCTATTCCTTCTACTTGGGATTGATATTGAGTTGTTGTAGTTGCTTCTTGTGTTGTTAGAACATTATTTTGGCTTTTTATTTTCTTTGCCATCTTCTCTTTTTGATTCAAAGGATATTTTTCCTCTTTGTTGTTTTCTTTATCTTTAGTGGAGTAGAGGTATTGGAATTTTTATTGTAGATATTCTTTCAAGGTAATGTTTTCATTGTTGCTACTTTCTACAACTTGGTCCATTCTTTATGTGGTTTCAGTTTCTACTATCTATTTTTGATGAGTTAGGAGCTCAAATGGTGTTGGCACAAAATATGTAGTGTTTCTTAGATTTATTGGTGATAGCTCCTAGAGCTTGTCCTATTGGCCTTTGATGCACTTATGGGGGCTCAAGTATTCTAGATGTTTTTCTTCCTAAGCCTCCTCAAGTATAACCCATATTTGTAAATATTATTGCTCCTTTTGTATACGTTGCTTGCTAGAATTCATTTGGTGTGAATGGATGATCATCTTGTTGCCATTATAAACATATTTATTGAGGCCTCTATTCTTTTATATTTGTTGCTTTTGGGATTTTAGCTTACTTTTCACCTAAAATTGATACATCTTATTTGAAATGTTTTTCTTTGGAATCCATTTGTTCAATTTTTTCTTCCTATTTTGTGGGAGACTCTTATTCATCTTCTTCCTCCTTGTCACTTCCTCTTATTATGGGGTAAGTTGGATCTTCTTTAGGCTTCAAAGTATTTACATTCATGTATTTTAAAATATTTATCTACAACTAGTCCATATATCGAGTTTTGTACTCCACATCCACATCTATATATCCACCATTCCATATTTTTGGTACCTCTCGACCCACTTTCTTTCTCACCACTTTTATTATATTTTGAGTTAAAATTTGGTTTGGGTATTTTGCTGGCTTATAATTCTTCACTGTCATAGAAGTTTCTTCAAGGAAGAAATCTTGCATCTTGCCTATATCCCAATCAACCTCATTCTCTTTTAAATTATTTTATAGTTGTCCTATATTAGGTTGACTAACATGATTGAATGCTAGAGGCTTGGCTATATTTAATCTTGCTTCTGGGTCATACTTCTACTTGTGTGGTATCTCACACAATTCGAGTTACTTGAGCATGGATTTTAAAACTTGACCTTTTCCTCACCCTGTAAATGTAATGGGCTCAAAATTGAATGACACTTCATAAGTGCCTACCTTATTTATATTATTTCTATATGTTGTATTTGTTTCATCAACTTATCTACAAAATTTCATGCCAAAAATATAGTTTGTTACATAATAAGGAAGTAGAAATGGATTTCCAACAAAGCTATATACTCTTATAATATTGGATTTTAAGCCAAACTATCTCAAGTCTCAGTATAATTAAGCAATAATATCTCATATATCAATATATTTAATCAAGAGTAGAATTAAATATAAGAGCAATCAATGTATATACTATCCAATATAAATTATAATAACATTCACAATAACATCAAATATGAATGTAAATGGCCAAAATCATTCATGTACTAGCATGAAATACTTACAATAATATTTCTCAAAATCTGTATACAATCTTCAATATTATAAATGTTTGCTATGGTGATAATTTACAGACTGTTTTCCCAATACAATGTATGGAGCTTTGTCTCCATAATATAGACATAGAAAGGTGACTCTTCAATACTTGACTATTGCACTCCTCACATATTTGGGAGTTGCAACCTTTACTATTATTTACATAAGACAAGACTCTCATGTCCTTTGGCTTCTCATATTTCCACTTGTATACAAGACTCTTGACTATCTAGTTACTTGGCTCTCATCTTGCCACTTGTATACAAGACTCTTGACTCTCTAGTTACTTGCACACTTAACTCTATGACACTTGTGCTTCTACATGCACTCCTAATACATGACACTTGTGCACATCCTCATATTACATATTTGCACACTTACATACATGACACTTGTGCACTTTCTCTCATTACACACTTGCACTCTTACTTATATGACACTTGTGCATATCCTACACATTACACACTTACATGACACTTGTGCATATATTGCACATAGGCACTTACATAAAAGGAGAAATATAAATCACTCACTTTAACTATAGACTCAAACCATAATCTATTACATATTTACATTTGTACCCTAAATGTTACATGGGGATACATTTAAATGTACTAAATAGTGTAATATTCTCCAACACCCCCCTGTATTACACTATTTGGTTATTGAAGACTTTAGTATTCAATCTATTTCTTTATGTAACCTTAGATTGTGCATGAACCTTTATTTGATATTCTTATTATTTCTTTGGTTCTTCAATATTTACTTCTTTACTATTTTGTCCATGAATTGCTTGAGCTTCTTCATTGTTCTTGACTTTTGGTTCATGTGGTTTTGCTTCTTTGTTATGCACTTCTGATGGATGTTCTTGAACTTCCTCTTCATATTTGGCCTTTGGTTCATGTGTTTTTCTTATTATTGTATCATGATCAATCACTATTTTTATTTTTAGAGTTTTAATCAGCTCTTTTTGCTTTTGATTTTCATTATTATTAATCTCAAGTAATACCACATACATTATACTACCTATATCAATAGGTATTGTAATATCATCTTTTGAATTTTCAATTGCTTCAATAAATTTTGAATGTAAAATATATTCAAATGTTTCAAAATTTTCATTCATTGCTTCTCTATAGATAAATTGCATAGCCATATCTTATTTTCCATAAAAAATTTCAATCAAATTATGTATGCCAATTTTATTAATTTCTAGTCTTTTATTCCTTATTATGAGTTTCAAATCATTTTATTCCATGATTAATTTTCTTGATTTTTTTGGGAGTTATTTTTTGTATTACTCCAAAATATAATCAAATTACTTTTTCAAGAATTTTCAAAAAATATAAAAATAAATAAATTTACAAATTTAAAATTTTTAAAATTTCAAATCCTTTGAAGTAGCAAACTTTTTATCTCCCTACTTTATTAAACTTGCAAATTTTGAAATCTTCAATTTCAAATTTTCCCTAAATTTCAAATCATCAGAAATTTTAAACCTTCAAATTTTCTAGAAAACTCATATTTCAAATTCAATTTTTATAAATCCTATTTGAAGTAGAAAACCTTATCACTTCAAAACTTAATAAATACTAAAAAAATCAAGAATTGAAATATTAATTCGAATATATATGGTAGAAAAGCTTATAGCTCCCACCTATTTTTTTAACTAAAAAAGGTTGTAATAATTTTATCTTCCACTAAATTAAGAAATTAATGTTTCTAAGTTTCAATATTTTACATGTTCCTTAACTTAGAACTTTAATTGATGAAAAAAGGTAACAATGCTTACCTTACATTCCACTTGGTTAGATTCAAATAATTCTTCACTAATGAATGTTATGTTGTGTAATGGATTCTAATTATGGCAGAATTTGTAGAGAATATTTGATTATGCTTTCAAATTTTTCTTTCTCTAGTTGTGCTACTTTGAATTTTGAGGCACTCAAATCAAACCTTCAAAAGACGTTCAAACTTATTCTTTAGGAATATTTTAGCTATATCTTCAAGAAGCACTCTGGTTTATCTTCAAGAAGCACTTAGATTTTATCTTCAGAAAGCACTCATCTATTGTCTTTAGGAGGCACTCTTTCATTGTATTTAGGAGGTACTCTTCCATTGTCTTCAAGAGATACTTTGTTACTATGAGCTCCTCTAGACCAAATTACACTATTCTTGTTGTTGTACCATGATGTGCTCTCCCAAACCTGAATACACTTTGCTTTTGATTTAGCTATGAAATGCTCTCCTAGAATGAATTGCACTTGGCTATAATGTGCTCTTCTTATCCTCTATCGATGTAGGTTCCTTCATTATTGGCCGCTTAGATTCCTTAGATGTTGGTCACTTAGATATCTTAGATGTTGGCTTCTTAGACTTACTAGATGTTGGTTGCTTAGACTTCCTAGATGTTGACCACTTAGATTCCCTAGATTTTGGCTACTTAGATTATTTATATGCTAACTACTTATATTTCTTATATTCTAGCCCCTAATATTTCCTAGATGTTGGCTGCTTAGATTTTCTTCTTCTCTGGCCACTTAGGTTCTTTTCTCCATTGGTCACTTAGACTCTTTTCTCCTTTGGTTGCATACATTCTTTTTCTTATCCATTGGTTTCTTGGATTCTTCTATCTATTAACCTCTGAGATTTTCAAGATGTTGGATAACTTAATCCTTCTAATGAAGCTTCTATTAAAATTATCATGCTCTCTAGTTTGTTATAGATTCCCTAAATTGCTTAGGCACTTATTTTTACTTTTGCTTGCCTACATTATTACTCCTAAAATTATATATTATATATTTCAAAATTTTATAAAAAGATTCAATACTTTTCTTTCTCCTTTCTACATTACTTAGGATATTTATCTAAGTTCTCTTATATCTTCTATATCTACACTCTCTCTCTAAAATTATATTTTGATTGCATTATGTGATTCTCCTCCTTTCTAGAGAATCTAAATTAATATTAGGGTGACTTTGAATGTCCCCTTATGTCAAAATTTCTTCTGAGTTAGATCTTAATATTTTTAGCTGAGTCCTTTATCTTCATTGAATCATGGCTAGACTCTAGCATCTAAATTAGGGTGACTTTTATTAATCCCCTCAATATCTAATCCTTCAGACCTTTAAAATAGAGTCTAAGTCTTCACTACTTTTAAAGTGGATAGACTCTAAAAAATGGATAGAGTTAAGCAATAGCTTTGATACCATTGGTGATTTTTAAGCCAAACTATCTTAAGTCCCAATATAATTAAGCAAAAATATCTCAGGTTCGAATATAATTAATCAAGAGTATAATTAAATATAAGAGCAATAAAAGTATATAGTGGCCAATATAAATTATAATAACATTCACAATAACATCAAATATGAATGTAAATGGCCAAAATAATTCATGTACTAGCATAAAAAATACTTACAATAATATTGCTCAAAATTTTTATACAAACTTCAATATTATAAATGCTTGCTATGGTGATCATTTACAGACCGTTTTCCCAATACAATGTATGGAGCTTTATCTCCATAATATAGACATAGAAATGTGACTCTTCAATACTTGACTATTGAATTCCTCACATATTTCGGAGTTGCAAAATTTCCTATTCTTTACATAAGATAATACTCTCATGTCCTTTGGCTTCTCATCATGCCACTTGTATACAAGACTCTTGGCTCTCTAGTTACTTGCACACTTAACTCTATGACACTTGTGCTTCTACATGCACTCATACTACATGACACTTGTGCACATCCTCACATTATATATTCGCACAATTACATACATGACACTTGTTTACTTTCTCTCATTATACACTTGCACTCTTACTTACATAACACTTGTGCATCTCCTACACATAAACACTTACATAAAATAGGAAAAATAAATCACTTATCTAAACTATAGACTCAAACCCTAGTCTATTACATATTTATATTTATACCATAAAGATAACATGGGGGTATATTTGCATATACCAAATAATGTAATATTCTCCAACATAAGAGTTATTTCCTTTAAATCATACCAGTCCTTCTCATATTTCTAAGAGGAACAAAGTTTTTCTATTGCATTTTGAGATAATCAAGGTGAACTTTTGTATATGAGTTTCAATGCCAAAACTAGAAATTGCTTGTTGAACTCATATTAGGATTTGGAAGCCCTAATAAGATGTGTCCAATCTACCACTGATAAGTAGACTCCTTGCAAATTTTTCTTGTTTATCACTATCCATGACATGTTATATATTGTGTAGTATAGAAATAACCAAGACAAATGTGATAGGTATCTAAATAATCCATACTTGGATAATTGCAATTTTGTAAATTGTATATTCATTTTCATATGCAAGAAGAGGGCCCAATCAAAGAACAAAGGAGATTCCAATTAGTCTAGGTAGCTTGTGTTGTAATTGCAGGGATTAGTGATAGCATAGGCCATAGTAATCTAGTAGTCATAGACTTATTTATCTATTTCTAGGCCAAATATTATAGCTAATATGGAGAAGATATTTGGATGCTAGAACTCAACAATCTAGGTTGGGCATTTTGGAAGAATATGACCATGCATAGGATTATATAGTTTTTTGTCAAGAAAATTATTTATATTTTTGGCCCCATATTTAAAATATTTAGGGTCATAGTACCTTCTTTGGCCTTGGACAATAAAGGTATTGGATTTTACCTTAGGTTGATCACCTAGTGCAAATCCATTAGTAAAAATTTTAGGTGTGAGATAAAATATTATTTATCCTTCTAAAATTTGAACCACTCTAATCTAAGGGTTGTAGAATTTTGGCACTACTAGCACCATATATGGATAGGGATGTATAGGATTATGCATATATGAATATAAGAATGAGATCCACGTAGCTACACCTACATAGCTAGCTGAAATGTGTTCTACCCTTTATTTAGTAGTGTCTTTGAGACCTTTGTATTTTGCTTGTAGAGTGATTTTATGTCTTTGATTTTACTTGTGTGGTATTATAGCTCTTTTGGTTCTTTTTAGAATTGATTTCCTTTTGCAATTACTTTCTAGGTGCTCCCTTTTTTCTTGGAGGAAGTTCTAGCATCACTGGCCATGGTCATTGAGCTTCAACATTGGATATTTTTGCACTAAGCTTTGCCAATTATGACCATTATTGCTTGCACACGAAGCTTTACATATTTCTTTATTAGGATGCTTTATATTTTTAGAATGCTCTTTTACTTAGAAAATTTTATGCGAATTAATTTTCAAGGTTTTGCTTTTATAATGCAGAACTGGCCATTAGTGCTATTAATGTTGTAAATGGTGCATGTATTACTTTTTTTTTAATTAGATTTTTGTAAGCTTGGAAACATGCAAGCTCTTTGGCATACTTACTGATTTATTATCGCTACATTTTTTAGTGAATGGGCATGCTTTATTTTAAAATTTTCCATCAGCTAGCCTTTGCATCAGCTAATTAGCTTTCAACAATTTAAAATTATTATGGCTTATTATACTTTGCAAACCTATGCACATATGATAAAAGTTTGACAATATTTTCTTTTACACAAAGTGCTTTATGTTGGAATATATTACATTATTTGGTTCTTTACTAATGTACCATCATGGATACATATTTAGATTAGGATTTTATTAGGACTTAAGTACTTTATTAAATCAATGTAATAAATGCACACATGTTAGAATGTGCAATGATGTAAATGTGCATGTAGTTCACATGTACATAAGTCCTTAGAATATAATAGTGAGGTGTCATAGGAATATTTAAGGCAAAGAGTTGCATATCATTATAAATAGGCCTTCATAGAGTAGAAGAGTGAGAGGATTTTGGAGTGCATAGATAGAGTAGTAGTAGACACAATGTAGATCCATTTTTGCAAATATGGAGAGTTTGTGGTCTCCATTGAATAACATTATATATTTTTGTGATATTTTATATATGAGCATTTCTTGAGCATTGTATCAAGTTTTCTATCATATATTCATGCATATTAGCCATTATCATAGTTATAACATTGCATGCTTATTTCCTTGCTTGTGGTTGCATTTAATTTAAGTTTAAAGCTTCAAAAGATAACAATGGTATTAGAGCACTAGGTAGATCAATAATAAATAGAGAGAACCACAATATTTATTGACAGGATATTGCAAATCTTATTTTTAGGATTTTGTAATTTACTATTGGCTAGAGTTTTTCCATAGAGTTGCAGAAAAACTTGTGAAGACTAGAACTCAACATTGCTCTCACTAGATTGGTAATCCAACTAGTGAAGATTATTTTCTATAGATTTATATAAAGTTATATTATTATTTTCTAATAATTTATTGTAGAAGAAAGGATATTCAAATAAATTTGGGAAGCTTCCTACAGGATATAGGAAGAATATATTATTTGGAATCAATTTGGTACGTAAAGCAACAAGTTGCAGAGTTGAATATTTGGAGGTCTTAAGAAGAGGCTTTGTTGAAATAATTGCAGATTGAAGAATCCAAGTTGGAGATTGAAAAAATATATAGTGGCCAAGGAAGCCACATTGGATATTGTAAATATAGGAAGGAGTTCCTAGAAAGAAGACCCCATTGAGGAAGAAGAGACTCTAGGAGAGAAGTCTTGGTGAATATTGGAGATTGGAAGGCCATATTGAAGAACTTCAAGTTGGAGATACATTGAGGAAGAGGTCCATAGAAGGCCCTATTGAAGAACTTCCATAGTGGAATATTGAGGATAAATAAGGATAAACAAAAAGTCCTATTTCAGATTTCAGTAGTATTGGATTTAGGAGATCTAATAAGGATGTCAAGAAAGGTCTCATTGATGGTTTTTGAAGCTACAATATTGAAGACCTTGGAGAGGTCTCAAGTATAAAATAGGAGAAGGCTTGGAGAGTAGCATTGAAGGAGTTCCTAGAAGAACTCGTTGGAGAAATTTAATACCAAGGAGAAGCTCCTGATATTAAATAAATTGGGATAATTAATGCCATTCGATAACACGCCCAAGGTAGAAATATTTAGCAAGATTTTTATCAAATTTTGGAGTAGTTTGGAGAAGATCTCAAGACTTTTAGATTCTAGAGAAGATCTAGTTTGAATATAGAATTAAACAAGAGAAAAGAGATAAAAAACCACAAAATCTGAGAGATTTGGGTATTGTATTAGAAAGGTTCTTGAGGAATATCTTATCTACAAAAATGTGAGCCAAAGATCTATTTTTGGACATCCTAGAATATGTGAAAAATTGTATACAAAAGGCAACAATTTAAGTGATTCAAATCACCATCATCATCATCTACAGAGGTGAAAAGGTATGCAACAAAGGTGCAAAAGGTTCATTAGTTGAAATTTTATATTTGGTTCCTTTTTAAGTTTATTAAGCACTAGTTTCAAGGTTTAAAGGTTGCATAAATAGGTTTCTATTTTAATTATTCAAGGGAGTGCACAAGTTATTGTCTACAAGGTTCAAAACTACTTAGAAAAATAGTTAGATATATTTCAAGAGAAAGAAAAATATCAACATTCTATTGAATATTCCAATAAAGAGAAGACTCTAAACATTTGCATATACTATAGTGCAAAACATTATTGAAAAGCTTGGACTATAAAGTGTAAAATTAACCAAGGAACATTGACTTTGGTTTTATCTCAAAATTTTAAGAAGTGAAGAGAATCGGTTTAAGAGAACAAGGGGGCAAAAATTTATACCATATTAGTCTACATTTGCATAGCATCTTAGTAGGCTCTAAAATTAAAGTATATTTAAGGTAAAGGGATATAACTTGGATAGTATTTTCCTGCATTCATCACCCATGCAATAACAAATATTTCTCTCAAGTAAAAGACAATAAGAAAGGTGAAAGAAATAGGCAGAAGGTATAGCTACATAAAGGACATCAAGTTGAATACGTCTAGCATAGAAGTAGCCTTTTGTGAAGGTAAAAGAAGGTATATCTAGTATCCTTTGGTGAAGGTAAAATAAGATACACTTGATATTTGGAAGTCTTTGGTGAAGGCATTACAGGATAAACTCATCCCACATAACAATGATTTGAAGTAGAAATGTTGGCACTTGAACAAGCATACAATTTTGGTCCAAGTGATTACTCTAAATTGCACCATATCAAGGGTTCCATTCAAATAAGATATCCAATGTGGAAGATATCATAGTTTGCAAGGCAATCTCAACAACCCTAACGAGGAGATACAATGAACCATATTGCAACACAAAAAGTAAAGGTGAATCTGTTTCAAAGAAGGTTCAATTTTGAAGAAGGATACTCATTTCCTGAAGCCATATCATAGCCTTGCTTAGCACTCAATTATAGTATTGGAATAATAGCTACTTCTATCATAGAAGCATTTTAGAATAACCATTATTCTCCTATCAAATAAGCATTGGAAGTAGAGCAAGAATGACACAAAATAAGCATTTGAATAACTTAATATAATTAGGGTAAAAGTGGTGAAAGGCTTGCACCATGTGGAAGAAGGCATTTCATACAATATCCATGACATCAAGGATAACTCAAGTAAAGAATCCTTAGATGTCATTTATATAATGCTCCTAAAGAGGTGTTAATTGTAGGTCAGAGACGTTGAAGAAATATATTAACTCACCTAACACCACTTGTCATTTGGAATTGAATGAAGGTGGAGTGGAAGCATTTTTAAAGAGGTTAGACAACACCAGTTCCACTTGGAACCATCTATAACATACTATATTTCAATCCATAGAGATTCCCTAAAATATAAGCACTTGTATGGCGCTCATAAAAGTAATGCCAATTAGATGTGAAGAGGAGTGAATTTGAACAGAATTTAAAAGGTAAAGCAAAAAAAATATCAAAGAGGAATAGCTAAGTAGCTTTTCAGTCAAATATAAGTGGACATTCCAACACAATTACATTGAGGAGAAGCACACTTACCAAGGTATAGAATATCATAGACTAAACAATTTGATATTGTAGAAGAGCACGTCCATCCAGTGAGATAGAAGCTCATAGACCAAGATAAACAACATTGAAGAGGAGCATAATTACCACCTGATTAGAAGTGCACAGGTTAGAATATAGGCATTGGAGGAAGCACACAAATCAGTGAAGAAAGAGAGTGAAAGATTTACGTAGCACCTCAAAGTTGACAAGGAGTCAACTATCACTAAATCGCAAAAGACCAAGTTGATTACAAAGAGCTTGCAAGTCTGAATTAAAGGTAAGAGTTATATTGCAAGTTTATTAAGGTTGAAATCAACTAAAATTTATACTCTAGATATATTTAATGATAGGAGTAATAAGGTGTTAATCTCTAGAAAGTTTTTGATAATCTTGAAAAGAAAGTAGAGAATAGAAGCATTAAAATATTTATTATTATTGCTTCAACTATTTGCAAATATTTAACAAGGAGATATAAGGCTAGTGAAATCTAATTTGCAAATATTTAGTCTTTCTAAATTTCTAACTTGGGAGATACAAGGAATCCTACTCCAAATTGAAATTGTAGAAATTTAGAAACTTCATTATACAAAGGTAGAGGCAAGTCAAAATCTAGATTTATTTAAAAGTTGGAATATTGATTTTATTAGTCTCATACTCAAGTTGAAGAGACATAGAGAATCCAACTTAACTATCTTAAAAATATTGAATTCTTATATTTTGAAATTGCATTTATAGGCTTTCTACAAGTGAAGAGATAAAATAGTTGAATGCAAGTAATAGAAGTTGAACATTATATTAAAATTGTCATCACATTACTAGGGAGACAAAAGGAATTCAACCTAAAGCAAATATAGAAATCTAAGCATACTATATTAAAAATAATATTTCTATAAAATTTTAAAATTGGAAAAGTATTTCCAAGATTGATTCTACAAATTAAAGAAGAATATTTAATCATCTTACTAGGGAGTCATAAGGTAGACTACTACAAAGGATCTATCAAAATATACTCAAAAGTACTAAAGAATCATCAACTAGTATTTATTGATTTACTCGATTTACTCCAAACACTAGTGAGATATTAGGAATTCATATTCAAATATTTATCTAGAAGAAAAATGGATGAAATTGTGAGGAATGCATTCAATAGTGAGGAAATATTGCACAAGTTAGAATTTTATTCTCAAAATATAATAGATACCCTTGAAGTATTTAAATACTCATCCACTAGTAAAAGAGAAAGATTCTCAATATTTCTCAAAGAAGCAAAGGAAGGAAATTTTATGAAATTAATTGGTTATCTACATGAAGTACTTTTTAGAGCATGGTGGAACACTCAAAATGTAGTTATACTTACTCTAGAAGAATGTTTGATGATATATCTATCATTGATTGTTTTTGAATTTCCTCAAAACAAAAAGTAGAACAACAATCATAATCAATATTATTGTGATGATATACTAACCCATCATGAAGAGGATAAACCATTGACAAAATTGCAAAAATGACGAAGAAGAAGAAGGAAAAAGAAGCATGATAGAAAAATGAATATGGAGGAAAGTATTTTCAAACTGAATTCAAATCAAAGCAAACAAGAGAGACTAGATGAAGAAACACTGAAGAACACAAGCTTATACTGAGAGGGGGGTGAATAGTATAAGACCACTTTTTACTTTTCTTTCCCAATCAATATTATGCAATGTAAATATAGCAATACCAATAGCAGTAATCAAAGCAATGTACAAATCACCACACAAAATAGAGACACCACAATTTACATGGTTCACCCAATGTGGGCTACTCCACGGAGAAAATATTTCACTAAAATTTTCTCAATCAATCTCTTGGGAATCCTTTCCCTATTACAATGTTTATGGACCTCTATCCAAAGGAGATACCAATCCCCTAAATCAAGTTTGTGGATCTCTATCCATAGGAGACACCAATCTCCTAATCTCTGCTCTAGCTGGTGATCTTCTAGAAGAACTGCTGCCTCTACTGCACTGGCTAATGGATCTCTATCCACTGAAGACTCTTGTCCTCACTCAGAAGACCTATCCTCACTACCCTGGCTAATGGATCTCTATCCACTAGAGACTATCATCTTCTATACTCTATCACCTCCAAATCTTGCACTCAGCTCTATCTCAAATATGTACTAAACATAGTCCTTCGGTCTAGCACAAATCTATCTTCAATATCTATCTCTGGTCTAGCACAAACCTATCCTCAAATCTGCACCAAAATCTATCCTCAATATGTACTAAACATAGTCCTTCGATCTAGCTCACAATCTATCAATCTTAAAATCCAATCTATCCTCGAATCTATACTAAACATAGTCCTTCGGTCTAGCACAAATCTACTCAATATCTATCTTCAAGCCTTAACTCAAAGCTTGACTCAATCTCAAATCAACTCTATTGGATCTACTCCAAACCTTAACTCAAGGTTTGAACAAATCAATCAATCAACTCTACTCTCAAGCCTTCTCAAAGACTTATCTCAAATCTGCTTTGTAAGCTTCCACAAAATCTCACACTAATCTATCCTCAAGTCCTCTCTAGAACTTGTCCAATTCATCTCAATAAGTCCTCTCAAGAACTTATCCAAATATGCTCAATAAGTCCTCTCAAGAACTTATCCAAATCTACTCAATAATATGTATTGTAAGCTTCCACAAAAGCTTACCCAAATCTATCCACAAGTCTTCTCAAAGACTTACCTCAAATCTTCTCAACAAGTCCACACTAGAACTTGTCCAATATCATAGAAACATAAAGAGAATTGTTAGAGACTCAATATGCTCTATACTCAACACAATGCTCAATCACTTTCAATCACTCTTTCAGAAACATACATAGAATTGTTAGAGACTCAATATGCTTCAACTCAATCACTTTCTCAATTCAATTCAGAATATAGAATAGTTTGTTTTATGGAACTTGAACAATCACTTCACACATCCACTTGACTAGGCTCAACCAACTCTACTCAACCAATCTCTCAATGAAATAATCCTTCCTTACAAACCCTAGTCCAAGCATATGATCCTTCACTCAAAATATTTCCAACAATGCTCAACAACCAATCTCACATAACAATGATACTCATGTTCTTTTCACACCCTAGTTCAAGTTCTTCACACAACTCACTTCAACAACAATGCTTATAAAACAACTCTCACATAACAATGATACTCATGTTCTTTTCAAACCCTAGTTCAAGTTCTTCTCACAACAATGGCTTCAACAACAATGCTTATAAAACAAGGTTTTAATAATAACTCTTTATTCCAGAAAAACCTTGAAGCATTAACTCAAACACACTCAATAAGGAAGCCCTAATCAAATCCTTTTCACTCCAAACTTATTTTCAGAAATACACTCACATTCATCATTTTTACACATGGAAGAATTTGCCCATACCTTTTTCTTGATTGGAGAAAGTCCTCTCAAAACTGCCTTCAAACAATACCTTCTTGTTTTCCAAGTACCAAGGGTTAGATAACAAGTGTTATACTTCACAAATACAAGGATAGCTCAATTTCATGATACACCTTATATCTCCATCTCAATAGCAATATTCAACAATAATATTTTCACAAAAATAACCCTTTCAAAATACACCTTCAATTTCTCAATATTACAAAAATTGATATCACAAATCAATTTCAATCTCCTAAGGTAAAAATAACATTTACCCTAGTAAAACTCTTATTTACCACCTAGGTAAATAATCCCACTATTTTCCTTATGTCTCCCTAACCTTAAGGAAATAATTAAATTGCATATACAACCCTTATACCTCCTAAACCTTAGCACATGTCAAAATTAAAAATTAAATTAATAAAAACCTTGGCAAAGTCCCCTTCCACAAATTTTAGGGATTCGACCCTGCATCTTTCTCCTCGATTGGCACCTTGGCCGTGGCTAGCTAGCCGTGTGAGCCAAGCGCTCCATGTGCTTGCTTAAGCGCCTTGGTCACTTTGTCTTCCCACAAAGGCCTTAGAGCCTTTGGCTCCTCCCTTTGCCTTGCCACTTGCTAAGACACACGATGCGCTCCCTTTACCTTGCCACGTGCCAAACCACATGACGTGCTCCCTGTTGTCTTGACTTTCATTGACCCCGCAATTTTTGCAAGCGCATTCAAATTATTTTCATTGCTAAGGTTTGCATTTCATAGGGTTTAAATACCCTTTTTTCTTTTGCTCTTCATGTCGATGGATGCTTTAATAGATGATATCGATGCTTTTATAACCTTTATAATTTATAAATTATTTAAATTCTAAAAGAATTTAAATTTTATAAATTATATTTATAAACCTTTGACTTTAATAAAAATTAAAGCCTCCTTGTATAAGTAATATTTATTTATAAAATTTAAATTCAAATTGAATTTAAATATTTTATAAAATAAATATTAAAACCTCCTTTAGCTTTTAAAAAGCTTCCTTGGGTTTTTATGAAAAACCTTTTAATTTTCTCATCCATGGTTTTAATAAAAACCCACCTTCATTTGCTTCCACATAATATTAAAAATATTATGAAGCTCTTTTGCCATTAACCTTTGCATTGTTCTTCTTGACATCAATGATGACTTCATTCCTTGACATCAATGACAACTTAACTCAAAATGTCCAACAATCTCCCCCTTTGTCATTGATGGCAACCCAAATTCTTTTTACCAAAAACTTGACCTTTCCTTTGTTCTGCTCCCCCTGGGACATTGCTCCCCCTGGCTCAATGCTCTCTCCTCTTTACTCAAATACCAAATCTCTCCCCCTTTGACATCAATGGCAAAGGGTCACCTTTGGGGCTCAGGGCTAAGAATGAGCCTCTTAGCTTAGCCCCTCCCCCACCTCCTCTTGAGGTGGTTAATTCTAGGGTGGGAGTATTTCTACTCCCAGAAAGCATTTTTCTTTACCTTTATCCTCTTTTCTTCTTATCTGATCCTTTTGATTCCTTTGACTATTTCTTTCCATGTCCATGTTCCTATCCATGTCCATTTTCTTGTTCCTGTTCCTATTCTTGTTCATATCCATGTTCCTTTTCCTATTCATATCCATGTTCTTGTTTCTTTTCCTGTTCATACTTGATTCTGGAATGTCTGCTCTACACCACTTTGTTGTGTGACCATTATTATTGCACTTATAACACTTAATGTTATTATTCCTTGGAGGTGCAAATATCTTAGGATTTCTCCTAGTGAAGCCATATCCTCTTCTATCATGAACCTTGCAATTCATTGCCTTGTGACCAAACTGATTACATGAGTAGCAATACCCATGGAAAAGTTGTTTGTTCCCATATTCTTGTCTTTCATGTGTCCTACACTGTGAAGCCATGTGCCCAAACCCGTGACATGAAAAACATCTTCCATTGAAGTTTCCTTGTCTTGACCTCATTGGTCTCTTAGTCTCTCTTGACCTATTCTGATTGTTGTTCCATCTGTATCTTCTTTGTGCATTGTTCTTGTTCTTGTTGAACTTTCTATTGTCCAACTCATCCTCAGATGTCTCACTTTATTTTACACTATCTTCTTCTGAAGTGTCTTCATCTGAAGTTTCTTCTCCTCTAGAACTTGAGATTGACTTTCCTTCCCATTTCTTTTGAACCTGTTCAAATCCAAGACCTATTTTGCTTGATGTAGGCTTTTGTATCTTGATGAACTTATCCAAGTTCTTTGAGCTATTTTTGAACCCTTTTAGCTTGACTTTGGAGTCTTCTAAATCTTCTCTTAGTAGTGCCACTTCTTGTGCTAACTTTTCACATTCTAAGATCTTTGCTTCTAACTTATCCTTGAACTTCTTTGTCTTAGCCTTTGATTTTTCTAGATCCTCTATAAGCATCCTTCTCTCTTCATCACATTCTTGAAACTGAATTTCAAGTTTAGAGTTTTGCTTTCTTACCTTCTTCACTATGTCAAGGGCATAGATAAGTTCTCCCTTGAGATCATATCCATATTTCTCTGAATATTCCTCTATTTGTTTACCTTTGTCCATATCTTTATTTTCTATTGGCTTGTCTTCTATAGGATCACCTTCTCCTTCTTCTAGTGCCATTAGAATATTCTCTTCTGGTCCTTCAAGTGTATCTTCATATTCATCATCACTGAAACTATAACCATTCCTTGTACAACTATCTTCAAGATGTCCAAAGTTACCACATCTAAAACACTTGAGAATTACTTGAGTCCTTTTCTTAACTTGTTCTTTTTCTTCAATCATAAATAGGACTTCATCTCTATCATTATCTAAAAAACTAGCATCACTATCACTTGAGTACTTACTTGCCTTATCCGCATAGTAGCTCCTCTTTTGTCTTTGAAAGAACTTATTTCCTTGTCTGCTTTGTCCATCCTTGCTTTTCTTTTGGTGCCTATATCTTTCTGATTCCTTGTTCTTGTGATCCTATTTTTCTTCACCATTGTTATTCTTAGCTTCTTGAAAATCTATTGCATAATGACCATACTTTCCACAATTGAAATATTTAACAGATTTTAGATCTTTAGATCTTCTAGAATCCTTATCCCTTCTACCATAATTAGCTTCTTCATCACTGGATGACTCATTGCTTGATTCTGACTTCTTACCCTTTGTATTCTTGATTGCTTTGAATGCTGCTTCTTTCTGGGGATTAGGTTCCTCTTTTGTTCTCATCTCAAATGTTGTAAGAATACCAAGCAACATATCTCTTGTCAAAGAATCACCATATTTTGACTCTTCTATAGCAGAAACCTTTTCACTGAATATTTTTGGAAGAGTTCTTAAGACCTTATCACAAACATCTGATTCATCAACCTTCATTCCAAGTCCTTGCATATCATTAACAACCTCATCAATTCGAAGTAGATAAGTACTAATATTTTCCTCATCCTTCATTCTTAATGTTTCAAATTGTCCTTTGAGATTTCGTATCTTTGCTTTCTTAACACTTTTATCTCCTTCATATATACTTTGCAGTTTATCCCACATTTCTTTTGCAGTTTGACAATGCATAACTTTCATGGACTCTGTTCTATGCAAACCTCTCAAAAGTGCATTCATTGCTTTTGAATTGTAATGTTGTAGGAGCTTACCTTCCTTATCTGTAGGTGGATTAACTAAGGGATCGTATCCAATTTCAACTACTTCCCAAATTTCATTGCCAAGTGCCATCAGGTAAATCTTCATTCTCATACTCCAATATATATAGTCACTTCCATAAAATACTGGTGTTGAATTGTCTGAGGACACATTCTTAGAATCCATTGTGTTCTTGTTATCTTTTCCTTCAAGCTGTTAAACTCTTCTGAAGGAACCCACTCTGATACCAATTGAAGAACACAAGCTTATACTGAGAGGGGGGTGAACAGTATAAGACCACTTTTACTTTTCTTTCCCAATCAATATTATGCAATGTAAATATAGCAATATCAATAGAAGTAATCAAAGCAATGTATAAATCACCACACAAAATAGAGACACCACAATTTACATGGTTCACCCAATGTGGGCTACTCCACGAAAAAATTTCACTAAAATTTTCTCAATCAATCTCTTGGGAATCCTTTCCCTATTACAATGTTTATGGACCTCTGTCCAAAGGAGATACCAATCCCCTAAATCAAGTTTGTGGATCTCTATCCATAGGAGACACCAATATCCTAATCTCTACTTTGGTTGGTGATCTTCTAGAAGAACTACTGCCTCTACTACACTGGCTAATGGATCTCTATCCACTGAAGACTCTTGTCCTCACTCAGAAGACCTATCCTCACTGCCCTAGCTAATGGATCTCTATCCACTAGAGACTATCATCTTCTATACTCTGTCACCTCCAAAGCTTGCACTCAGCTCTGTCTCAAATTTGTACTAAACATAGTCCTTCGATCTAGCACAAATCTATCTTCAATATCTGTCTCTGGTCTGGCACAAACCTATCCTCAAATCTGCACCAAACTCTATCCTCAAATCTGTACTAAACATAGTCCTTTGGTCTAGCACAAATCTACTCAATCTCTGTCTCTGGTCTGGCACAAACTTGTCCTCAAATCTGCACCAAACTCTATCCTCTAATCTATACTAAACATAGTCCTTCGATCTAGCACAAATCTTCTCAATCTCTGTCTTCAAGCCTTAACTCAAAGCTTGACTCAATCTCAAATCAACTCTACTGGATCTGCTCCAAACCTTAACTCAAGGTTTGAACAAATCAATCAATCAACTCTGCTCTCAAGCCTTCTCAAAGACTTATCTCAAATATGCTTTGTAAGCTTCCACAAAATCTCACACTAATCTATCCTCAAGTCCTCTCTAGAACTTGTCCAATTTAGCTCAATAAGTCCTCTCAAGAACTTAACCAAATCTGCTCAATAAGTCCTCTCAAGAACTTAACCAAATCTGCTCAATAATTTGTATTGTAAGCTTCCACAAACATCCGATTCATCAACCTTCATTCCAAGTCCTTACATATCATTAACAACCTCATCAATTCAAAGTAGATAAGTACTAATATTTTCTTTATCCTTAATTCTTAATGTTTCAAATTATCCTTTGATATTTCATATCTTTGCTTTCAAAGTAGATAAGTACTAGTGCTGAATTGTCTGAGGACACATTCTTAGAATCCATTGTGTTCTTGTTATATTTTCCTTCAAGTTGTTAAAGTCTTCTAAAGGAACCCACTCTGATACCAATTGAAGAACATAAGCTTATACTGAGAGGGTGGGTGAATAGTATAAGACCACTTTTTACTTTTCTTTCCTAATCAATATTATGTAGTGCAAAGATAATAATACCAATAGCAGTAATAAAAGCAATGTACAAATGACCACATAAAATAGAGATACCACAATTTACATGGTTCACCCAATGTGGGATACTCCACGAAAAAAATATTTCACTAAAATTTTCTCAATAAATCTCTTGGGAATACTTTCCCTATTATAATGTTTATGGACCTTTGTCCAAAAGATATGACAATCCCCTAAATCACATTTATGGATCTCTATCCATAGGAGACACCAATATCCTAATCTCTACTCTGTATGGTGATCTTATAAAAGAGCTACTACCTCTATTGCATTGGCTAATGGATATCTATCCACTGAAGACTCTTATCCTCACTCAGAAGACCTATCCTAACTACCCTAGCTAATGTATCTCTATCCACTAGATACTATCATCTTCTATACTCTGTCACCTCCAAAGCTTGCACTCGACTCTATCTCAAATTTGTACTAAACATAGTCCTTCGATCTAACACAAATCTATCTTCAATATCTATCTCTGGTTTGGTACAATCCTATACTCAAATCTACAGCAAACTCTATCATTGAATATGTACTAAACATAGTATTTCAGTCTAGCATAAATCTATCTTTAATATCTGTCTCTAGTCTGGCACAAACCTATACTCAAATTTGCACCAAACTCTATTCTTAAATATGCACTAAACACAATAATTAGGTCTAGCACAAATCTACCTTCAATATTTATCTCTGGTCTGGCACAAACTTGTCCTCAAATCTGCACCAAACTCTATCCTCAAATCTATACTAAACATAGTCCTTCAGTCTAGCACAAATATTATCAATCTATGTCTTCAAGACTTAACTAAAATATTGACTCAATCTCAAATCAACTCTATTGGATCTACTCCAAACCTTAACTCAAGGTTTGAACAAATCAATCAATCAACTCTGCTCTCAAGACTTCTCAAATACTTATCTCAAATATGCTTTGTAAGCTTCCCCAAAAGCTCATACTAATCTATCCTCAAGTCCTCTCTAGAACTTGTCTAATTCGGCTCAATAAGTCCTCTCAAGAACTTAACCAAATATTCTCAATAAGTCCTCTCAAGAACTTAACCAATTCTACTCAATAATTTGTATTGTAAGCTTCCACAAACATCTGATTCATCAACCTTCATTCCAAGTCCTTGCATATCATTAATAACCTCATCAATTTGAAGTAGATAAGTACTAATATTTTCCTCATCCTTCATTCTTAATATTTCAAATTGTCCTTTGATATTTCATATCTTTGCTTTCTTAACACTTTTATGTCCTTCATATATACTTTGCAGTTTATGCCACATTTCTTTTGTAGTTTAACAATGCATAACTTTCATGGAATTTGTTATATGCAAATATCTCAAAAGTGCATTCATTGCTTTTGAATTGTAATGTTGTAGGAGCTTTACCTTCCTTATCTTTTGTTGGATTAACAAAGGGATCGTATCCAATTTCAACTACTTCCAAAATTTCATTACCAAGAGCCATTAGATAAATATTCATTCTCATACTCCAATATATATAGTCACTTCCATCAAATACTAGTGTTGAATTGTCTGAGGACACATTCTTAGAATCCATGGTGTTCTTGTTATCTTTTCCTTCAAGTCGTTAAACTCTTCTGAAGGAACCCACTCTGATACCAATTGAAGAACATAAGATTATACTGAGAGGGGGGGTGAATAGTATAAGACCACTTTTTAATTTTCTTTCCTAATCAATATTATGTAGTGTAAAGATAACAATACCAATAGCAGTAGTCAAAGCAATGTACAAATCACCACACAAAATAGAGATACCAAAATTTACGTGGTTCACCCAATGTGGGCTACTCCATGAAGAAAATATTTCACTAAAATTTTCTCAATCAATCTCTTGGAAATCCTTTCCCTATTACAATGTTTATGGACCTTTGTCCAAAGGAGATACCAATCCCCTAAATCAAGTTTGTGGATCTCTATCCACAGGAGACACCAATATCCTAATCTCTACTCTAGCTGGTGATCTTATAAAATAGCTGCTACCTCTACTACACTGGATAATGGATCTCTATCCACTAAAGACTCTTATCCTCACTCAGAAGACCTGTCCTAACTACCCTAGCTAATGGATCTCTATCCACTAAATACTATCATCTTCTATACTCTATCACCTCCAAAGCTTGCACTCAGCTCTGTCTCAAATTTATACTAAACATAGTCTTCGGTCTAGCACAAATCTATCTTCAATATCTATCTCTAGTCTGGTACAAACTTATACTCAAATCTACATCAAACTCTATCCTTGAATATGTACTAAACATAGTCTTTCGGTATAGCATAAATCTATATTTAATATTTGTCTTTGGTCTGGCACAAACCTATACTTAAATTTGCACCAAACTCTATTCTTAAATATGTACTAAACACAATACTTTGGTCTAGCACAAATCTACCTTCAATATTTGTCTTTGGTCTGGCACAAACTTGTCCTCAAATCTGCACCAAAATCTATCCTTGAATTTGTACTAAACAAAGTCCTTCGATCTAGCAAAAATATTCTTAATCTATGTCTTCAAGCCTTAACTCAAATCTTGACTCAATCTCAAATCAACTCTGTTGGATATGCTCCAAACCTTAACTCAAGGTTTGAACAAATCAATCAATCAACTGTGCTCTCAAGCCTTCTCAAAGACTTATCTCAAATATGCTTTGTAAGCTTCCACAAAATCTTAGACTAATATATCCTCAAGTTCTCTCTAGAACTTGTCCAATTCGACTCAATAAGTCCTCTCAAGAACTTAACCAAATCTGCTCAATAAGTCCTCTCAAGAACTTAACCAAATCTACTCAATAATATGTATTGTAATCTTCCACAAAAGCTTATCCAAATCTGTCCACAAGTCTTCTCAAAGACTTATCTCAAATATTCTCAAAAATTCTACACTAGAACTTGTCCAATCTCATAGAAACATAAAGAGAATTGTTAGAGACTCAATATGCTCTATACTCAACATAATGCTCAATCACTTTCAATCACTCTTTCAGAAACATAAAGAGAATTTTTAGAGACTCAATATGCTTCAACTCAATCACATTCTCAATTCAATTCAGAATATAGAGTAGTTTGTTTTATGGAACTTGAACAATCACTTCACATATCCACTTGACTAGGCTCAACCAACTCTGCTCAACCAATATCTTAATGAAATAATCCTTGCTCACAAACCCTAGTCCAAACATATGATCCTTCACTCAAAATATTTCCAACAATGCTCAACAACAAATCTCACATAACAATGATACTCATGTTCTTTTCAAATCCTAGTTCAAGTTCTTTGCTCAACAACTCACTTCAACAACAATGCTTATTAAAATAACTTACATAACAATGATACTCATGTTCTTTTCAAATCCTAGTTCAAGTTCTTCACACACTTAGTGGCTTCAACAACAATGCTTATAACACAAGGTTTTAACAACAACTCTTTATTCCAGAAAAACCTTGAAGCATTAACTCAACACACTCAATAAGGAATCCCTAATCAAATCCTTTTCACTCCAAACTTATTTTCATAAATACACTCACATTCATCATTTTTACACATGGAAGAATTTTCCCATACCTTTTTCTTTATTGGAGAAAGTCCTCTCAAAATTGCCTTCAAACAATACCTTCTTATTTTCCAAGTACCAAGGGTTAGATAACAAGTGTTATACTTCACAAATACAAGGATAGCTCAATTTCATGATACACCTTATATCTCCATATCAATAGCAATATTCAACAATAATATTTTCACAAAATAACCCTTTCAAAATACACCTTCAATTTCTCAATATTACAAAAATTGATATCACAAATCAATTTCAATCTCCTAAGGTAAAAATAACATTTACCCTACAAACTCTTATTTACCACCTAGGTAAATAACCCATCTATTTTCCTTATGTCTCCCTAACCTTGAGTAAATAATTAAATTGCATATACAACCCTTATACCTCCTAAACATTAGCACATGTCAAAATTAAAAATTAAATTAATAAAAACCTTGGCAAAGTCCTCTTCTACAAATTTTGGGGATTCGACCCTATGTCTTTGTCCTCGACTGGTGCCTTGGCTATGGCTAGCTAGCCGTGTGAGCCAAGCGCTCCACATGCTTGCTTAAGCACCTTGGTCACTTTGTCTTCCCACAAAGGCCTTAGAGCCTTTGGCTCCTCCCAGGCCTTACCATTTGCTAAGACACACGATGCACTCCCTTTACCTTACCACGTGCCAAACCACATGATGTGCTCCCTACTATCTTGACTTTTGCTGACCCCGCAATTTCTGCAAGCGCATTCAAATTATTTTTGTTGGCTAAGGTTTGCATTTCATAGGTTTTAAATACCCTTTTTTTCTTTTGTTCTTCATGTCGGCGGATGCTTTAATAGATGATGTCGACGCTTTTATAACCTTTATAATTTATAAATTATTTAAATTCTAAAAGAATTTAAATTTTATAAATTATATTTATAAACATTTGAATTTAATAAAAATTAAAGCCTCCTTGTATAAGTAATATTTATTTATAAAATTTAAATTCAAACTGAATTTAAATATTTTATAAAATAAATATTAAAACCTCCTTTAGCTTTTAAAAAATCTTCCTTGGGTTTTTATGAAAAACCTTTTAATTTGCTCATCCATGGTTTTAATAAAAATTCGCATTCATTTGCTTCCAGATAATATTAAAAATATTATGAAGCTCTTTTGCCATTAAAAATGTTATGAAGATATTACATTATTTGGTTCTTTACTAATGTACCAATTCAAAGGTGGTAGGCCAGGTCCGAGTCTTGGGCGTTTTTGGCGAAATGGATACCCCTGCCTCCTTGGGTCTTACTGAAAGTGGCATCCCTTTTGGGATGTTTTCCACAAATAATAATAATAATAAATGTACCATCATGGGTACATATTTAGATTATTATTTAATTAAGACTTAAGTACTTTATTAAAGCAATGTAATAAATGCACAAGTGTTAGAATGTGCAATGATGTAAATGTGCATGTAGTCCACATGTACATAAATATTTAGAATAGAACAGTGAGGTGTCATAGGAATATTGAAGGCAAAAAGTTGCATATCATTATAAATAGGCCTTCATAGAGTAGAAGAGTGAGAGGATTTTGGAGTGCATAGATAGAGTAGTAGTAGATACAATGTAGATCTAGTTTTCAAATACGGAGAGGTTGTGACCTCCATTGAATAGCATTGTATATTTTCATGAGATTTTATATATGAGCATGTCTTGAGTAATGTATCAAGTTTTCTATCATATTTTCATGCATATTAGTTAGCCATTATTATAGTTATAACAATGTATTCTTATTTCCATACTTGTGGTTGCATTTCATTAAAGTTTAAAGCTTCAAAAGCTAACACTTTAAATATTGGTTGTTTATCTAAATTGGAAAATTTTGGCCAATATCATCCACCAACTCATACACATTCTAATCATATTTTATAGTGATTCAATATGGTCCAATCCAAAATGAATCAAACTTTTGATGATTCCCTGACTTTGTTTTGTCTTCATCCTACTTAAGAACTAGATCTCAAATTTAAAAACTTGGAATGAGGCTTTCTCATAAAACCATTTATTAACACTAGTTTGATGTTCTCAGAGGCTATTGTAAGATTTCTCCCTTTGTTCTTCTAGGAATAATAATTCTACCATCCAGGATTTCGTTCGGTCAATATATAAAAATTATTCTCTATCTATCAACTTCATCACTAGTAACTCTAGGTGCAAAGGTAGACCAACTTACTTTCCATAAAATGAGTATGGTGAGGCTTTAAATGCATTATTTACTATGATACGATCTTCCCACAAGGCTTGATTTAGCATTAAATTCCAAATCCTTTGATTCTCTCCAATGATTCTTTTGATGATTCTTAGTAAGTTCTTATTAGTTGACTCTGCCAATCCATTACCTTGTAGATAATAGTTGGAGGATGCCTTTAAGTAGATACCATACTTGCTTGTAAAATCTATAATCCCTATGAAGTTAGGTTCATTATATGTTCCTATCATGGCTAGGATACCAAACCTTTATATTAGTCTTTCTAAAAACTCAATCATGGTATCTTGATTAGTTGTTTTTGTTGCTACTACTTATGACTACTTAGTAAAATAATTGATCATGGTTAGGATCAGGGTTATGCATAGTGGAGAATATTAGCAAATTGGGTGAATATTAGGATTTCCAAAATGGAAATTGGCAAATATGAGGACCCTCGACGTCAGCCCATTTGCCTAAAATTTTTAGGATCAATTTTTTCTTAGGGTCAATTCACCACAATATATATCCAAACATAGGCATATTTGTACTTGTTGGAAAGTTCTTTTCAAGCCTGATCTAATGGTGGTAGTTTTATGAAGTTATAAGATGATTTAATAGGTCAAACATGGCCCCAGATATGAATTTACATTTTAGGGCTTCAAATACCCCAAATTTTGGTATGAAGATGCTAGATTTAATTTTCTTAGGTTTCTCCATGATTCACCTTGATTTTTATTAGGATTCACTATTTTTTTACAAGTACATTTTGAGCCCAACCCCTTATGCATAACCCTAGTTATGATAAAATTGTGTTTAATATATGAATTCAAGTTGATTAATCTAATGAAGTCAAGACCCCGCTATTGGAAAGGCTCCTATGCAATGACTAATTATAGGGAAAGAGGTGGTTTTCTTCTTCTACAAATGAACATTTAATATTTTCACAAGCTTTATTCACCTTAAAAGCATCTACAAATATGATAGGCCAATAGTACCCAACCCAAATAATTTTGGTTATGTTAGTATATCCTATATAGTGATATCTAGAGGAGCTTGAATGGAATTCATCTAATACTTTTTATGCTTGCTCTGGTCATATGCATCGAAGAACTCCATCAAAATTTTACTTGAATAGTACTTTTGACAATAAACAAAACATAGTTCAAAGGATGTATCCTATATTTGTATCTTTGAGATGCACTTAATCCTTCTAGACATGTACCTATCTAATTTTTTTTTTTTAAATTTAGTAATCAAATATGATTTCTCTATGCATTCCTCATTACTAGACTCTGCTTCAATGTAGTCTCCTATACATAGGTTGAACTCCAACTCAACAATGTAAGCTAGTTGTTCACATATGTATCTTTATCTTTATCTAAACATCTTGGTTGGCCATAATTTGATGTCATATTCTTGTATCTTGGTAATCCATCTGACTCTTTTCTTCCCTAATTCTCCTTGAAGAATAATTTTTTTGACATTTAGATGTACTACATAGACTAACGTTTTGCTCTAAGACAAATAATATCTAAGTTTTGTTAGTGACTTCATGAGAGCAAATACTTGTTTCTCTATGAAATTATAGTTCTTTTGACAAACATGGAGTGTTTGGCTAAGAAAGGATATCAGGTCCTCCTTCTGATTATCATCCTTTTGAGTTAATATTGTGGCATAACTATATTTAGATTCGTAAATGTATAGAATGAAGTTCTTCCTTTAATTTGAGTTGACTATCACATATTTGATCTATTTGAATTATTTTCTTCTTTTTGGGGTCCATGCAAATGCTACTTCCTAATTTAAAATATCTATCATAGGCTTGACTATATGGGAAAAATTGAAAATAAATTTTTTGAACAAAGTTAATCTAGATGGAGTTTAAAACAAAATTATTGAGGGGGAGTGGAAGTGCTATAATAAATTTAATTCATTCTATATAAATATCTAATCCCTATTTGAATACCATGTGCCCTAGTAGTTTGCCTCCATGAACAATTTTTGGGCACCGAATTGACATCAAGTTTTACTTGACACTGTGGCTATCTATCTTCCAATTTTCTATCCAGGCATGCACCCGATAGTCACAACTCGGCACTCAACATTGGATGGACCAAAGGCAACTTCAATCCAACCTCCAGAGTAGGTTGGTTCCTTGTCAACTTAGAATGGTGTTGACACAATTAAAGCTCAATTAGGGTTTTGAGAAAAGGGTTAGAAAAGGTTTAGGGTTAGAGATATTATGAAAAATAGTGGTTGGATAGGCTAACAACATAGGCAACTACAAAAAAATCTCCCACAAACTATTTCTAGTGTATCATCACTCAAGATTAACAGCACCCAAACCCATGAAATCTTCATACATTAAAGCACAAATAGAGATATGTTGCATAAAGCAATTCCAACATCTAATATTGATAATCCAAATTAGCAGAATAGACCAATAGTTAGATTTAACAGAAATAAACTTCCTAACAACATAGATCTAACTATGAGCAAATTTCAATTACTCTCACAACTAGTAATCCAATAAGTTGGAATGAACTAACCGCTAAAGTATTGACAGAAATGCAGCTCAAAGCTTTGAACCTCTTGCACAAAGATAGCGAAGATAATAAATTTTGAGTCAAAAATCAGAGTAATGCTCCTTCCATTAATCCACAGGAATATTTACAGTAGGGCAAGCAAACACACTAGAGCCGACCCTTAAAAATGAGGGTTCGACCTCTATTTATAGTTTGTAAAATGAAAGAATATTAAGGAGACATTACAAATATTACAAATTTACAGCTCAGTAGAGAGTTTTTTGGCATTATCTTACTGGCTGGAAAATCTAGGAAATCCACTGTGAGTAATCCGCCATGGCTGCCTAGCTCTACAACTTGCTGGTTCATTGATGGTGGTTGGAGTTCAGGCCATTGGAGACCACATCTAATCCATTCATCATTCTTGAAAACCCTACTCTACCACATATCTACAACTACTTATGGTTCTTGTTCTTGAAAACCTTCGATGCTTCATCTTCCCGCCTTCCAACTGATTGCTCTCTAATCTGGTGAGAATTTACCTTTAAATACTTCAACAATATCAGCAAAATCTAGATCGTTGATCTTCATCATGGATGGCTATGATTAAACCTTCAAAAATACTCTACAAATTGGTAGGGAAAGAACAAAATGCCATTCCACACTTTTTAATTGTTGATGTCAGCTTTAGTGGCTTTAGTTCTACGAAATCAGATTTTGGCATGGAATGCACTAAGGAACGAGCGAAATGAAATCCACTACTAATCCGCTACTTAGCCTTCCTTTTCTCTTCTTCGACTTCAAACAAATTATAATCCGCACAAAAAGTATGCTGACATCATCTTTACCTTAGTCAAAATGCAAAATCGCCAATCCACACTGGAGGTAGTGCAAATAATCCTTTGTCATCATTCCACTCTAGAAGTAGTGCAAAATAGTCTTTGTCACCATTCCACACTCTTTGTAGTGTTTTTGGCCTTCATGTCTTCATTTTACACCAAAATACTCTTGGGACTTAGAGGAATCGAGCTTGCCAACACTTAATCGTTGGAGAAACAAACAATAATCATTATTCCGCACTTCTTTTCATGTTGATATCATCATTTACCCAAAATTTTTGTAGAATCGAGACTCGCCTAGAATCTGCTCCCAAATACACTATGAATTGAGCGGAATGGAATTTTAGCTTGTTAAGGCAAAAAACACTAAGTGTTGAGAGGAATCAGGAACTCTCATTGCGGATCCACTCCAAAATACTCTATATCCTCAGTGGAATAGAGATTTCATGCCTTAGAATAAAATATTCAATGTTTTCTAAGGATGTGGCCATTTTGGGCCTACATTCTGGTGCCTCCCAGGTGGATTTTCTCACAAAGCCATTCGAACTCAGAGTCTTATCCATTGGGCATCAGGAGTCAAAAAATGCTTATCTTCAAAAGAATGCTTTAAAGAATAATTTCCATATGAACATTACCCTCTAAAAAATTTATGAACATCTTAGAGGATAAATGTTCATATCGAGACCATGCTTCATACATCATAGAGGATAACTGTTCACATGGAGACTATGTCTTTAACAAAAAATAGCTATGTTCCCATTATAAAGCCTTTTTACAACAAATGATATGGATGCCTTCACACAAAACTTATTTTTTACCTCTCTCTGAACTCATGCTTTTATTATTTCTTTCTGACAATGTTAGAGTAAAAATGAATCAAACCAAAATAAAACTTCTACATGACTACATATGTACAAAATAAGAATGCTAAACTTGTGTCCCTTCAGGATTTGTAGCTCTATCTGGCTCTTCTTCTTCTTGTTGAGCCTCTTCTTCAACATTATCTTCTTGCTCTTGCTCAACTTCTTCCTCAGGTGAAGTTTACTCTTTATTTTCCTCTTCTACATTATTACCAAACAACTGCACCATTAGCTTCAGGGTCTGTAGGGCTTGTTTCCAAACTGCTTCAAAGGGGTTGGAAGTTTCCTTCAACTGCTTATGAATGTACTGTAGCTCACCAATGTCTTCATAGTTTGCAGCACTTCCTTTGTTTACCAAGTCTTCCATTAGATATCTGAGCCTGGTAAAATCAATAATCATCTGTGAAGCCTGCTCTTGATCAATTGGCTCTTCTAGAGCATCAATCTCAGACTCATCTTGCAAGCTCTCATCAGTACTCTTCTTAATTTCTTCTATTGATAACAAAGAGTTATCTTCCATCCATAGACCTCTAAAACCATTTTGAATCATTTCCTTATTTATATCCACTACATCCCTGATCATATTTTCCACTTTTTCAAATAACAACCAAGCCTTTTGGAGGGCTTTATGCTTCTTCACCATAATTCTGGCAGCAATTCTAGCAATATTCCACTCCTTATTAGGAATTGGCTTAGTAGAGTCACTGAGCCTACTATCTACCAGTTTGTAAATTTGCTCAGTTGGAATCACCATGGGTTGTAGCTCTCCAGTGAAACTATCCAGATCCTTCTGAATATTTTGGAGCAGGCTAGCATCATCCATATAATCAATAATAGGCTACAACTCTGAGCATTTTTCTAGAACTTCAGAGAGCAATTCATTTCTCACTTTCTTTAGCCCAGCCTTGGAGAAACCTGAAGACTTAGCCTTTTTAATTTGAAGTTGCTGCTTCAAACTCTGTATTTCCTTAGCTTGTTCTTCATTTTTCTCTGCTCTTATTTGCTCCTTGAGCTTATTAGCCTCTTGGAATTTATCTTGCCAGTTATTTACTTCTTTTTTCAAAGCCTTCTCCACTTGTTTCTGATTGTCAATGGTCTTTTGGAGCTTTTCTATTTTCTTTTCCAACTTGTCCACCTTTTCTTTGTATATATCATTCTTCACATAAAAAGTGTCCAAGTGAGCTTTGGCCATGACCAATTCATCTTCTATAGGTAGCTGTTCAATATCTTCTGTATATTCTTCTATGCGATAATCTTGAACAATCATCTCAGTTTCAGGCTTGCTCACCAGGGGAATCATGGATCTAGATGTCCTTTGCCTTGAAACTGGATCAACAAACATGCTTCTCCTCTTTGTGGCCATTCTCTTGGAAGGTTTGGACAACTTCTCTACCCAAAAATATTGAATTTTCTATGAAGATTCTTGCTCCTTTTACAAAATTGCTTGGGTAGGGTAACTCATAGGAAGAGGAGAAGAGGCTACAAGGTATGCAAGAGTAGAATCAATAGTTGATAATGGTTGAGAAGAAGTATCTATAGTGGAATCTATGACCATAGTGGAATCTGTGACCACTACTACTATTGTAATTGGCAGACTCATGGAAACTGAAGTAAAACTTATAGTAGGGTGAGTGGGTGTGCTTCAAATAGTTTGTTTCTCAGATGATGGAGGTGGTTGCAATGGCAAGGATGGAACTATGGGAGATGATGAAGGGGGAATTTGAGATGATGAAGAAGGAATTTGAGGTGACCTTGGAGGAGATGGGTTGGTTTACCCCTCAGTACTGACTGATGAAATAGGGGGTGAACTATGAGGGGGAGAAGGCACCTTTGTTTCAATCTCTTTCTTAGAAAGGGAGGGAGATTTCTTAGGGGAATCTGTAGGAGGAGGAGGAGAAGAAGGGTTAGAGACCATACCTTCACCTACTGATGTAGGGTGTTCTGGAGCTGTCTCTATGTTTTGTTTTTGCACTTGTTGTATCAATTCTTCTATAGCTAAAATAGGGGTTTCTTTAACAACTTCCTCCTTATCCAACTTCTATTTCTTGGAAATCTCCTTCTCAGCTCTTTCGGTGCCCTTTTGGCCTTTCTCTGGAAGACTTGCAAGGGGATTGATTTCTCATTTTCTATGTCTTCTTCAGATAATCCTTCCTGTACTGGTTCTTCTTGTAATATCTATTCAAAAATAGGATTTAATTCCACTATTGCTACAATGGTGAAACTCAAAGGTGTGAACATAAAGTCCTTATCCTTCTCATTCCAGTCTATATCTGTATCTAGGGGTTGTCCACCCAAGGCTAGGTGCTTGGGCCTACTTACTATTTGAATGATTGGTGTACTGATAGCCCTCTCATCATAATAGTGCATCTTACTCATCAACTGTGCCCCTTTTGGAAATTTCTCTATTTGCTCAGTTGAAGGCTGAAATGTCTTCAGAATTTCAGTAGTAGTTAATGGAGTATCAGGTTCCTCTTCTTGAGCTTCTTCTTCTGAAGGTGAGGAGGGAGAATCTGACCCTATTTGTGACTTCTTATAAATTAGCACTATATTCCTTGGGTCTTTTGGTTTCCAAGTTGTGACATTCTTGTCATACTTATTAGAAAATTCATCATCAATTTTCAATCCAAACTTGGATTTCTCTTTACCAATATCGACTCTCATCCTCCACCAGTCTGATATCTTGGCTTCATTCCATTTCTTCTTTTCCTCTGCCTCATCGCCAGTAGATTCTTGAGATTGAGGGTCTCCTTTCTTATCTATTTTATCCTCAACTTCTTTGATGATAGACTCCTTCAACCGATGTTTTGCATTATTTTCTGGATCAAAATCAACAATTTGTTCATAGAAGTCTAACCATGGAGGAAGTTGATCCATATTGGAAACATTCCACTCCAAAAGAGCATTTTCCTTGTTATTTCTACCCTGTTCAAAATGGGGCCTAGGTTTTTTCTCAAATTTGTAGGCCTTTTCTCCATTCAGGGCTATATTCCTCTTATAGAATACATCATCTAGGTCATAACTCCATCTCTGAGGAATGTAAAATAGGCCCAACCTATCCAAATATTGGTCAATTTGTTCACCTTGTCACTTCTTGGTAATAGTTATATCATCAATATTATGGTAAGTCAACAAACACCTCCTTTTCCTCCTAGAACCATAGTTCAAATTTATAAAATCTTCTTACCTCAAGTATTCTAAGGTGAATAGCCTATCTATAATAAAATGGGGCAGTAGAAAAGGCTTACCAGTGAAGCCATACAGTCTAATGATTGTGCCCTCTGTTAGGAGGTACCAATCTCCTTCCTCTGCACCTTCTGTTCTTAACAATTTCTTGGCCAGAGGAGGTAACCTAGGGCATTCCCCATACATTATCTTTAATGTTGGCCCTAAAAATTCCAAGTTGAATTTATAAAAGGACTCAGTGCTTCTCAGATGTGAAGTCCAATAGTAAACAGGAATGGGGTCTCCTTGGTTGTTCTTGTCCTTGATCAGAATCCAGGGCATCATGTCCCTTACAATAGTGAAAAACATCTAGACCAGGCTTGAGCAATGCCTGAAACAAGGTGCATCAGAACTCCTTTTCATTCTCACTAATTGCTCATGTATTCTCTGAGCAAGGAAAGTTGACCAGTCAAAATAGATAACCCTAATACCCTTATTTTCTACACCTTCATCATACATCCTTTCATTTGAAATGTAGTATGCAGTGACTATTTTCCAATCATTCACCATTTTATCAGAATCCAAACCCTCCATACAAGCTAACATTGAATATAGCTCTAGGTGGACAAATCGCTCAATGGAAATTGGGACCTTGGGCAATCCTTTTCTGGGTCTAGTGTCTTTGAGTTGATTATAGACCCATTTTCTAAAAGGCTCACCATCGTGAGCTCACTTCTACAAAGAGTAATACCTAGCCTGGTTGGTCATTTTGAACTCTTTTGGCCTTACGGGTGGTTCTACTCCTATGGAAAAAAGCTTGTGATAGTCTGCGGTAGTGATACTAAATAGGGTTTTACCCCTAGCGGTTTTTACTACTTTTGCCATCGGGTCATAAAATTTGATGATAGTCATTATTAACTCCGAACAAGGATGAACGTAATCACAAATATAAAAGGATAAGAAGGAGAGAATGACACATCTACCTTGAGTCGATAGAGCTACTCCTTTCTTGTATCTATTGTTGATATTCCTTCTGAGCTTCGTTCTCTCTATGAGGACTAGCTCGGTGTCTGCCATAACTTCTACTTTGTTGATATAGTGCCCCACTACCTCTTTCATTGATGTTTTAGCTTCTTGGGTGTCTTTGGAGGCCATTTTCATAAGTAATTCTCAAATTTTCTCTTCTAGAATTCATAGACGATGTTCAACTATCGTTCTACTCTCTTTCACTTAGTGAATGCTGCTCTTTTTCGAATGAATGGATTTCTATATTTTTGGCACTTTTAATTTCTCATGCATGCACGTCCTCTACCATTAATGTGACCACTGCATAAATTTCCCATTGGCACACTTCTCAAATCACACTCATTCCTTTTGGTAGCTTGGAGGTGGCATTCTAATTTTTGATTGGCCAAAATTCAAACATGCTCCATACCCTTGCGACATCACTTTGTCCTTTTCCCCTTTTTCTAGTGCAAGAAACTTTGAGCATTTATTTGTGAGCTTTTACTTTTAGGAAGTGGTACAATGCATAATTCATTTTTCACTCAAAAAGTAGACTTGAAACCGGTGGATTAGAAACTTTCATTATTCCACTACCACATTAGACCTTTTAAGCATAGAATATAATGCATGCGTCATTCCACTGGTGTTGTAGTTCATTTGAATGCAGATTGGAGGTCACTCATCATTTCGCTGCCTTCTTAGTACATTTGAGTGTGGAATAAAAACTTGTTGCATCCTTGGGAACACTTAGCTTATTTTTCAAAATTTTCTTTTTTTCTTTTTTTTTATACAACATGCTATCAAAACAAAACTTGATATAAAGTGCAAAAATAATATGATACAAAGTATGTACATATATTACAATGAGCTTATATTTCAATCAAAATAGAGTTTAAGATGAAAACCATTAACCGAAATTGGTTGTATGTTTCCCTCCAGATCTTCAAGCTAGAAAACATTGGTCTCTTTAACCTCTACTATCTTGAAAGGGCCATCCCAGAAGGAGTCAAACTTCTGATGATGTCCTGGTTTAGCTCTTTCAACATTCCACCTGAGTACAGAGTCTCCAACCTAGAATTTTTTGAACCTTGCCTTCTTGTCAAACCATACCTTGATGTCCACTGAATGCTTTTGAAAGTCCTCATAGGCTTGAGTTCTTTTCTCTTCCAACTACAGTAGGTGTGTCAGCCTTGTTTCCACTGGATTTTCCTCTAGATTCCTCTTCTGTGTTTATCAGTTTGAGTGTTAGAATTTCCAAATGGATAGGTAACACTACCTCCTTGCCATACACTAAGGCATAAGGAGAAGTCTTGATGGACTTCTTAATAGTAATTATGTCTACCCACAAAGCTTGCTCCAGCATTAGGTGCCAACTTCTCTTATTCCCCTCTAGTGATCTCCTCAAAATCCTTAATAGGTTTTTGTTAGTAGATTCTGCAAGTCCATTCCCTTGAGGGTAGTAATTTGAAGTATTCTTAATGGTGATGCCATACTTTTTGGAAAACTCAATATACTTGGCTCCTATGAATGCTGGTCCATTGTCACTCACCAAGGCTTCTAGAACACCAAACCTTGAAATCAAGCTTTCCATAAAATTGATCACCACTTCTTGGTCTGATTTCTTGGTAGGGATAGCTTCTACCCATCTGGTGAGGTAGTCTGTAGCAGTTAGAATGTACTTGTGCTCATTTGAAGAATGAGGGTTGATAACCCCTATAAATTCTAGCCCCCATTGCTGAAAGGGCTCTTCCACTTGTATTGGCTTAAGGGGGAATGAAGCATTCCTTGTCCTCCATACATGTCGTTGGCATTTTTCATAGGCTCTAGTGACTTTGAAGGTATCAAAAAATATAGTAGGCCAATAATAGCCTACTCTAATGATTTTCAAAGTTGTAACTCTACCTGAGAAATGTCCTCCAGATGGTCCTCCATGGAACTCCTCTATGACCTTTTGTTGTTGATCATATTTTAAGCACTTAAGGAGAACTCCATCAAGGTTCCTTTTGTACAGACCTTCTGGCAATAAGACATACTTCAAATCCTGAAGTCTATATCTTCTTCTCTATGATGCATTAAGATCAAGAGGGCATACCCTAGTTTGAAAGTACTTGATCATCTGATCTACCCAATCAGATTCACCTGACTATAATTCTTCAGTCTGATCATCTTCTATTGCTTGACAAGCTATCATTTCAGTTGATACTACTACTTCTATTAGACCTTGGCATAGGGCCCTACCTCTCACCAGCTTTGTGGGATGGATCTCCACATCATATTCTTGGATTTTAGTGATCCAACTAGCTCTCTTATCTCCTAGTTCACCTTGTAGAATAAATCTTCTTACATCTGGATGAACAACATAAACTAGGGTCTTGCTTTGAACCAAATACTACCTAAATTTCTTCAATGATTTCATCACAACAAATACTTGTTTCTCAATAAAATTATACTTAACCTGGTAATCATGGAGAGTCTAGCTCCAAAATAATATGGGGTGCTCCTCTCCTTGATCATTCTTTTGGGTGAGCACTGATGCATAACTTTCCTCAGCTCCATAAGCGTAAAGAATAAAATCTTTACTAAAATCTGGATTTACTAGCACTGGAGCTGTAGCAATGGACTGCTTGATGATTTCAAAGGCTTGCTTTCTTACCTCAGTCCATTTGAAATCTGCATCTTTCTTCAATAGTTTAGATATAGGCCTCACCTTCTGAGCAAAGTTAGAGATGAATTTCCTAACAAAGTTTATTTGACCAAAGAAAGACTGCAAGGCTTTCTTGTTCATAGGTAGTGGAAGAGCAAGAATGGATTTGATTCTATCTGGATCAATGGCCATACCTTATTTTGAGACCACATGACCTAGCAACTTTCCCTCATGGACTACAAAGAAATACTTCTTAGGATTGAGGGAGATGCCAAATTCTCTGCACTTCTAGAAAACTTGTTCTAGGTGTGCTAAGTGGTCATGCTTGTTGTGGGAAAACATAGTCATGTCATCCAAATAGATTAGAATGACCTTATTAATTAGTTCCCCAAATGCATAGTCCATGGCTCTCTGAAATGTGGCTCCCGCATTGGACAACCCAAAAGGCATTCTCTGGTAGGCAAATGTGCCCCATTTTGTGGTGAATGTTATTTTATATTGATCTTCATTCTTCACCCAAATCTGGTTATATCCAGAGAAACCATCCAGTAGTGAGAACCTTTCTACCCCTACCACTATCTATAATATTTGATCAATCTGTGGAAGGGGGTAGTGATCCTTAAGAGACGCTTGGTTAAGATTTTTGAAATCTACACACAAGTGAATATCACCATTCTTTTTCCTCATAGGTACCAAGTTGGCTACCCAGGTTGAATGTTTTATTGGATAGATGATCTTAGCCTTTAGTAACTTTAAGAGCTCTTCTCTCATTATGGCTTCGATCCTTGGATTTATAGGCCTTTGCTTCTACCTAAAAGGCTTTGCATTAGGCTCTAGCTCAATGGTGTGTTGGATAACCTTTTTATCATATACTTTGAGGTCTTCATATGACCAAGCTACAATGTCTTGGTACTTTAGGCATAAAGCCTTGATATCTTCTTCTTCCTCTGGTGAACATCGGATTCCAACCTTGAGCTTCTTTTCAGTTCCAACTTCAACTTCTTTATAAATTTTCTCATTGACTTCCATGGATCTGATATTTTTCCTATCTTCATTGTCAAATAGGCTCTCTAGAGTAACCAAACCTCTAGGTATGTGATTTTTCTTAAGTTGAATGACATCCTGTTGATCAATTTCCTCTAGATTTTCCTCTTGAATAGTGGATAGACAGACTTCTCTTACTAGAAAATCAATGATTTGTTCATCACTTTCAAAGACCTACTAAAAAATCTGCTTATCTGGCACTACAGGCCTGAAAATCATTTTGATTCCCTTGTCTTTCTTAACTCCTATGTCTACAGAAGGGTTGAAGTTAGCTCCCCTTGCTACTAAGGAATCTTCCAAAGTATTATTTTCTCTGGGAATAAATTTTATGTTTAGGGCATCAAAGGATTCCATCAAATCCCATACCCTATTTCTATATGCTTTTAGGTAATGGTGCTTACTGCTGCACCTTTCTCTTACCTGATGGATAATTAACTCAGAGTCACCATATATGTTTAGGATCTTAATGCCCATGTTTTTAGCTTGCATCAGTCCAAGGCATAGAGCCTCATATTCTACAACATTATTGGTGCATGACCATGTTAATATGTAGGCAAAACTCTTTGTCCCTTCTGATTGGGACTGTAATACCACACCAGCACCAACACCATTTCTACATCTGGCACCATCAAAGTGCATGGTCCATACTTCTATTTCTCTCAGAGATTGATTAGATATAGTAGGAACTTTCTTCTCTGATTCTACAGAAATACTATATGTGCCCATACCTATCCCAAACTAATTGTAATCCTCCCTGAAAGGTAATTCATCTTCAATTTCTAGCTCTTCAAACTTATCCACAATTTCAAATTCTTCAAGAGGGGTGAGATTGCACATGTCTTCTTCAATTTTTTCTATGTGGTAAGACACAGGCTTTTCAGGTGTTATCCTTATCCTCTTTCCTTTGAAGGGAATGACCATGCTAGAATAATCCATATACATGCATCCACCTAACTTTGTAGTGAACTCTCTTGAAAGGCATAAGCCAAAGTAGGGCTCTAGGTCAACCACTACTATTTCTTGTACTATAGTTACCTCAGGGGCTCTATGTAGCCTCATCAAAACATCCTTTATTACTCCCACTATTTTCATAGGTGTTCCATCCAATTGCAGTACTCTAGGATAGGATCGAGTATACTCCATACCCATCTCTTCACAGACTACTTTAGGCATAACTGTAGTTGATGCTCCTGAGTCAATCATACAATTTTGGACTACCCAACCTTCCATCCTCAAAGAGATATAGAAAGGAGGGGGTTTATTCTTTAAAATAGTAGGGGATATTTCTTTCTTTTTAGAGGGTATACTAAGGATTGTGGTGGCCTACTTATCTTGTGGATACTTGTTGAGAGAAGCTTTAAGCAAGTCTATCTGGCCAGGAATGAAGAGAGTATCATATAAACTAGCTTTTGATGGTATCTTCTTCATCTCTTCCATAATATTGTATTCAAACTTAGCCAAAGTGGGTCTCTCAGGCCTTCTTTCTGGCTCACCATATTTTCTCTTATATTGTTGAGTGGCCTCTATTCTCTATATTTTGGTAATAGAAGGGAATCTAAGCCTCTCTTGAGCCTCATCCTTGGACCTCATTCTGTCTCCCTCAGTTTCTTTCTCAAATCTCTTGGGGAGACTATTTTCTTTTTCTTTGGCTTGGGGAATAGGGAAAGTATCACTGCTTTGGGGAGGTGGATCACTCTTCTTCTGAGAGGGAACTTGGAATTGACCCATCTTCTATGGATCAACTTGCAGGGTTTTCTTCCCTGACCTTGTCATCACAACAATAGGGCCATCCTCATCCAACTCTTTCCCAACCATGATCTGGTCAGGTTGCCATAGCATATTTACTCTTCCTTTTTGATTTCTTTCTGCTTGATCCATAGCTTGTTGAACATGGTGTTGGTACATAACACAAGATTGTGAATCATGAGGATCATTACATACCAAACACTAGATATTTACCAGACTTGTCTCTGAAGAACACTCAGGCTCTTCATAAGCTGCATTTACTCTAACCCCAGTATTGTTACTAGGACCAGGTCTTTGATATTTGTTCACATATGGAAATCTCCTTTGTTGAGACCTCTCCATTTCTCTTTTCTCCATTGAATTCATTTTGTTGCTAAGAGTTTTCAAAGTATTCTGTATATCAAGGATGACAGAAAACTCTTGAGGAGTCTGAGAAGGAAGTGGAGGGAAAGGAACTATAGCAGATGGTGCTTTTGGTTGAGGAATGGGAGTCATCTGTGGAAATGGGGATGATAATGGAGGGGGGTCCATATAAGATGAAGTAGTAGCTTGGCTTTGGACATTAGTGGTTTCTAAATTGTAAGGTAGCACAACTTTGGGAGGTAATCTCCCCACATTAATTAGGATATTTTCTGCATGAACGACTGCATTATAAACTTGTGGAAAGGTTTCCACCCCAGATTGTTGGGTTTGTAGGCCTAGCTCTGATCCAAGAGCTCTGATATAATACATATAAGCAAGGCATGCAACTGGTCTAGCTATAGGGGGAATTCTCTTCCAGGTTTTGCTAAACCTCAAATTAAAATCTAAGACAATTTCTTGCTGATGTTTCTGCATAGATGTGAACTGATTAAGCAAGGAGAAAGGGTCAACAGATTCATTAAATTCTTCCACAAAAGGCTCAACCAATGCTACCCATGAAGTGATGGTGTTATCCTCAAGAGTCCTAAACCAATGCAAAATATTTCCTCTAAAGTATAGGGCTAGGATTCTCACAATAACATCTTCATTCTTTATATTGTGGATTACTTGCAAGATTCAAAATATCTTGACAGTGCTCATATGCAATCTTTCCAGATCCATCATAAGTGGGAATAGCCTTGGACACAACTTGAGGAATGTCATGCATATGGGCTAATCTAAGGGGACCAACTGTGTTCCAGCTGGGGTACTTCTGCAAAGGCTAATTTGGGGGTACATTTCCCTAATTTGGGGCTGCATTTCCTACCATGTTTCTAGGTGTAGGTCCTGTTGAAGGGGCTATTGGATTAACTACAGGATTTTCCTCAGGAGGCTCTTCTTTTGAATGAAAATATTGATTCAAATTGTAGACACCAAATCCTAGCCACTTGTCCTTCATCCTAGTCATTCTACCACCCACTTGTCCACCATCCCCCTTTCTTGCCATTCAATTGGCCATTCCATGCCTTTCTCACCATCCAATGGCCCACTTTAGCCCTTTCCCGCCATTTTTTGACCCCTATTTGACTTATTTATATTTAAATATAATATTTTAATATATTTATTATAAAATATATATTTATATGCAAAATTAACCTCAACCGTCCAATCCAATCTAATCTCAGCCATCCATATTACTTAATTTGTGTCACACCTAAAGATTAATATCAACCTTTGGATCCAATTTAATATTAGCCACATGATCAAACGTGTTAAGCTAAAACCCTAATAAAACCCTAGGCTTGATAATAAATAGGAGCATTCTCAACGCTCAACCAAAAAGAGCGGGCAAGGGAAAATTTTTTGAACTAGCTTTGACTGGAGCTCTTGCTAATCAACCTTCGTGAGCCTACTTTCTAAGTAAATTTGACCTACCTTACCTTAGTTGTGCCCTAGCCTAACCTTCCCCAAAAACCCTAGTTTACCCTAGGATTTTCCTTATCCCTTCCATCCTCACAACCTATTTGTGCCATCGCCATCATCTTCCATCTGCCGAACCCTTCGTAACCCCCTGATCTACCTCTGTAGATCTAAATCTACTTGTAGCCACTCTCAGGTGCTTAGTGCATCCCACAGGTGTAGTAGGATGTCTGCTACATTTTGCAAGTGTAGCACATAGGTTTGTTGTAACCTGTAGGTGTTGTCATAAGCTTACCATCCCCATAGTCGTAGATGAGAGCTTTTTGCATAAGATCATCAGGTGTCGTTGGGGCACCTCACCATCAATATATAATGGATCAATAGAATATATCATCCACTACAACAAGGTAACTTATTTTGTGCATTTACTTAGTGTTGCTTTGAATTCTGTATGTTTTGCTTAACTAGATCTAGAGTTTTTAGCTTATAGTTCTGAGGGTTCACATAGTGGAACCCTCATTTTTGTCACTAATTTCTCTAGTTTGATTTATGTGTAGGATTAGGTAATACTAACCAAGGATATTTGAATAGTTGTTGAAGCTAGAGTGGCCTAGTTACAGATAGCAAGAAGCCCACTCAACTTGTTGGAGGTAAAATACAATGAAGACACTACATTCTTTGTAGCTAGGGTTTTGGAGAACCCTAACAGTTGTAACTTTGTATCAAATAACTCTGTGGAATAGATCTATTGTAACAAAGGAGTTTTTTAGCTCCCCCCTACTTGTTCAATGAAAATATCATCTTTGTGCAATTTATTTGTTCTTTTTGAGTTGTTAATATAATATCTGCTTTAGTGTCGTGTTTTCACCTCACATAAATTTCTTATAATAGTAGACCCTATATAAGGTAGCTCACAATAGAAAAAAGAGTCAAAGTTATTTCTTTTGAATGACCTGATATACATGAAAAAACAATGGTCTACAAGGGTAATTATTTTTTGGGTTTAAATACCAGGGAGTCACTAGGCGAATTTGATATTCTTCGCTTAGCAAGGTCAGGACAATTCACCAAATATTAATTCCTTTGGGTAGAGATAAAACAATAACTCATTTGATGGGTTTTCGTATTCCTTGTGAACTTGTCCTACCGAGCGTTCCAAAAACTATTGGGTACAAAATTGACATAAAGTTTTACTTAACACTGTGGGTATCTATCTTCCAATTTTCTACTAGGCATGCACCTGGTAGTCACAGCTCAGCACTCAACATTGGATGGAGCAAAGGTAACTTTAATCCAACCTCCAAAGTAGGTTGGTTCCTTGTCAAATTAGAATGGTGTTGACACCATTAAAGCTCAATTAAGGTTTTGACGAAAGGGTTTAGAAAATATTTAGGGTTAGAGATATTATAATAAAAAATGGTTGGATAGGCTAACAACATAGGCAACTACAACAAAAATCTCCCACAAACTATTTCTAGTTTATCATCACTCAATATTAACAACACCTAAATCCATGAAAAATTCATACATTAAAGCACAAACAGAGATATGTTGTAGAAAGCAATTCCAAAATCTAATATTGATAATTCAAATTAGCAGAATAGACTAATAGTTAGATTTAATAGAAATAAACTTCCTAACAACACATATCTAACTATGAATAGACTTTAATCACTCTCACAACTAGTAATCCAATACGTTGGAATTAACTAACCGATAAAGTATTGAAAAAAATTTAGCTCAAAGCTTCAAACCTCTCGCACAAAGATAGCGAAGATAACAAATTTCAAGTAAAAAATTAGAGTAATGCTCCTTCCATTAATTCACAAGAATATTTACAGTAGGGCAAGCAGACACACTAGAGTTGACCCTTAAAATCGAGGGTTTGACCTCTATTTATAGTTTGTAAAATAAAAATATTGAGGAGACATTACAAAGATTACAAATTTACATCTCAACAGATAGTTTTGCTGGCATTATCTTACTAGCTTGAAAAATTTAGGAAATCTACTGTGAGTAATCCGCCATGGCTGCCCAACTCTGTAACTTGCTTGTTCATTGATGGTAGTTGGAGTTTAGGCCATTGGAGACCATATCTGTTCTATTCATTATTCTTGAATACCCTGCTCCATCACAGATCTGCAATTGCTTCTGGTTCTTGTTCTTGAAAATATTTGATGCTTCGTCTTCCTACCCTCCAACTAACTGCTCTCTGCTTCAGAAAGAATTTTCTTTTAAATACTTCAACAGTGTCAAAAAAATCTAGACCATTGATCTTCATCATGGATGACTATGATTAAAACTTTTAAAATACTTTGAAAATTGGCGAAGAAAGAACAAAATGCCATTCCACACTTTTTAATTGCTGATGTTAGCATTAATGGCTTTAGTTTTATAAATCAGATTTTAGCATGGAATGCACTGAGGAACAAGAAAAATGAAATCCACTATTAATATACTACTTAACCTTCATTTTCTCTTCTTCGGCTTCAAACAAATCACAATCCACACAACCAAGTATGCTAACGTCATTTTTTCCTTAGTTGAAATGCGAAATTGCCAATCTACATCGAAGATAGTGTAAATAATACTTTGTCATCATTCTAATCTGAAAGTAGTGCAAAATAGTCTTTGTCGCCATTATGCACTCTTTGTAGTATTTTTTGCCTTCATGTCTTCATTCTACACCTAAATACTCTTGGGACTTAGCGAAATCGAGCTTGCCGACACTTAGTTGCTGGAGCAACAAATAATAATCACCATTCCACACTTCTTTTTGTGTTGACATCATCTTTACCCAAAAGTTTTGCAGAATTTGGACTCATCTAGAATCTTCTTCCAAATACACTATGAACCGAGTGAAATGGAATTTTAGCTTGTTAAGGTGAAAAAACACTAAGTGTTGAGTGAAATCAGGAAATCTCATTGCAGTTTCACTCCAAAATACTCTATATCCTCAACGAAATAGAGATTGCATGTCTTAGAATAAAATATTCAATGTTTTATAAGTATGTGGCCATTTTGGGCCTACAACAATGAATATTGATTTCTTGGGATTAAGAAACACTCCAAATTCTTGATATTTTTAAAGACCATTTTTAGGTGATCCAGATGTTGCTGCTTTTCATTAGAAAAACCATCATATCATCTAAGTATATTAGGATTGTCTTATTGACCAACTCACCAAAGGTAAAATCCATAGCTCATTAAACAATTGATCTGACATTGGATAAGCTGAAGGATCTTCTTTAATATGTGAAAGTACCCCATTTGCTGGTGAAGGTTATCTTGTACTGATCTTTGTCTCTTACCCATATCTAATTGTAACTAGAAAAACCATCAAGAAGAAAATAATTTTTTTATTTGGCTATTCCTTGCAAGATCTAATCAATCTATGGCAAGTGATAATGATCTTTTAATGATGCCTTATTCAAATTCTAGAAATCAATACAAAGGTAAATGTTTCTATTTTTATTTCTCATTGAGACTAGGTTTGCTACCCATGTAGAGTGCTCAATAGGATATATCATCTTGGTTTTGAGTAGCTTAAGGAATTCTTATTTTAGTATGGATTCAATTTTGGGATTAGCCAACCTCTATTTTTGTCTAAATGGTTTAACATTGGTCAATATCTCTATAGTGTGTTGGATGACATCTTTGTTATAGACCCATAGGACATCATAGATCCATGCAATTATGTCTTGGTATTACCTACACCAATATATAAGTTCATCTATATCCCCATTAGAGAAACACACTCTGGATTCTTATTGGGCTTAACCTAAACTTCCTTAAATTCTTGTTCATCTATCTTCATCTTCTGCCTAGTTGTAGCACCCTAAAAATGACTCACATTAATTTAAACCTAAGTTAATAAACATTTGAAAAATAAAATTTAACTATCCTCAACTTGCTGCCTCAATTTTTATACCCGTTACAAGTTTGTTTTAGCCCTCGTGCAAAATCGATACAATTTTAGTGCAAAATCGATAGATTTTGCACAAAATCGGGTCACCCAATTTTGTCCAAAATCAAAAAATGCCTACCTTAGCTAGGCGAAAAAATTTAGTTGTAACCTCCTTGTCTCTACCTAGGCAACTACACGGTGGTTGCGGGATCGGTTCGACCGATTTCATCTAGAATAGAGGAGGTTGTAACCCCCCTTCAATTTTAGCCCAACCCCTTAGTTGATCTCTTCCTATTTAATCTAGGCTCCTCACCTCGGATTCCCCCTGGAACATCCACATATTTTCATCTTGTCATTCTACCATTTTTCTATGTTTTTGTAGGTTCAAGTTGTGCATCGGTCAGATTCGTGCGATATCGTATCACCCGATTTCGATATCGTTCCACCCGATTTTGACAAAACTACCTAATTTTATCTGCATCACACATTCATGTTGTTCAACTACCTGGGGGCATCCAGACCTCAGTGTTTGCATTCTATATTCTCATTTCTTCTATTTAGAATCATATTTAGATCATCTTAGATTCATTATACTTGGTATTCTAGCTTGCATATTTCCATTTCATCACTTTTTCACAAGTATTCACGTATTTAACATAGAGTCATATTCAATAATTCATCTGTTGTACTTTCAAATTCATTATTCTCTACAATTTAGTTTAGTAGATGCATATTATCTGGTGAAAATGTTGTTTTCTGTATCAAAGTTGTCAAACTACAGCTTTCTGCCCTAATCGGGTAGATTTCTGCATAATCGGACCACCCGATTAGCAGATCGGATCACCCGATCTTGCTGGATTTTGACCGATTTTACCTACAACAAAGAATCAGAAACTACATCAGACTTTCGGATATAGGTAAGAATTTAAATTTCTTTTATAGCACTGCATAGTTCATCTTAAACTTATTTTCTGTTGTTTGTTGTCTTCATAGAAATCAAAATTGCATATAGATTAATGTAGTTGCATATTGGCCAAAACTAGGTGTATGCATGATTTGATAAAAAGAACACATCAAAACAAATCCCAAACCTAGGCATGGAAACTACCACAAAATATTTCCTGGTGAACCCACCCAATTCATCAAAAAATCACCATAAGAAGACATGATCTCAAGTGTCTCTCTTCGAGGTGTAGACCTATCATTCCCACATTCCCCTTCGAGGCACGGATCCATTAGCTTGAAGGAAAGGAGTGTGTGAATTTTAGACCTACATTCTTTGGTGAACCCGACGTGAAAACATTAGGCATCTTTCTGATTTATAAAACACAAAAAAACATAAAAATTACAAAATATAAAACAAAACAAAATTAAGAAGATCATTAGTTTAAATCACATAATTTTTGTATTCCATAGATGGTAGATTACAACATAAGAAGAACTATCCGAATTGATGTTAGTACATTATTGTCAACCCAAGAAATTTCTTCACTAGGTAGTGTGCCATACCTTGAGATTTGGAGAAGATTAGAAATCATAAGGATTAAAGAACCTGAACTTAAGAGAATCATAAGGTTTGATTTGTCTAGAATCTTGGATCCCGATAGTGCACCTTTTTACTTTGACCTTCAAAGAGCATGTGATAGGTGGCTAGCGGATAAGAGAGTTGTCATTTCCCCAAGTCTTTACTCCTTTGAAGATTATCTTGAGAATGCAATAACGGTACATAAATTTTTATCACATGTGGAAAATCAAGAAGTTGTCTTAGACGATAAGAGAAGATTCAATAGAGTTCCTAGGGTTATGCTTTATCGAGAATATTGCCATGAATTGTACTTTTATATGTCAAACTATGAAGTTGATTGCATCACTATAGCTCATTTCATAAAATTCTTAAAGGCCAACTTTCAGTTTGAAGAAGAACACTATATGACACCTAAGGAATTGGAACCTGTTAATGATATCTATAGGCTTTTCCAAGAAAATTAAAGTATAATATCTATAATATTATAGTTTTTATTTTGTTTGTTGTATTGTTTGCAATCCAAAAAACTACAAAAACCCAAAAACATAATATAATATATTAGTTAGGTATATATATAACATATATACCCCAAGAATTTAAGCACATATATATATAGTTATATATATTTGCAAGATAAAATATTTTAAGAAAAATACCTAAATTAAGAAGTGGTAAACAAGTAGAACATGATCATATGGGAGAACAAGATCAAGAAAATCTTGAAGATGTAGTTCAAATTGAAGATTATGTATCATCAGAGTCAGATGAGGAAAACCATGATAAAGAGGAAGAAGTTTTCTATCATAAGCCTCAAGTAGATGAAGAAGGTAATCTTAAATTTACCTCCACACAACATTTCACTGAGTTTTTAAAGGATAATATAGATGTCATTAACCATGTGATACAGATAGAAGCTCAACTCCCTATGGGGGATTATTCAATGGAGGCTTCCATAGAGGCTGCTCTCCGATTGAATGGGAATCCATTAACATACATGAACAAAAATCAAGCTGGTACATCTCAAAATGTAAATCAGAATTTGAATCAGAATATAGCACAACCACCACCAGTAATAGATTCAAATTCCAAACAAAAACAACCATCTTCTGCTTCACAAAAAGTAGCACAGAGAATTAAGAAGATGCACCATCTTAGTCAGAATCAGCAAAAGGTTCAACAAAACAAAATTCCCTATCAGCTTCATAATACTCCTCCTAGTAACACTCTACATAATAGTGTTTCAGTTGGGAATCATTATGCAACAACACCAACTTATTATCAAAGACACAACAATATGGTGCAACAAAATCAATTCGGTGGACAACAACAAGGACTTGAAGCCATGGTTAAATAGTTAGCTTCAAGACTAGATCAGATAGATCCCTACCATCCCTCTTATAGTTATAGAGATATGTGTAGCCAACCCTTGGATCCTATTGTGGTTGCTCAACCATATCCTAAGCATTTTCCTATGCCTGTCCTACCGATATATAAAGGAACCGAAGATCCTATTGAGCATCTTCGCATGTTTAGGATAACATGTCATGATATCTCTCATGATGACTTGTTGTTACTAAAGATGTTCCCTAAAAGTCTCGGAGGCATGGCTCTAGAGTGGTATTATCAGTTACCCACTAATTCTTTAAGGAATTTTGAAGAGACAACAGAAATGTTTGTCCATCAATTCAGTGCTTACATAGAGAGGCATGTGACTATTAAATATTTGTATAATTTGAAGCAAGGAAAAGATGAAAGTTTTTCTGAATTCTTGACTAAGTGGAGACAACTCTTAGGCAAATTACATTTTGCTTTACCTCACCATGAAATGTTGGATATATTCATTGGTAATTTGCAAGAACAATTATCTTATGAGCTTTCTACTACTATAATAACCTCCTTTGATCAAGCCATTGATTTAGCAAGAAGAGTAGAAGAAGCCCTTATTAGAAGAGGTCATTTTAAGAAGAAATATGAAGATAAAGCTTCTAAAAATCAATATAAAAATAAACAAGTAGTGGGTGATAGAGTTACTGATAGCAGGAATACTCCAATTGTCAATGTTGCAGAAACATTTAAGAAGTTTTTATTGAAAGTTCCTGATAAGCCACCAAGAGAATTCACGAGATTAAATCAACCTTTAACAATGATCTTACCTCAATTATTGGAACAAGGCTTGATACGGTTGCCTAAAATAAGACAACCAGACACTACTACAGCTGGATATAGGGCTGAATTACATTGTAATTTCCATCAAGTAGATGGACATTCTACAAATTCTTGTAAAAGGTTAAAGCATGTGATACAAGACTTGATTGACAAAGGAAAAATGGAAGTTCAACAATTTCTTGCAAACAATAATACTCAAAATAATACCCAAAAACAAACAGATCAAAATGCAAATCAAAACCTAGATATCTTTCAACATCCCTTACCTAAGCATGGTAAAGAAGTAGTAAACCAAGTAGATCATCATAATGTTCCTCATCCAACTAGATATGTGGGAACCATTAGTAGATTTTTACCAAAACAAGATTTGCAAACATCTTATATACCTACTTTATCTATGGTCACAACTAGACCAATACAACATTCTCAGTCATCTTCGGAAGATACTAAAAGTAATACAAAAAGTGACACAAAAAGTGAAACAGGGAGTGAACTAGAGATTGCTTCAAATAGTTCTGAGTATGAATCAGACCAAGTCACTCCTATTACAGATTTATCAGTTCTAGAAGAACCATTTCCAAGAAGAATAACTACTAGACCATCATCTCAACAATGGCTTTCAAATGAGCAAGCAGAAAATGCTAGACCCCATTTTGGTAATCCTCGACATAGCAACATTGTGGGTACCATTGGGGTTGTCACAAGACAACAAGCACAAGTTCAAAATTCTCAACCACAAAGTCAAAATGAGAAATCAGCTCCTTTTGTACTAAGAGCTCCCACTAAGGGAAATAATGTACTAGGTTCACAACAAAGATCTCCATATGATATTAATGAACAATTAGCTACCATCACAATGAGAATTTCTCTTTTGGACCTTTTAAGAACTTCCTCCATACATAGGGAAGAATTGATGAGAACTTTGAGCAAGATGATGGTACCTGAAGATATTGAACCTAATGCTATGGTGAATGTTGTGACTTTGGATGAAGCAAATTTCATAGATTTTCATGACAAAGATATCCCTCCTCAAAGCATGTATAGAGATAATCCTTTATACATTACAACATTGATTGGAGATGTAGGAGTCAAAAGAGTTCTAATTGATAATGGATCATCTTTAAATATCTGCACATATGATTTCTTTCAAATATTTAGATTTAAAAAAGAAGATATGAAAAGTACTGAAATGATTATTAAAGCATTTAATGATGAAACTCAAGAAACATGTGGAGTAATGATGATCCCATTGCAAGTTGGCCCAAGAATTTTGGATACGACTATGTTTGTTGTACCTTGTTTTGCATCGTACAACATTCTTCTAGGTCGACCTTGGATCAATGCAATGAGAGCAGTACCTTCCACATTACATCAATGTGTCAAATTTGAGTTCAAAAATCAATTAGTTACCATCCATGGTGATCCTAGGCCATTTGATATGTGTGGTATGGTGGAGCCTATAGGGTTTCGTTCTATCCTACTATGTCTTCTACTCATCCTAGTCCACCCCCATCATCAAGACCTTCTAAATCTAAATCATCATCACCTTCTAAACCGATATCATTAAAAGCATGTTCTAAATCACCAACATCAACAAATTCTAAGTCATTATCATCATTCTGAGCCCATATCTAATCCATTTCCTAAATCCACATTATCAGATTCACCTCTTGAGTCTATAATGTTTAAATTCATAACATCTAAAGAACCAGTTAAGGAGGATAGTCCATCTACTTCATATGCTCTTTCAGATGAAGTATTACTGGACTTATCTTCAGTACTTGCAACTATAGAAGAAGTTAATTTTGCTACCCAAGATTCCTTGGTATTATCTAAGTTACCTCCATCTCCCCGAACCTTGGGCTTACCAAAGAAGGGAAGCATCTACCATATTGGGAGTTGTGCCTTTGTGTATGAGGGGTATGATTGGGGTAAAATTATAGTTGTAAAAGTTACAATTGATCGGGATGGATTTGCTAAGTGTTATTTTTCTGATGGATATATAAAATCAAAACCAATGATGTGTAATATGGGTTATAGAGGTAAAGGTTTAGGACCTCATGAAAATGGTATAAAAGAACCTTTGGAAGTTGAAGAACGGCCTACCCGATGTGGTCTTGGCTATATTCCCACAAAAATAGAACCATTCCCATATGAAGATGATGATCACCTTATAACATATCAAGAATATATGGAACAAAGAGAGCTCTTTAAAAATATATATACTTGCAATATGTTAACTGTAGCTTATCCAAAAATGATTGCTTCCCTAGATGAATGTTTAGAAGGTGATATCTTTCATGATATATCTCTTGATGAAGTTTTAAGGAATAAATTCTTCTTTGATGGATCTATGCCATGTATAGCTCATGTTGAAGCAACTACTCCTCAAGAAGAACTAGCCAAATGCACATTAGAAGAGTTACAAGAAATGGGTGTATCACCCGCACCACCCAAATTTGAAAGAGACTTAAATATTGTTGTTGGAGATATTTTAAAAGTTAATATTGGAATAGAAGAGAACCCTCGCCTAGTCAAAATTGGATCAAAATTAAGTGAAGAAAAACAAAATTTATATATTGAATTTCTCACAGAATATGTTGATGTTTTCACTTGGACATACATAGATATGCTAGGCCTAGATTCTTCTGTAGTTATGCACCATTTAGTAGTGCACCCTGATGCTAAACTTGTAAAGCAAAAACTTAGAAAAATGCATCCTAAAGTAGCACTACTAGTCAAAAGTGAGTTAGAAAAGCTTTTGAATGTAGTTTTTATACAAGCTATTGACTATGCTGAGTGGATATCAAATGTTGTTCCAGTAACTAAGAAAGAAGCTACTAAGATTAGGGTTTGCACTAATTTTAGAGACATAAATGTTGCATGCCCTAAGGATGATTTTCCCCTCCCTAATATGGATCAGATCATAGATTTCATAGCCGGGAGTGGGATGCTATCCCTCATGGATAGTTTTTAGGGATACAACCAAATCAAAATAGCTCCTGAAGACCAATCTAAGATAACCTTTATTACCCCTTGGGGAACATTTTGTTGGAAAGTAATGCCCTTTGGTTTAAAAAATGTAGGTGCAACATATCAAAGAGCCATGACATATATTTTTCATGATATGATGTATGATATTCTACATGATTATGTAGATGATATTATAGCTCATTCATAAAAATAAGATGATCACATTAATGATTTAAGAAAAGTGTTTGATAGACTAAGAGAATATCTAATACGATTAAATCTTGACAAATGTGTATTTGGAGTTAAATCTAGAAAATTATTAGGAGTTATTATTTCTATGTGAGGTATAGAAGTAGATCCTCTCAATATTAAAGCTATCCTTGATATGCCACCTCCTAAAAACATATCAGAGTTAAGAAGTTTACAAGGAAAACTTCAATCTATCTATCACTTCATTGATAAATTGGTGGATAAAACATGACCTTTTCTTAAATTACTTAAGAAGAATATTCCCTTCAATTGGGATAAATAATGTCAAGAAGATTTTGAGAGTATTAAATAATATCTTCTTACTCCTCCAGTGCTTGTTCCTCCTAGACCAGATCATCCATTTATTTTATATATTTCTACTTTGAAACTTGCACTAGGAGCTATGTTGGCTCAAATTGATGATGAAAAGAAAGAACGAGCCACATATTACATAAGCAGAACTTTAATAAGTTATGAAACCTGATATACTCCATTAGAAAATATTTGTTTAGCAGTTGTGTTTTCTATGCAAAAGTTGCATCATTACATGCTTAGTCAAAAAACATATGTTATTGCTAAGTCTGATCCATTAAGGTACTTGATGAGTAGACCTTACTTGTCAGGACACATAGCTAAGTGGGTTCTTGCTCTTAGTGAGTTTGAACTCACATTTATCAGCCAAAATTCTATTAAAGGCCAAGTTATAGCTGATCAGTTAGTTGTTGCACCTTTAGAGTCTACTCATCCTATGAACATTGAATTTCTTGATGAGTGCCTTAATCTAGAAGAAGATCATTCTGAGACATGGTCTTTGTATTTTGATGGAGCTAGATGTATGAGTGGTGCAGGTGCTGGTATCATATTGAAATATCCCCAAAAGCACCTTATACCTTTATATTTTAAGTTACAATTTTCTTGTACTAATAATACTACAGAGTATGAGGCTCTAATCCTTGGGTTACGAGCTACTTTAGCTTTAAAAATTAAAGTTTTGTTAGTTTTTAAAGATTCTCAGCTTGTGATAAATCAAATCAATGAATTTTATCAAACACGAGATGAGAAACTTCATCCTTATAAATAATATGTCCTTAAGCTTATATCATTGTTTGAAAAAGTAACTTTAGAAGCTATTCCTAGAACTAGCAACCGTGTTGTCGATGCTATGGCCATGGTTGCTTCTTTGTTGCCTTTGGAGTTGGATGATGAGTATGCTACTATCATTATTCACCAAATCCAAGAACCCACTTCTTCTAAGTCATGTTTAGAACCATTAGATGTATTTTTGATTGATGAAATTACCCTAGAGTCTTGGTATACATATATCTTTAATTTTCTCTAGAAAGGGATTTTCCCTGAAGGACTAGATAGAAACCAATGTAGGTTATTATGTAAGTGAGTTGTTCACTTCATAATTGTTGGTAATACCTTATATAGAAGATCTTTTGAAGGTATCCTATTAATATGTCTCAACCTAGAAGAGTCTAAGAAAGCCTTAAGTGAAGCCCATGATGGGTCCTATGGAGGACACTTTAGTGGAAGTGCCATTGCTAAAAAGCTCCTTAGAATGGGATATTTTTGGCCTTCCATGGAAAAATACACTAATGATTATATGCATCATTGTGATAAGTGTCAAAAGCATGTTGACCTTATCCATGCTCCTGCTCAGGAACTTCAAGCCATATCCTCTCCTTGGCCCTTCTCTAAATGGGGTTTAGATATCATTGGTAAAATCAATCCTATTTCTTCTGATGGTCATAAATTCATAATAACAACAACAAAATATTTTACAAAGTGGGTTGAAGCTATACCTTTAGCTTCTTGCACAGGAGTTCAAGTTTCTAAATTCATTTTCAATCAAATCATTTGTAGATTTGGAATTCCATCTAATCTCATCTCTGATAATGGAACATGTTTTAAGAACAAATATGTTAAGAAATTATGCCAAAAATATAAAATCCAACATAGATGGTCCACTCCTTATTATCCACAAGGTAATGGCCAAGTTGAAGCATCTAATAAAACCTTAATAAAAATCCTAAAAATATTAGTTAATAAATCTGGTCGTGATTGGCATATACAATTATATCCTACCTTGTGGGCTTATCGAACTAGTGTTCATACTCCTACAGGTGCTTCACCTTTTGTCTTGGTTTATGGTGCCGAAGCAATTTTTCCATTTGAATTAGAAGTTCCTTCTTTAGCTCTTCTGCTTCAAGATGCTGAAGTAGGAGATGAATATCACACTGGCAGATTTAGTCAGCTGGAACTTCTAGATGAAAAGTGCATCCATGCTTTGGAGCATCTTCGTGCCTACCAAGACAAACTTAAAAGATCATATGCAAAGAAAGTTCATAATCGATCCTTTGAAGTCGGTGATTTAGTCTTAAAAGAAAATAAAAAAATACTAATGCAAGAAAATATCTAAAAGGAAAATTTCAACCTAATTGGCTTGGGCCATATGTCATCACTGCTAAATTTGGATCAGGTGCATATAGATTGGCTTCCTTGGATGGGAAATATCTCAAGGAACCCATGAATATCATGCATTTGAAAAGATATTATGCATAAAATCAAAAGTTCCATCTCTGTACATAATTGTAAATAAATTTCTTCATCATTTGCAACCCTCATATTATCAAAATAACAAAAAAATTGAAAAATATGAAAATTTCCAAAAATATTTCAAAATTGTTAAGTTATTCATTTTGCATCAGTGTGTGTTATCTTCCAAAAATCCAAGTTATATTTTATTGTATTTCAGATAAATTCAAAAGTTATCTTGAACCATGCACTTAATTTACATCTTTCATAATTTTGATTTTGTTGCTTTGATTATAAATCTCTCTTGTATCGAAAAGCACTATTACTTCACTAAATAAATTTTGAGTTTTGGGAAATGATCTTGCTACTTCTTGAACCAAGAACACATTCTCACATCTTAAAAATGATTTGTTGCAAATTCAAAAAGGATACTACATAGTAGTCTTAGTTCCTTAAGCAAAAAGTTTCCCTTGCTATCCTATTATGCGCATGGTCTAGAATACTGAGAATTGGCAAAAGGACAAGCTCCCTCCCTACCCAAATAAAAATCCCTTGCCCTACGTCTAATCTGGGCAAGTATCCCAAAAGAAAAGAAAAAAGAAAAAAGAAAAGCAATAAAATCCCCTTGTTCAAAATGGACAAGAAATCCCTATTCCAAAATATAGAAGAAAAGAAGGGGGTAGTGAGCTTGAATCCTTGGAATTCCTCAGTTATTCGAAAGCCATGAGGTAAGCCCCATAACAGGTGGTTTGTGCCCAACCCACTTGACCTTGGGTAATCCCTTTTGCGTGGTGACATGTCTGTCACATTAGCGACCTTATTTTGTATAGACCAATGTCCTCTTGTGGATTAGCTAGCTTTTGGTAACTTGACTTACATAGTAGTTTGGTACAATGGCATGCACAAAATCATGGTTAATGAACATTTCACTTGCACACACATTGGTTCATAAAAGTTTTCTTGTATCACTACCTTACTCAAAATTGGTAAATTAATTTCACAAAACACACACATTTGATCCTTGAGAGATTTTGTATCATTGTGTCGAATCAAGATGGATAATGCACTCACTTAGCACACACTGGTTCTTGATAAATTTGATTTTGTCTTAGAAATTAGTTAAAATATTTCTTTGAAATTTGTTAGATAGCATTTCTATCCTTATTCATTCATCACATAATTTTTTTTCAAAATTTCCAAAAAAAAAAAATAGCTCGCTCCAAAAGAACTTGTAAACCAAAATTATTTATCATACATTGCATTTTGACTTCGCGATGATGGTATAATTCCTAGTAACTGTCTTCTCAAATTTCACACTAGGAATTCTATGCCTAGCGCAAGTCATCTTTCTCAATTTTTAAGTTTTAATCATTTCATATAGCACAAATGATTTGTCATACATTAATTTGCATCTTTAACAAACATCCAAAATCATTTATCATACATTGCACTTTGACTTCGCGATGATGGTATAATTCCTAGGAATTATTCTTCTCAAATTTCACACTAGGAATTCTATGCCTAGCGCAAGTCATTTTTCTCAATTTTAAAGTCTAAACCATCCCATATTTATTAATATTCTTAAATATGTGATACAAATGATTTGTTTTATATCAACTTATGTCTTCAAAATAAATAGTTTCACATTATCATGCATTGCATTTTGACTTCGCGATGATGGTATAATTCCTAGGAATTATTCTACTCAAATTTCACACTAGGGATTCTATGCCTAGCGCAAGTCATCTTTCCCAAATTTTCATGCTTAAACCACATTATTTTCACAAACAATAAACATCATCAAAATATTTCTTAAAAATCAAAATCTTCTCAAGAACAAAAGTCAAACATCTTCTTTTATCAATATAAGCCTCAAGATTATACTTGAGCATCACAAAAACATTTCTATTATTAGCAATACAAAATTCCTCACAACAGGATTCGCTTCATGACCTAGCGAGCACCGATCTCCACCAATGGTCATATAACTATTAGAGTAATATTCCATTACTTGGGTAACTTACCAATTACTCCACTAGGTAAAATAAGCTAGTGTATTGCATTACACTACTTAGGATTTATTACTACATTTACTGTTTTACTTTCTACCATATAGATATTTACTGTCCTAAATATCTAATGGTACCTAGCCTAAATATCCTAGGTTAGTGGTTTGGTTAGTTCATATTTCTCTACCTACGTTAGTTGTTAGCACATTCTATGCTAACTCTGTTAGCAACTCTATTTTGTAATCTATAAGTAGGGTTGATTAATTTATCAATCCTAATGTTGGCATATTGATTATTTTGGTCTATTGTTATTCTATCATTGGTATCATCACAGCCGAGTGGCCTAATACGAGCTTTGCTCATTCCACTTGACCTAGACCTGGCACAGTCTTTGAGGGCCCTATAGGCCCTCAAGACCTACACGGATCGCAAGGTGGATCCTAGGCAGCAGGTCCCATAGGCCCACATCACCGGGCGGCCACGAGAGAGGGCTCGTAGGCCCACGTCATCGAGCGACCACGAGAGAGGGCCCGCAGTACCATGTCACCCAGCGGCCATGGGAGAAGGCCCGCAGGCCCAACAAATTTCATAGCATTCTATTGTTCGACTTATCAGGCTTGACAGGTCGATAGAGGGTAGGCAGCCCTCCCTCGATCAGAGAGCTAGCCCTCCGATGACCAGGATCTATGAGGGTAGGAGTGCCCTTAGATATCTGGAGACCGACGACATAGATCCGATGATCGGGATCTGTGAGGGCAAGAGCGCCCTTCGATCATCGACGACTGGATTAGAGACCCTAAACCTACGAAAAAACTCCCAGGCACAAATCCTGAGGACAACTGCAGGTGACAGACTCTAGTGAAGACAATGGAATTCAACAACCAGAAGGACCCACTTGCACTCGAGCACAGATCCTGAGGTGCTGACTCAGACCAATTACCTGGTGACACATGGGGGCCAGACGCGACCTTGGGCATAGATCCCTAGGTGCTGATGTGGCACTGCCACTGGACTCGACCTAGAATGGACTCAACACATGGCAGAAAACCACTAGATGATGGACCAGACTCAAACTAGACACGTGGTAGAAAACCACTGGATGACAGACTGAACTTAGACTGGACACGTGACGAATAGCCATTGGAGGATGGATCAGACTCAGACTGGACACGTGGTGGCCATGTGGCAGACAACCACATGTGCCACCTGAAACATGGACCCCTCTAGCCATGCCACATGGGTGGTAGCAAAAGGGGTATGACTGGACCGTGGTTGCCCGTAGGCAATCAAAGAGCACTAAGTGCTCTGTTGCTTTTAAGCAACGCAAAATCGCCCGCATGGGCGATGTGGGATAAATCCCACTAATTTCCCCACCACTCAATGGGGAATCCTTCAAGGAGAAGGCAAAAGCTACTCCTCCCATCGAGCTAGCTAGCCCGACTGGAGAGAGGGCCAACGCTAAGGCGCTGACCGACGGGAGGTCAGGAGTTCGACTCCCGTCGGGGACATAAAGGTTATTTTTTTATTTTTATTTTTTAATTAAATTTCTTAATTTACTGATATTTTTTTGTTTTTTAAATCATTTTTTTAAACTTAAAATATTATTTTATTAATTTAATTAATGTAATTTACTAAATTAATATATTAAAATAGAAAATTTTCATACCTAAGGGCTATTTTTTTTGCAACAACAAAATTAAGTGTTTTTCTTAGTTTTCTCCTTTCAAGGGGACAAGAAAGCAATACACTAATCTGTTGCATATTTGTTTTTTGAGAGTTTCATTAAAACTTTGCTCCCACATTTTTTTTCTAATCCTTTGATTGGAGAGCACAAGTTAAACATCTCATGAAGAATAGACCCTGGATAAAAATGAAAACTCTTCTCAACCTTGTTAGTTTTGCAAAATCCAAGAGGGACAACATAAAAGAAATTTGATTCTTTCTTGCAAAATTAGAAAACAAGGAGACACAATTTTGTAAAATTCAAAGGCAAAGAGTGCATTTGTTTTCTCCAAGGAGATATAAGACATAAAATTGCACATTTTTTTTGCAACATTGAGAAGAAATTGTAACCTTGGTCCACAAAAACTAAGTCGTGTGTCGACTAGTTCTGGAAGCCTTTCAAACATGGGTCGTGTGTCGACTTGTCTTGAAAGGAGTGCTCAAATTGTTAATTTTGCAAAATTCAAGGGGGAAGACAACCATGTACTTCATTTGCAAAATTGGAAAACAAAGTAGGAGACATAAAAATATCATGTTTTTTGCACAACATAAAACACACATTTTGTTGCAAAAATTTAAAAAGGTGCATTTTCAATTTTACTCGACACATTTATTGGCAAATTAGGTGCATTTTCGGTTGCATCCGACACCAAGGTGATAAGAATTTTGTGGGAATTCTTGTTTGATTATTGCATTATTTCTTTTGCAATTATAAGTCATAGAATCAAGAACACACTAAACCCCAAAATTTCACAAATTTGTGTAAATCCTTGCACAGATTTAAAGCCAAAATTACTTGATATTCTCTCCTAAATCAACAAAACCCCTAATTCACTCTTATTTGTTTGGCTTAATTTCCTCAAAATTTTCATCCTTATTGAAGGGAGTTAAAGCAAGTGCCATTAAATATATGTTTGAGTGAATTATATTTTGGTACTCTTTTAGGGTAATCAAAAGAAAGAACAAGTTTTTGAAAATAAGGAACCTTAAAATTTGCAATCCTTTGCACTAAGGGGGGATAATTCCTTTCTTCCTTCAAACAAATATTTTGATAAAGAGGGAAATAAAACTTATAAAGGCAATCAAAAAATTCCAAGTCATCAACATTAAACTTTTTATTTTAGACTTCATAATAGCAATCATGCTTGAAGTACTTGCAATAATAAAGGACAAATTGGTGAATTTTTTTTGATTAAATTGCCTAGACAGCATAGTTTTGCACAAATTGTAAAAATGACAACCATGACACCATTCAATTTTGGTTTCAAAACAAGCAAAACTAAAATGGCAAAGGCACAACACAGAAGCCATCTTTCTTGTGAAGTGTCTCATTCTGATTCTGATTCTGGTTCAAATATAGCACAAGGAGTGCTCATTGCTAAAATAGTTTTGTAGAGGGAAAACACATGTGTCCCTTGGGAAAAACACCATTTTCTCTCAAAATCCTCTTTTAGGCTTCATAAATAGCATAAGTTTTTTGTTTGAAGACCTTGCAATAAGGGGTGCTTGTACCTCTTTTAGGCTTCATAAATAGCAAACTCTAGGTGTTTGAAGTACTTGTAACAAGAGGAGCAATTTTTTGTGGTGTACAATTGTCTAGGAGGTAATATTTGTAAAATTCACAACACTCTTGAGTTGCACATTTTTTTTGCAATTGAGAGGGGATATCCGTTTATTTTCTTCACTAATTTTTGTAAATAGGGAAGATGACTTATAAGGGTGCATTTTTAGCTTCGACCGACACCTTAGTCACACTTCCTTCAGAAATTAATTATACTATATTTTGCAATAAGAAGGGGGGAACTTATAAGGGTGCATTTTCGGTAGCAACCGACACCTTAGCTACCTTATATTTTGCAAATTCATATTGTAAATGAATGAGCCTTGTATGAAGTGATCTATTCTACTACACCTAGCGATTGCAGTGGCTGGTTACCCATGCAATTCGGTTGGATGATGCGATTACTTCATTGGCGTGAAGACAAAGTGAGGAATGACCCATTTTTTTCTTAGGAGCAGCCAGAGCACTGTGACAGAGCAAAGAACCAGTAGATCAACATCTTCTTCACTGTATTGGGTAGTTATATACTTTACCCAAATATTTTTGTATAGAGGTATATGTATGTATTACCCAAATAATGTAATAAGGGGGAATGTTAGAGTAATATTCCATTACTTGGGATACTTACCAATTACTCCACTAGGTAAAATAAGCTAGTGTATTGCATTACACTACTTAGGATTTATTACTACATTTACTGTTTTACTTTCTACCATATAGATATTTACTGTCCTAAATATCTAATGGTAACTAGCCTAAATATCCTAGGTTAGTGGTTTGGTTAGTTCATATTTCTCTACCTACGTTAGTTGTTAGTTGTTAGCACATTCTATGCTAACTCCGTTAGCAACTCTATTTTGTAATCTATAAGTAGGGTTGATTAATTTATCAATCCTAATGTTGGCATATTGATTATTTTGGTCTATTGTTATTCTATAAATAACAACACAACATCCTCTGAGGAACATTGCTAATCCATTTATTTCATTATTTTACAAAAACATCTTTTCAAAACATCTTTTTCAAAAACATATTTCAAAAACACATTTACAAAAACTCAAGTCAATTTTTATTTTAAGCATGATCAAAACACTTAAATTAAAAGCATGATTATGAGAAATTTAAACATCATAAAATTTCAATCAAATGCAATCAAATCATATAAAGTCACGTAAGACAAGAAGGTCACAATATATATATATACATATATATATCTCAAAAGTCCATGTACAAGACAAAGTTAGACTGGTATGCCACAATCCTCAAAAATCGGCATACTCAGTCAATAGATATATGATACAAAATGTCTAATATCACCCCCTATATCCTTTAGAATCATGCATTTAAAAAGATATTACGCATAAAATCAAAAATTCCATATCTGTACATAATTGTAAATAATTTTCTTCATCATTTGCAAACCTCATATTATCAAAATAACAAAAAAATCGAAAAATATGACAATTTCCAAAAATATTTCCAAATTTTTAAGTGATTTATTTTGCATCAGTGTGTGTTATCTTCCAAAAATCCAAGTTATATTTTATTGTATTTTAGATAAATTCAAAAGTTATCTTGAACCATTCACTTAATTTACATCTTTCATAATTTTAATTTTGTTGCTTTGATTATAAATCTCTCGTGTATCGAAAAGCACTATTACTTCACTAAATAAATTATTGAATTATGGGAAATGATCTTGCTACTTATTGAACCAAGAACACATTCTCACATATTAAAAATATTTTGTTGCAAATTCAAAAAGGATACTACATAGTTGTCTTATTTCCTTAAGAAAAAAGTTTCCCTTGCTATCCTATTATGCACATGGTCTAGAATACTGAGAATTGGCAAAAGGACATGATCCCTCCCTACCCGAATAAAAATTCCTTGCCCTACCTTTAATTTAGGCAAGTATCCCAAAATAAAGAAAAAGAAAAAGAAAAGCAATAAAATCCCCTTGTTCAAAATGGACAAGAAATACGTATTCCAAAATATAGAAGAAAAGAATGGGTAGTGAGCTTGAATCCTTGGAATTCCTCAATTATTCGAAAGCCATGAGGTAAGCCCCATAACAGATGGTTTGTTCCCAACCCGCTTGACCTTGGCTAATCCCTTTTCATGTGGTGACATGTATATCACATTAGTGACCTTATTTTGTACAAACCAATGTTCGCTTGTGGATTAGTTAGATTTTGATAACTTGACTTACATATTAGTTTGGTACAATGGCATGCACAAAATCATGATTAATGAACATTTTACTTGCACACACATTGATTCATAAAAGTTTGCTTGTATCAATACCTTACTCAAAATTGGTAAATTAATTTCACAAAACACACACATTTGATCCTTGAGAGATTTTGTATCATTGTGTCGAATCAAGATGGATAATGCACTCACTTAGCACACACTAGTTCTTGATAAATTTGATTTTGTCTTAGAAATTAGTTAAAATATTTCTTTTAAATTTGTTAGATAGCATTTCTATCCTTATTCATTCATCACATAAATTTTTTTCAAAATTTCCAAAAAATAAAATAAAATAGCTCGCTCCAAAAGAACTTGTAAACCAAAATTATTTATCATACATTGCATTTTGAGTTCACGATGATGGTATAATTCCTAGTAACTGTCTTCTCAAATTTCACACTAGGAATTCAATGCTTAGCACAAGTCATATTTCTCAATTTTTAATTTTTAATCATTTCATATAGCACAAATAATTTTTCAAACATTTATTTGCATCTTTAAAAAACATCCAAAATAATTTATCATACATTGTACTTTGACTTCGCAATGATGGTATAATTCCTAGGAATTATTCTTCTCAAATTTCACACTAGGAATTCTATGCCTAGCGCAATTCATTTTTCTCAGTTTTAAAGTCTAAACCATCCCATATTTATCAATCTTCCCATATTTATCAATCTTCTTAAATATGTGATACAAATGATTTATTTTATATCAACTTATGTCTTCAAAATAAATAGTTTCACATTATCATGCATTGCATTTTGACTTTGCGATGATGGTATAATTTCTAGAAATTATTCTTCTCAAATTTCACACTAGGGATTCTATGCCTAGTGCAAGTCATCTTTCCCAAATTTAAATGCTTAAACAACATTATTTTCACAAACAATAAACATCATCAAAATATTTATTAAAAATCAAAATCTTCTCAAGAACAAAAGTCAAACATCTTCTTTTGTCAATATAAGCCTCAAGATTATACTTGAGCATCACAAAAACATTTCTATTATTAGCAATACAAAATTCATCACAGTAGGATTCGCTTCATGACCTAGCGAGAAACGATCTCCACCAATGGTCATATAACATCCGAACATCCTCTGAGGAACATTGCTAATCCATTTATTTCATTATTTCACAAAAACATGTTTTCAAAACATCTTTTTCAATTTTTTTTTTCAAAAACATCTTTCAAAAACACATTTACAAAAACTTAAGTCAATTTATATTTTAAGCATGATCAAAACACTTAAATTAAAAGCATGATTATGAGAAATTTAAACATCATAAAAATTTCAATCAAATACAATCAAATCATACAAAATCACATAAGACAAGAAGGTCAATATATATATATATATATATATATATATATATATATATATATTCTCAAAAGTCCATGTACAAGACAAAGTTAGACTGGTATGCCACAATCCTCAAAAATTGGCATACTCAGTCAATAGATATATGATACAAAATTTCTAAGATCACCCCCTATATCCTTTAGAATCATGCATTTAAAAATATATTATGCATAAAATCAAAAGTTCCATATCTTTACATAATTGTAAATAAATTTCTTCATCATTTGCAACCCTCATATTATCAAAATAACAAGAAAATTGAAAAATATGACAATTTCCAAAAATATTTCCAAATTGTTAAGTTATTTATTTTGCATCAGTGTGTGTTATCTTCCAAAAATCCAAGTTATATTTTATTGTATTTTAGATAAATTCAAAAGTTATCTTGAACCATGCACTTAATTTACATATTTCATAATTTTGATTTTGGTGCTTTGATTATAAATCTCTCTTGTATCGAAAAACACTATTAATTCATTAAATAAATTATTGAATTTTGGGAAATGATCTTGCTACTTATTGAACCAAAAACACATTCTCACATATTAAAAATAATTTATTGCAAATTCAAAAAGGATACTACATAGTAGTCTTAGTTCCTTAAGCAAAAATTTTCCCTTGCTATCCTATTATGTGCATGGTCTAGAATACTAAGAATTGGCAAAAGGACAAGCTCCCTCCCTACCCGAATAAAAATCCCTTGCCCTATGTCTAATTTGGGAAAGTATCCCAAAATAAAGAAAAAGAAAAAGAAAAAGAAAAAAAAGGCAATAAAATCCCATTGTTCAAAATTATCCCTATTCTAAAATATAGAAGAAAAGAAGGGGGTAGTGAGTTTGAATCCTTGGAATTCCTTAGTTATTCGAAATCCATGAGGTAAGGCCCATAACAGGTGGTTTGTGCCCAACTTGCTTGACCTTGAGTAATCCCTTTTGCGTGGCAACATGTCTATCACATTAGCGACCTTATTTTGTACAAACCAATGTCCTCTTGTGGATTAGTTAGCTTTTGGTAACTTGACTTACATAGTAGTTTGGTACAATGGCATACACAAAATCATGATTAATGAACATTTCACTTGCACACACATTGGTTCATAAAATTTTGCTTGTATCACTACCTTACTCAAAATTGGTAAATTAATTTCACAAAACACACACATTTGATCCTTGAGAGATTTTTTATCATTGTGTCGAATCAAGATGGCTAATGCACCCACTTAGCACACACTAGTTCTTGATAAATTTAATTTTTTCTTAGAAATTAGTTAAAATATTTCTTTGAAATTTGTTAGATAGAATTTATATCCTTATTCATTCATCACATAATTTTTTTCAAAATTTCCAAAAATAAAAATAAAATAAAATAAAATAGTTTGCTCCAAAAGAACTTCTAAACCAAAATTATTTATCATACATTGCATTTTGACTTCACGATGACGATATAATTCCTAGTAATTATCTTCTCAAATTTCACACTAGGAATTCAATGCCTAGCGCAAGTTATCTTTCTCAATTTTTAAGTTTTAATCATTTCATATAGCACAAATGTTTTTTCATACATTAATTTGCATCTTTAACAAAAATCCAAAATCATTTATCATACATTGCAATTTGACTTTGCAATGATGGTATAATTCCTAGGAATTATTCTTCTCAAACTTCACACTAGGAATTCTATGCCTAGCACAAGTCATTTTTCTCAATTTTAAAGTCTAAACCATCACATATTTATTAATCTTCTTAAATATATGATACAAATGATTTCTTTTATATCAACTTACGTCTTCAAAATAGATAGTTTCATTTTATCATGCATTGCATTTTGACTTTGCGATGATGGTATAATTTCTAGGAATTATCCTACTCAAATTTCACACTAGGGATTCTATGCCTAGTGCAAGTCATCTTTCCCAAATTTTCTTGCTTAAACCAAATTATTTTCACAAATAATAAACATCATCAAAATATTTATTAAAAATCAAAATCTTCTCAAGAACAAAATTCAAACATCTTCTTTTGTCAATATAAGCCTCAAGATTATACTTGAGCATCACAAAAACATTTCTATTATTAGCAATACAAAATTCCTCACAGTAGGATTCACTTCATGACCTAGTGAGCACCGATCTCCACCAACGGTCATATAACAACACAACATCCTCTGAGGAACATTGCTAATCCATTTATTTCATTATTTTACAAAAACATCTTTTCAAAACATCTTTTTCAAAAACACATTTACAAAAAATCAAGTCAATTTTTATTTTAAGCATGATCAAAACACTTAAATTAAAAGCATGATTATGAGAAATTTAAATATCATAAAAATTCAATCAAATGCAATCAAACCATATAAAGTCACATAAGACAAGAAGCTCAATATATATATATATATATATATATCTCAAAAGTCCATGTACAAGACAAAGTTAGACTGGTATGCCACAATCCTCAAAAATTGACATACTCAATCAATAGATATATGATACAAAATGTCTTTTGGGAGTCATTCTCCTCCCTCAGACTAATCACATCTGCCCATAGAGTAGCCACCTCACTGCTCTCTCCCTCCTCCATAACTCTCTTGCCCTTCCTAGGTGAGTCAGGTCTCTCCTCCTATTGAGGAGATGCTTCTCCCTCCTTTGGGGGGATACTCTCCTCTCATCTTCTCCCCTAGAAGTTCTCTCTCATCTTAGAAAATTTTGATGACATCCTCTAGTGTGAGGTCCACTTCTCCTAAGAGGAGTTTTATCATGTCTCCTTCACTAGTGCATCTAATCATAGGCCTGCTCTATCGTAGTCCTTGGCCTGGAAATCCTCATGGGCTGAATCTGAGCATACCAACCCTGGTAACCATCAGTCACCCCAGTGTTATCTCTAGTGGCTATAGGGACCATCTTGTCATATCATACAATTCCATAAACTTTGCCATGTCAAGAGCCCCACTAAATGAGGTGGTATCTCGAGTGGACCTAGCAAAGTAGATATCCCTAGTCCTAGGGATGTCCTATTGCAATATGAACTATCACATGACTCGATCAATGCAATATAGCTCCAAGTCATCCTAGTCCATCCTCAACCAAATAACTCACCTCACATGAGCCAACTGATATGCATCCTCGATCCAGCTTGGATGATCTCTATATGGCCTTCATGTGATGCTATCTACTGTTATATCATCCAAGAATCTCCTAGATGTGTCCATAGATGTCCAACTCCCAAGACCTCTATGAGGACACCAATAGAAATCCCTAGGCCTATCTATGACAAACCCCTCTAGTGGAAGCCTTGCAAGTCTCCATATGGAAATGTGCTCCCATTACCAAACCTACAAGAATGATGTGAGAGGCAATACTATAGCACTGACCTTGAACATAGTCCTATACAAATAATATATCATGAAAGGCCCCCATGCAAAGACTCTCCCTTGATCTCTCATGTTGGCCACAACCTCTCCCAGATTCCATGGTAGAATATGGCCACTGAAGTGGCTTAGAAGTAAGACACCAAAAATCCCACTCTGTACAACTGTGAGTCGAGAAACCCCTAGTCTCTAACTTAGAATCTCGATCCCAATGCCTCCACTCACTAGACGGAAGTGAGGATCGCTAGCTAGTCTCTGAAGTGCGTAGCTCTAGTTTCCAGATGTGGTAACAAACATCCCACTGATAGGTACTCTTTGTATCCTCCAAATATCCTCTAGTGTAGGGGTCATCTCCCCTATCTATAACCAAAAATAGGAAGAACCTGGGTACCCTTCAGCCAAAGCAGTCAGTAGTCGGATATCGACTGGAACCTATGGTAAATCTACCATGTGTAATAACCCAAAAGTACCTAAGGTACATCTATCCACCACTGTGATGCATTCAGGTCCTCTTGTAATGCTCCATAGAGCCACTCCCTATTCTTCAATTCTTTTTTCTGTTCACAAAAAGCAACAACAAAAAAAAATCAAAATTTCAATCAGTTAATTAATAAACAAGTTTTTGTTTAAAATCGGTTAGTTTCTTGTGATATCAAATGATTTTGTTCGATATTGGTTAGTTTTTCATGATATCAAACACTTTTGTCCAACATCAACCAGTTTTTTGTAATATTGGGTGACTTTATCCGATATCGGTTGATTTTTTAAGATATCGGACGATTTCGTGCGATATCGGTCAATTTTTGTTCAAAATTTACTAATATCACAAAAATCGAGCCGATATCATAGAAATCAAGATGATATCATAGAAATTAACCTGATTTCATCAATGCGATGAAAAATACGACAACTATGCCCTAAAAATCTAAATTAAACATACATTCAAGCACAAAAAAATCATAAAATATAACTTAAAATTAGTTTTATATCCTTACCTGTATTTGGCCAGTCCTTCTATGCACTAGATTTTCTTGGTGAGGAATCCTTTCTCTCCAAAGCTCAAAACTAGAATAAGTGTATAGTAAAAATGAATTATGTTTTACCTCAATTCTTAAATTTTTAAAAAATTATTCTAAAAATGGGTAAGTTTTGAGTTTTTCACCAAACCTGGAATTTGGTGCAAAAAATTAAAGGGAGTATCACATCTAAAAAATTTTAACAATAAAACTTGAAATCATCAACAAAATGTGCAATAAAGTTTTTCTTTATTGTAAAGCATGTCATACTTTTCTTTAACGCACTTTCTTTCGAAAATGCGCTAAAGAGGGAGTAAAATGTAGTGCCCTAAAAATGACTCACATTAATCAAACCTAATTTAATAAACATTTAAAAAATAAAATTTAACTATCCTCAACTTGCTGCCTTAATTTTTGTACCCATTACAAGTTTTTTTTAGCCCTCGTGCAAAATTAGCAGATTTTACATAAAATTGGGTCACCCGATTTTTTCCAAAACCAAAAAATACCTGTTGTAGCAAGGCAAAAAAATTAGTTGTAACCTATTTGTCTCTATGGAGACAACTGCACGGTGGTTGGGGGATTGGTTTGACCGATTTCGTCCTGAATAGAGGAGGTTGTAACCCCCATTCAATTTAGCCCAACCCCTCAGTTGATCTCTTCCTATTTAATCCAGGCTCCTCGCCTCGAATTCCCCTTGGAACATCCATTTATTTTTGTCTTGTTATTCTACCATTTTTGTTGTATTTTTACAGGTTCAAGTTGTGCATCGGTCAGATTCATGCGATATTGTATCGCCCGATTTCGATATTGTTTCACTCGATTTTGACAAAACTGCCCAATTTTGTCTGCATCATACATCCGTGTTGTTTAGCTGCTTAGGGGCATCCAGACCTTAGTTATTGCATTCTATATTCTCATAATTTCTATTTAGAATCATATTTATATCATCTTACATTCATTATACTTGATATTCTAGCTTGCATATTCCCATTTCATTGTTTTTTGCAAATATTCACATGTTTAACGTAGTCATATTCAATAAGTCATTTGTTGTGTTTTCAAATTCATTATTTTCTATAATTTAGTTCAATAGATGCATATTATTTGGTGAAAATATTGTTTTATGTATCAAAGTTGTCAAAATGTAGCTTTTTACTCTAATCAGGTAGATTTCTACATAACCGAACCGCTCGATTAGCAGATCGGATCACTCGATCTTGCTAGATTTTGACCAATTTTACCTACAAAAAAAATACGAAACTACATCAGACTTTCAAATATAGGTAAGAATTTAAATTTCTTTTATAGCACTACATAACTCATCTTAAACTTATTTTCTGTTGTTTGTTGTCTTCATAGAAATCAAAATTGTATATACGTTAATGTAGTTGCATATTGGCCAAAACTAGGTGTATGCATGATTTGATAAAAAGAACACATAAAAAAAATCTCAAACCTAGGCGTGGAAACTACCACAAAATGTTTCTTGGTGAACCCACCCAATTCATCAAAAAATCATCAAAGAAGAAACAATCTCAAGTGTCTCTCTTCGAGGTGTAGACCTATCATTCCCACATTCCCCTTCGAGGTGCGAATCCATTAGCCTGAAGGAAATGAGTGTGTGAATTTTAGACCTACACTAGTGGACCGATTATTATTGTCAAATAGAATTTCTAAGGTAATCATCCCTTTAGGAATATGATTGTTCTTAAGCTAAATAACTTCTTTGTCAACATGTTGTTGCATTTATTTTGGTTGCACCACATAGATAACCTCTTTAGACAATAAATTGATAATCTACTAATCACTCTCAAATACTTGCTAGAAAATATCTTTGTCTACGATCAATGGTCTAAAAATCATTTTAATTGTATTTGTCTTTCTGCCATGGTCAACGACCTAATCAAAAGTTTCCACCTAAGAGACTAGCGCGTCAACTATTTCATTCTATTTTTTAGGTATTACTTTCGTATTCAAATATTTGAAGTTTTCCATCAGATCCATACTTGGTTCTGGTATGCTTTAAGATAGTGATACTTAATTTTATGTTTCTTTATCACCTGATTGGCCACTATCTCAGTCACCAAAAATTGATGGTAAATTCAATTTTCTTGTGCTAGACCAATACACAAGGCTTCATATTCAACTACATTATTAGTGGAGCTCCATGTTAATCTATAAGATAATTTATTCATTCTCTCACAAGGGTACACCAACATAAATTTGGCCCCAACACCATTTTTGCATCTAGCTCCATCAACATAAATTTTCCAAATATATGTTTCCAAAATTTTTTGATTTGGTAAAACTAGAACTTTTTTGTTTCCAAATCTATCAAGTAGTATGTACCCAGTATAGTTTCAATCATGGTATAAAAATCCTTGAGGGAGAATTCATCCTTTGTTTGTAGTTCTTCTATGATTATCTCTAAGGGTTCCATCTCTTCGTTGATCAGATCAAAAAATTCTTCATATATTTTCTCTATGTGATATGGTGTTGGCCTTTGTACATAGATTTTCATCTTATTTCCTTTGTGTGGGATTACCATATGAGAATAGTATAACAACATATAACCACCTAATTTTATAGTGAATTCTTGGGAAAGACAAATATAAAGTATGGCTCAAGATAGACTATCACCACTTCTTGTATCATAGTGACTTATAACATTTTGTGTAATGCCATTGGAATATCTTTTATTACTATAACCATTTTAACAGGGGTCATCTATTTACAAAACACTAGGACATGATTGGGTGTACTCCATACCCATGGCTTCACATACTTCTTTAGGCATAAAAATGGTTGCAACTCTAGAGTCAATCATGCAATTATGTACGATCGATCCATTCATTCGTAAATACCTATAGAAAGGAGGTGGTTTATTCTTTTCTATTCCAGGAATAGGTTGACCCTAAAATAAGTTGAACTCTAGGCCTGATATACCTTTAGAATGGGTAGTCCTCAATGAATCTTTGAGAAGGTCAATTTGTATGGAAATCATAAAAACATCATACATTATTGCTTTTGAGGGGGTCTTCTTTAATTATTCAATGATAATAAATCCCAACGATTTTGGCTATTTTTTTCTTTCTTCTCTATCTTTTCAAACCTATTTTGTATACTTGGGTTGCTTCCAACCTCTATTATTTGGTTATGTAAGGATAAGTCTATCTCAAGTTTTTTCTTTAGATTCTCATTGAGTTTGTTTCATCTCCTTTACACGATCTAGTCTCAATTGTTCTTTCTCTTTTTCTAGATGGGCTTGAACTTTCTTTAGTTCTAGATATATTTGATATTTCTCTTTTTCTAGATGAGCTTGAGTTTTATTTGGTTCTAGATAGATTTGCGCTTTCTATTTTACCTTTTGGGGTTGTGCCAAAAATCTAAAAGGCTCTAATTTCTACGGGTCCACTGATAAAGGCTTCTTTTGGATGTCATAAAAACTTATATGCATTATTATTACAAAGGATCTTGCATAAGCATAGCTTGATCTAGGTCGCATAACATGTTTATTTGTCCTTTTTATGATCTTTTAGACTTTTCTACAACTACAAATTGAGCTTGATGTTTGTAAACCATACCTGTTAGTATTATGAGGATCATTGCATGCTAAGCATTAATAATTGTGTTTAGATGTAGAGGTAGATGGTCTCTCTTCCTTATTATTATAAGTATTGTTGGTTTTTCTTGTGGCATTGCTCATATAATCTCCATGATCTCTAATGACATGGGGGGATATTTTGGGTTGATACCTCTCAATATATCTCATTTTGATAGCAATCATTACTTAATTTTTCAATGTTATTTATACTTCTTGCATAAACAAATATTCCTTAGGCTCTAGAATAAGCAATGTAGACAAGTTTGGTACCAATGGCAAAGCTTGCTAGCTTTTGATGATTTATATTTAAGGAAGTGCAACCACAAGATGTAAAATGAGTAAGCAATAATAACTATATGATAATTGTAATATAAAATGCACGAAAAGTATATGATAAACTTCTACAATAACTCAAAAGATAGCCATTAATTAAAATTCACAAAAAATAGTGCAATGTTATATTATGGACGACATGAACACTCCAAAATTTATGAATGATCTACATTGTACTCACTATACTTACTCTATCTAACTAACCTCTATCCTCTGGCCTCTACTCATATATATAGGGATATATGTCCCTTTTACTTTCATCGACCCATGACTCTTCATATACCTAATCTATGACTAATATACATGTGGACTACATGCACATTTATATCATTACACATTCTAACACTTGTGCATTTATTACATTGCATGAAGTAACTACTCAAACCTTAATCTAAAAAAAACTCCTAATATAAATATGCACCCAAGGTGGTACATTTTCATGTACCAAATAATTTAATTTATACCAACACCCCCCTGTATTACATCAATATGGTCTTCATTCTGGTTATGGAATTTGAGCTCTTCTTTCCTGCTTCCTTCATTGTACTTCCTATTTGTATCCTGATCAAGTAAATAGTTAGTATCTTCATAAAATTCTATATTTGGTGAGAGAGCTTTAACTTCATGTTCATCTGTAGGTTCTTCCAGTTCTTGAATTTCTTGAGCTAAGTGTCCTTTTTTTTTCTCTTCTATATATTGCAATTGAGGATAGATGTATTGATTCTAAGAAGTGTATGGATGCTGAAATTGTTGTTGATGTGGATTATATTGAATATGATATTGTCATGGTTGGAGTGGCCTTGGTTTCCATAATTTGTTTTATTTCCTTAATGCTAGTTTCTAGGATTGAATCTATAGTATTGGTACTATGTCCTTTCTTCTGGCATACTTGATAATATCTATTATTCCATGGTATTCATCCTTTTAGGTATGAGGTAATATTTCCCTGTGGAATATCTTTTGAAACTAATGCATTGTTTTTTTTTTGAAAAAAATGAAAAACTTGTATTAATACAAAGAGCAATTACAAACGGGAGAGAACACATCCCAACCAAGAACAACAAACAACACTACAAGAGAAGAGCACAAAGGCCACCCAACACAACACAAAGCAAAGAAGTCAACTGGGCACGAAATCGCGACATGTCGCGAGATCGCGACAGTCAACCCCGACTCCCCCACTGCGGTGCCAACAGTCGCGACAACGCGACATGTCGCGAAATCGCGACATGTCGCGGAATCGCGACGACAACACCCACCAGCAACCCTTCGACAAAAGTGTCACGAAATCGCGACGAAATCCCCTTATGGCAACCAGATCGCAAAAGCGTCGCGATATCGCGACAGTTTTCGCCAAACCACTGGAAAGCCAAAATTGTCGCGATTTCGCGACGGGTTTTCCTTATGACACCAGACCGCCAAAAGTGTCGCGATATCGCGACGGTTTTTCCTTTCGGCGCCCAGTTCTCAAAACTGTCGCGATATCGCGACAAATTTTCCTCTCGGTGCCCAGTTCTCAAAACTGTCGCGATATCGCGACGAATTTTCCACTTTGCTCTCCAGCTACAAAAGTGTCGCGATATCGCGACACTTTTACCAGTTAGCCCCAAATTGCCAAAACTGTCACGAAATCGCGACAACTTAACCAAGCGCCAACCCCGAGGGCCGCGATGGCGCGACATGTCGCGAAATCGCGACAAAAACCCGCCAAAGGCCGAGAGGGCGCAACCTGTCGCGATATCGCGACATGTCGCGATATCGCGACCAAAACCCGCCAAAGGCCGAAAGGGCGCAACCTGTCGCGATATCGCGACAGAAACCATCCTTAGCATAAAAACACTGCACATCATTTCAGAAAACGTTCAAGGCCTTGTCGAATCTCTGCATCCTCCACAGGCATGTCACTGTGCAACTGCATCCCAACCTCCCTTTAAGCACCCATCTTAGCAAGGAAATCAGCCGCCTTATTGAGATCTCGATTCACATAGACAGGTATCACATCATCTAATTCCCTCCAAAGCTCTTTGATTTGGGAAACTAAGATCCGCAACCTCCAAGCTTTCGAGACAAAGTTTCTCATACAATCAAGAGCACCCACCAAGATTTGGGAGTCGACTCAATAATAATCTTCCCGTGTCCCTGTTTGACAGCCCAGAAGGAGGCAGATTTAATGGCAAAGGCCTCGGCTTCATTGTTTGTGGCACATCCCGCACTCCGCAGCTCCCAATAGAGCAAAGACCCAAGGATGATCGCGGCACACAACTCCAATTCCAGAACTTCCCGGATTGCCTTTAGCCGCTCCATCAGTATTGATTTTGATCCATCCTTCAGGAGGAGGTTTCCAACTACCACTCACCTACCTTTGTTGAAAAATAGCTCCCTCATCCAAAGGCTCAGAAGTAGACTGAAATTCCCCCTCGGTATGAATGGCAACCGTTTCCGCCACTTTGCTCCAAATGACTTGCCATATTCCTTCTAGAGGGGAGAAGGTTTCACGAAAAATACGGGCATTTCTCTCCAACCAAACCTCGCCACCAGATAAAAAATAAACCAAGCTCCCACCAATTCGAAGAGCTTTGGATTTAAATCTACCTTTCTTCCAACTTTCCCAAATGTTGTTTCGAGACAAGACCCCATTAGCCTGAAGTTTAAAGTGGGAGAACCAGCGCTTCCAGATCTGTCGTGTGAAAGAACATTCAAACATTAGATGATCCGCCGTTTCCTCCTGCTTGTGGCATAACACACATTGGGAAGGGCCAATGATGCCTCTGAGTCTGAGATTGTCATAGGTGAGAATTCCATTATGCACAAACTGCCAGGCAAAGAAGTTCACTTTCGGCCAACCTTGGGGATGCCAAATCTTTCTCCAGTCATGAACCAAAAAAAAGTGTGGAGGGGGCTCTGGAAGGATCTCACCATATCCCTCTTTCACAGTATAAACCCCAAGGCTCCCATAGCCCCAGGCCAGTTCATCCTCCTCATATCTCCCAGAAAGAAACCGTTCTGCCAAGATTTTTCCCAAAGTAGGCACCAACTCCGGAGGGATTGGTATTGGCCACTCATCCAGCCGCTTAAACTTAATGATCTTGTAGTCCCCCAATTGACTAGTGTTAAAGTAGCTCTCAATTTGGATCCATCCCTTATCTTCTAAAGCAGATTTTATCGGTTGCAATTCAGGAAACACAAGAATAATGGGAGGATTCTCGGTCCCGTGAATCGACCCGTAACCGAGCCTTGTCCCCTCTCCCCACTTTCCAAAATAGTTGATCTTTGATGAGTTGAGCCCCAAGCTTGAGCGCCTGCCACACCGGTGATCCAAAACCTTCCAAAGGGAAAGCGGCCCACATCATTAGGATGGACAGAACCCAAGTATTTGCTAGAGAGAATTCTCGTCGAAGAGGGATGTTGGTCGAGAAATCCACCTCCAAGATAGCTTTGCCACCCAAAGCCTTGTTGTTAAACTTGGAGCTTCTTAGTCCCAACCCCCCTTTTTCCTTGGGTTGGGTAACCTTGTCCCAACCAACCAAGGCCCATTTCCTCTCTCCCTTGGCACCTTCCCATAGAAATCTTCTAGCCATTTTATCCAGCCTCTTTCCAAATAGACTCGGGGAGCAAACAGACGGAGAATTTATAAATTGGCATGGCCTGAATAATTGACTCGCAAAAAGTTAGACGACCCCCATAACTTAACCATCTATTAGACCAATGGTTCATTCTATCTTTGATGCCATCTATAAGGTCCTTCCAAACATCAATTTTCAGTTTTTTGAAATGGAGAGGGACCCCCAGGTAGACTACTGGGAGAGAGGTTCGAGTGAAACCTAAAATCTCAATAACTCTGTCTTGTAACCGTTGATCAATATTGAAGAAGATCACTTTGGATTTAATGTCATTGATGACTTGATTAGAGGCCCGAAGGTAGACATTAAGAGTATCTCTCGATTCTTCTTGCTTCCCTAAGGCTGGCCACTCCCACCAATCCAGGATCATCTACAAACTGTAAATGAGTCAAAACTTCAGCCCCGACCTTAAAACCTGTTATCTGACCTTGAAGTCTTCTTCTCAGAAAAAGTCTACCCAATCCTTCAGCCAAGATGAGGAAGAGATAAGGAGAGCAAGGGTCTCCTTGCCGCAAGCCACGAGAGGCACCAAAAGGAGGCGAGGGAAGTCCCTTGATAAGAACAGAGTATGAAGGCGTAGAAATGCAGCTCATGACCCAGTCTGTCCAGTCCTGAGAGAAACCAAAGGCCGTCAACATCTTTGCCAAGAAGCCCCACTCCACCCTGTCATAAGCCTTGGACATATCCAGTTTAATGAACATTCCTTTGTTCCCATATTGGTGCATTGTATGGATAGCCTCCTGAGCAAGAATCACTCCATCCAAAATTTGCCTCCCTTCAACAAAACCCCCCTGCTCCGGGGGAAATTATATTATGCAGATAGGTTTTAACCTTTCAGCCATAATCTTAGTAATTATTTTATAGATCACATTGCATAAGGCAATAGGTCTAAAATCAGATAATTGAACCCCCCTCGCTCCTTTTGGAATTAAAGTAATGAAGGTATGATTTAGAGCCTTGAGCATTCTTTTATTGGTTCTAGACTCCTCAATGGACAGCCATAACATCTTCCTCCAGGGTATCCCAAAAATCCTGGAAGAACTCAATAGGGAAGCCATCAGGACCAGGCGATTTACCAGAACTCATCCCAAAGACCACCTTCTTAAGTTCATCTTTATCTATAGGTCTAAGTAGAGCCTGGTTCTCTTCAGGAGAGATTAGAGAAGGAATGACAAAGAATAACTTCATCTTGGGCTGCCCCATCTTGCTCCATACTTTCCTTAAAGAGTTTTGAGAAATACTCCATTGAGTGGGAGTGCATACCAGGAAGAGTGTCAAATAAGTATCCATTCTCATCTTGAAGGAAATCCATATTATTCATTTGTCTCCTAGCACAGGCAGAGCGCTGAAAAAATTTTGTATTTCTGTCTCCTTCTAATAACCAAGTATTTCTTGCTCTCTGTTTCCAAGAAATCTCTTCTTGATTATCAATATCCTCAACCGCTTTGCGCAAAGCATCATCCTCGGATTTAAGGTGCTCGGAAATGTTTCCTTCCCCGAAATGTTTCGCACCTCATCCCATCTGGCCAACAAGGGGGCCCGTTGGTGCCGGAAGTCCGATTTGTTAGTTTGCCTCCACCGTTTCAGTTTACACTTGACAAATTGAAGCTGTTTGTGAAATTTGAACATTGCAGTCCCAAAAGGTGGGCGGCCATCTTCCCACCACCGAGGAATTTTTCTTCGGAGATCTTCTTTTTGCAACCAAAAATTTTCAAATTTAAAAGGTTTATGGTACCGCCTCGTCATAGCCCCTCCCTCCAAAGAAATGGGAAAGTTGTCTGAAACTGGGCCTTCCAAAATCTGAAATTTAATATTCCATTTCACAAATGCTTCCTCCGAGACCAGAAACCGATCTAGTTTTACCTTCCTACTGTGTGGCTCTCTTCTCTTATTAGTCCACGTAAAATAAGTACCAGGACCTTTGATATCAACAAGGTGAAAGGCCTGGACTTGAGCAATCAGAAGCCTATCCCCTGGGTCCAAAACTGGGAAACCACCTTCCTGATCCCTGGCGGATAATTTGGCATTAAAATCCCCAGCAACAATCCAATCGCAATCTTCCCGGGAGGATCTCATTGAGTGAACAACATTCCATTGAAGCCGCTGGCCATCAATGCTTTGAGCCCCATAGAAGTTTGTAATTAAAACCTGTTCAGCTGTAACAATATTCTTAAAGAGAGATGTGAGAACACCCCTCCAAGCTGTATGTTCTATTGCTATCCACACCAGAGGATTCCAAAGAGTAACAATTCCCCCCGAGGCTCCTTGGGCCGCCACATCCATATATCCAGCGCCCCTCCATATTCTACTAGCAATTTTACACATAAGATTTAAAGACATTTTTGTTTCCTGAAGGAGCAAAAAGTCTGTTTTGTGTCTTCCTAAAAGTCTTTGAACAACAGATTGATGGGTTCTACTGTTTAAACCCCTTACATTCCAGGATTGTATAATCATTGGAAACCTTGGGAGCAATACGAGTCAATTGTTCTCACCGATCCTCCATTGATCAGCTTGTCCCCTTGCGCTACTATTAGATCCTTATTGGATTTTCTACCAACTCCTTGGGAATTACTATTCTTAGACCTCTTTTCCACCTGGGTAATCCCCAACGCCGGTCTTTCTCTCTGTTCTTTTCTCGCACTTCCCATGTGGACATCCTTAATAACTGGTTGTGCAGGGGAATGAATTACCATAGCCCCTAGGTTCTCCGGGCTGCAAAGTCTCAGGGGTTTCAGTCACTGTTCTAAGACAGGAGTAGATGATAGAGGAGCAAGAGAGTGGGGGTTAGAATCCTCAGCATTCCCATCCACTCCTTCCATGACTTGGTCTTCTTGGTCTACAAGGGATTTGAAGATTTCATATCGATTGGTTGGCTTGGTTTGGGCCTGCTCTTTGCCATTTCTCTTTTTGTTTTTCCTCCGCTTCTGCTGTTCAAAGCCATCTTTCTGGGCATCAGAACCCTGGGGGATATTGAGGGGTTCTTTGACCGAAGTGAACTTACCCTCTCTGGGGCGATTTGACGTTCCCGACGGAGCTTCCGCTTTTGTGGTCGTCTATTTGGGCGTAACCTAGCCAAATGGCCATGCTTATGGCGGACTCGCATCTAAAAGGTAAGGCTTCATAGTCTAGTCGTCGTATCCAGGTTAGTCCCGCCAACTCCATTTCGACCTCTACTGGAAGTGGTCAGGCTAATGTCCATTTCTACACATATTCTAGCAAAGAAAGCAGTATTTCCTTCCATGGTATCTCTTGAAACTCCCAAAAATCTACCTAGAGAATTACCAATCAACTCAAGGATCTGCTCACCCCAAAACTCCATTGGGAGAGCATACAGCCGTATCCAGACCGGGACAACCGTGGGCTCGATGCGAGGATCAAAACCCACTCTCCACGGTTGGACAAATAATCCTGCCGGGCCATGGCTCCTCTTTTCTGATTCAAATGCTCTGTTTCTATCTGCTAGAGAAGAGAAACTAATGATAAAATACCCATTGCTTATAGGCCAAAGAGAATACTCACCAATGGGCTCCCAGCTCTGTCTCACCCAGGTGTGTAGAAAGTTCAGAGTGGGCCGAATACCCATGAATTTGCAGATCAGATCATGGGTAGCACGGTATATAATCGTATCCTCAACCAGTTTTGGTTCTATGACAATCTTAGGCCTGGACGCAGATTGTGGAAGGCAGCCGTTAACTCTGTTTGCATGTAAACCCTTTCCAGCATTCTTAAATAGCATTTGATAAGCACTGCGTTGAGCTTCATCGGAGGAAGATGCAGGGTTTTCTTTTAATTTATCAGCATATGAGCTTTTCTGCCCATCGAAAGATCCTGGAGGAGACCCCATTGGGCCCTCCCAAGGCAACGAACGATCCTTCAAGGAAGTGTAGAATCAATCCGCAGGAGGATCTGGAAGAAAATTCCAACCAGAGACCCTGGAGCTTCGC